>CM073490.1:79842500-80415000 GCA_037074585.1 Biancaea sappan
AATTTTAAAAAAATTCTCTCAATGTCTTTAAATTACTAATATCATTCTAATTATTTTAGCTAATTGGTTGAGCAGTACACATAGCTCTTAGAATATGTACACGCTAATATTTGACTATCTCACCTAATTATAAACTCAAAATGATGCGATTTTATTTTTTTTTAACCCTAAATTTCCACTGTTTTCCTCTAAAAGGAGCTACTGAGTAAGATATTAGGTCAGATATCACATTGATATCCATGTTGTATCTCCTAGTAGTTATATCTTCAATAATTGGCCACCTAATTAATTTCGTTACCAAATAAGGATGGCATTATTATTTACTGTTTAGGAATACATTTTAATTATAAATATGCTCAATGGAATTAATAAAAAAATCTGTGAAATAAAATGAAAATAAACCCAAAACCGAGAGAATAAAAAAAAATACTTTTTTCCATCATCGCTTTATATAATTAGTTGGTTACAAAACCCTAGCCAGTACGCTTATAACAACAACCAAGTGGTTGCCAACTTCGAAGAAAGACTTCTATGGAAAGTATGCTACTTGACAACCCAAAATCTCAGCAAAATATAATAAAACAAAATAACACTTTGTCAACAAATACAAATTCAATTTTAAACAAATACAAGTTCAAATTTAATTTGTATTTCTGAGTCAATTTTGACCCAATAAATTTATGAAAATTCTCAATATCATTCTCATTGTTAGTATCATAAAATTGTAACAGGCTTAGTTAATTTATTGACTATGGCTGTGTTTGGTATGACTTTTAAGCTAACTTATAATTTATTTGACTAGCTTATAAATTTGTTTGATTAAAATATATGTGTATTTGATAAACAAGCTTATTCAAGTAGCTTATAGCTTATAACTTATAGCTTTTATATTTTTCTTCCTCTTTTACCTTTATTATTTTATTAAAATTTCTATTCTACCCTTATTCCTTATATACATATAAAATATAATATATATATATGATATTTAATTAATTATATATATCTATAATAATTTAAATTAATTTACTGAAAAAATGATATGTTTACTTTGTATTAGTTTGGGATTACAAAATATTATATAAGTATGTCTTTTTATATCATCTAACATCTGTAAGCTAATTCAATAGTTATTTTTACTAAATACTCCTAATTTAATAAGCTAATTTAACAGCTTAATTTTGAGTTAAAAATTAATTTATAAGTTTTTAGCTAACTTATCAGTTATTTTTGTTAAACAGAACTTATATGCCCTATAAAAGATGTAAACATCGATATTTAATTCAATATAATCAATATATATATATAGCATCGTTTTGTATTTGTTAGTAGTCTCTGCCCTTCATATTGTAATCTCTGCATTACTCTCTTGCATTTTAATATATTTCTTTTTTCAAAAACTACTACAAAAAAAAAAGTGTTAGTGGTTTGGCCAGTTTTTACATTGGTATCTTGTGGTTTAAAAAATGCCAATTGAGTGGTTTATGTTTTACGCCATTAAAACTTAAATTTTGTGATTTACTTTTCTTTAAATTCTTAACCAAAAAGTCACGGGAAACACATATGACGACTCTAAAGAGTACTCTTAAATTATGCATTTTGAGCCATAATTTTACAAATTCTCTCGTTTGTTGAATGTTTGAAGCAAATTTAATCATAAATCTTATTTGTTTGATGTAAATATATAAACTCAATTTGCCATTTTTAACCTTAACTTTAGTAAAATTTCACCTAAATCATATGTATTTAATGTAAATAACCCAATAATTTGTCTATTTTGGACCACATGGTACCACTGTGAAAAGGGGCCAAACCATAGGAACCTATTTTTTAATTAACCCTTTTAATTAATATAATTAGAGGATTCGTGATCTTTAGATTTCTTTAAAATTCTGTATACGTAGTTCGCTCCATGAATGCATTGCATAATCTATATTTATAATTAAGAAATTAAAAATGTTAATATTTAAGGCACTTTGACAAATGAAAAGTAAAAGAAGAAAAAGTCCATCCACATTTTGACAATAATATTATGCATTATGTTTAGAATATGAACAAAGTCGATTAACCGAAGTTATTGGGGTGTAGTTGGTGTTCAAAGTGGGCAAATATTTCAAGAATAATCACAAGTTTTTAAAAATTTGTTGAACTTCAACTAATTTAGTTTGAACGAGTAAAGCCACAAAAGTGTAAAAATTTTTCAAACAACGATTTTTTCCATTCTTGAGACAACTCCAATTCAAGTTATGCTTAAAGAAAATAAATGTCTAATTATTTGAATTAGGTAAAACAGTACTTTTAGTTCCAGTACTTTTATCAAAACTTGAATTTAGTTCCTATATTTTCAAGACTCTAATTTTGGTCCTTATAATTTTCAAATCTTCTTAAATTAGTCCCTACTGTCAAAGTTAGTCAAACTGTTAAATCTGATGATGTAGATTGTGCATCCCAACTAGCTTCACATGTCCACTTTGGCTGCCAAGTGGACACAATTTGACAGATCAGCACCCCAAGTCAAATTTCCTTTTTTTTTTAAATAAAAAGATATATCAGAAATAAAAAGTGTTAAAAAAAAAAATCAATCATCTTCTTCTTCTGGTCTTACGTCTTTCTGATCTCTCTCTCTCTCTCTCTCTCTCTCTCTCTCTCTCTCTCTCTCTCTATATTTCCGTCTCTGCGTCTCCTTCATCTTCTTCTGGTATTGTTTGGCAGTAGGAAAAAAAATTGGAACAGAGCAGAATCGAGAATAAGGAATTGGTGATGTTCTGTTTCAAGGGAAAAATTATTGGAACAGAACGCTCTCTCTCGTCCTCTCGTCCTCTCTTCTCCTCTCTCTCTCTCTCTACCATTCTCTCCCTCTTCCTCTGGCTCTGATGTTGTTATGCTCTGTATCTGTGTGATACTATTTGGCCTATGTGCATATATCAATTTTTAATTTTATATTCTTTTTATACATGGAAAATGTAGTAAATTTGTCATTCATCATCATAAATTAATTTTTGTGGTGGAGGGGAGCCAATTAAATTCTGCAAAACTGGTGACTAAAACCTCTTCATAAATTAATGCGAAGAAAACGAAGGTGGGGTCTGTGAAGAGTTTGGTTACATGACTCCCAATATAGTACTGCAGGTAATACACGAATGAAAAGTGGAGGGATTAATTGGCCTCTCAATCTGAGATTTTACATAGATTTGGACCCATTTATCTGTTTGTTTCCGAAATAGCCTTCCCTGTTTAAGTAAGCTAGTAACTCTTGATACTCCATGAGGGCAATTTCTCTTGCAGGCTTCTTTTTCTTTTTCTATTTTTGTCCGATGTAGATAATATACCTTATGCTTTAAAAAAATATTATCAAATGATAATGAACATGCTCACAAAAAAAAAACCCATTTTTTGGGACTGTACTTCTCAAAGAATACTTAGTTATTTATTTATTTTATTAACAGCGTTATTTAATAAAATTATATGCCCAAAAAGAAAATAAAAAAATCAATACATGTATGACATTCAGTATTCATTCTTGCTTCCAGTAAGTGTACAGCAAAACAAGTAACTAGATTATCACAAACTTAAGAGAAGAATGACATTCATCATTAGGAATAGCCTTCCCTGTTTAAGTAAGCTAGTCAATTTCTCATCTTCAGAAAAATAATAAACAACTCAGTCAAACCAGTCAAATAAATGATGTCAAAACTAATTAATTTTTTTTGGTGAAAAAAGAGGAACTTCAATTAGATAAAACCAGAAGAAGAGTTTAGGTTCGGATACAGTAGCATGAGCATGCACTAGCCCTTCATAATAACATAGACAAATGAAACTAAAGAAAGAACAAGAGTCTAGATTATTACAGCAACTAAAACCATAAGCATATTTAAGCATAAGCATTCTGGGGGAAGTAGTCCTGCAAATAAGGTTGAGTGTGCTGGTTGAGAAAGAGGAGAAAGGCAAAAGATATCATCAAAAGCAACCTTCCCATGAGCAAAAGCAACCCTGAGTTGAAAAAGTCAACATTTAACAATTAGAGTACATATATCTTCTTTTATTACTCATGAAGATGATATAGGTGGTAGCAAAATGATTATCAACTATGTGGATATATACATTTCTGTACAATATTTTTTTATTTTGATATTTAATATCTTTTATTGTTAAATATTCTTTGGTGTCTTTATATATTTTTACATATTATTTTTAAGATAAAATTCAAATGTAGTTCTTATATTTTTACATATTATTTTTGAGATAAAATTAAATCAATGCACAAGGGGATAAAATCATCATTCTCTTATTTCTATAAAATATATATACATCTCACTTGCATACTTACAGTGATAGAATAATAAAAATGGTAGATATGCTCACGGCAAAAGGATTGCGCATTGTACTTTACACAACATTCTTACGGATCATTTCTATCAAGCTGAGAACCGTTTACAAACAATTACAATAATGTAAAGACTTCAAAAGTGAAACATATATTAAAATTTCATGAGTGACCAAAGCAACAATATAAAATATAATTACCTTTATCGCAAATGCTACTAAATTGGAATTCTTCCAGCAATGTCATTGGATGATCAATAGGCACCTAAACTAGGAAAGAGCACACATTAGCATTTTTGCAATATAATTATTTGGCAAAAAAAAAATCTCTGTTACATCACGCAATTCTAACCATTAGTATTTCAGTAAAACTCAATTCAAGAAGTGGTGCTGGAGGTGCTGAGCAAGATACTCTAACTTGTGGTGCATTACTCTACATTAAGAAAGGTGAAGTCAAATAGACAAAAGGGTTTAGTGTTAAACATAAAAAAACACAATTTCTTACTCTATTTGATGTTACTTTTTTCTTTTTCTTTCCTTGGCTTTCAAGACAACTCTTATAGCATTTCTTATTTCTTGCACTGTTCTTCTGCTTGAATCCCGTTGGTTGTGGTATGCACTGAGGTGCGAGTGTGGCGGTGGCATTGACATCATTAAGATCTGTATCCAAACCCTTTCTAGTCGAATGAAGCAAAGTGAGTTTCTCCTCCAAATTAGACATGGAATTCAACATTAATGAGTGACCTTCCACTAACTTACATGCTTCTGCTGATATACTTATAGATTTTCAACTGAGCTCCTAATATCTAGCATTTTTTATATACATTTTAATCCCTATCTTAGTCTAATTGCATTTATTTCACTTTGTGATTTATTGGATCTAAATCAATTTTGGATGCAAAATGAATTATTTTCATATTTTAGGACTTAAATTATTAAAGACTTAATTTAATCTATTTGGGTATTTTATAAAAATTAATTTTAGAGAATTCTTGCTGATGTGGTATGGATGATGATGTGGCGCTAAGGTGGACGTTTTTGCTGTCTGGACACTACCTTTTTACTAACTTGGCATGCTCTCCTCTCTCTCTTGGTGACATGGATGTGTGGGGCCCTCATATCAGATTTGTCCACCCCTTTTTTTGCCATGCATGCAACATCTTCTTCCCCAAACTTTGCTAGAAATGGAAGCTACAAGTGTGCCTTAGATTTTGAACACAAAAGAACTCTCCTGCTGCACTTATTCTATGCTTTCTGGTACTACATTGCTTCCAAAGTGGCTGCCACTTCTGCAGGAGACAATGACATATGTAAGAGTTAACTAAGGGGGCATCTAGAGTAGAATATTCCATTAGGCACATTTGGCATCAGTTTTGTAACTCAGAACATATTCTACACTTCTATAACTTAGAAAATTTATAGGTTTCTTTTCCTTTGTTTTTCCTTCTTCTGTTTTGGTGATTTTGCTCTCATGGAGGGCTAAAATCTCTTTGTAATTAGTCTTGGTTGGAACTGAAGTTGTAATATGAGTTCATGTGCTTAATGAGATAAGTATTGTTCAATTTATTCCATTTCTATTTCTTCTTTGCCTCTGGTTTATGATTTATGTTGCTTTGGTTAGAGAATCATTTTCATTTTCTGGTTTTACACTTTTCATTTGAGGAGTTGTTTACATATTTTGTTGAAATAGTAAATGAAATGGAAATGGTATGTAATGATGGTTATCTTTCATGAATCTGATTACATTTGTTGAACTTACACTAAGATTATGCTAGAGGGGTTTTTCTTGATCATAACTTGGTGTGATTTAGTCTAGAAGTTCTTTTTAGACACTTTATTATATAATCAGATAATAGATAGAACAAAGACTTAACATCTGAAGAGAACTAGGAAGATTGCACCTTTAGGAAAGAATAAGATTGGTTGCATGTTCTGATTAGTTCTGTCTTAGTAATTTTTTGCTATTGTTAATGTTCACTGTGTTAACTTCAATTCTATCAAAACCCCCTATTTTTGTGTTATGTAATTAATGTTTGAGTGTTAAGAACAATTGATTAGAGGCTAGAAATGAGGGTCCTTGAGTGAATACGATTTAGAGATCACTATATTGCAAGATTGCCACGATTTTAATTCTGGACGATTAGGCATCGTGGTGGCATGAACCAGCTTCCTAAATCATTGCATAGTCTGTAGCTTAGGGTCCTCCTCTATCTCTCTCCCCATAACATCATATACCATATAAGCTCTTGTTTTGTTCATCCATCGAGGAATAATGTACTGATTAGGGAGTAGTTTTACATTATTGACATTGTAGACCTTCAGGGCATGGCAACAAAGAATACCAATGGTTTCAAACTTTCAACAAGAACATATGATTGTGTTGTCTCATGGTTCAAATGACACTATGCAATCTTTCTCATTATTAACTAGAGAAATGACATATTATCTAACAAGCTGACCCTCATCTTATTCCTTTATACATGTATATTCCCTATCATCGTAATCTTGTTGGAACAATTCAAAGATAGTGGGAGTATAATGCTTAGAAAGTTGTTTAGTATAAATGACTTCGAATTCCTAAGTAGTAAATTTTCTCCCTACAATCATACTCATACTTCAATTTCTTGTATCACTTCTAGTCCACAATTCTTTCAAAGAGTTTGAAAAACTGAACAAGTCCTTGAAGTCTGAGTTGAGGCGCTCACTAAGTTGCGTGTTCTAAATACCAAGTGCAAAAGTCCTCTTCATATAACACACTGCCCATTTTTCCTTCAATTGGTGTGCCGATAGTATCCATTGATTTTCTTTAACGTCATGGTTTATTACCATTTTAGTCTATGTCACCGTAAAGTTATCTTCATCAATGATTCCATATATACACTGGCTAATCTTCGTCAATATGTGGGACTCCCTCCTAGGCAATTAAGGGAGGTGTTTCGTGGCATTCCACATCAGATGCCATGTACAAAACCCATGCACAGTATCTGGCATAACCTTGGACAATACTCTTGCCATTGCCACATCTTGGTCAATAAAGATAGTAAAGGGCTTTTTGTGCCCATGAGCTTGAAGGAATGTTTGAAAAAGCCAATTAAATGACTTTGCGGTTTCATCATATAATAATGCCACCCCATATATCACTATCACTCTATGGTGATTTAAACCACAAAACATCGCAAGTGGCCTATTTTTTTTTTTTTATTCGTACCAAATGTGGTGTCAAGTTCAACAACATCACCGAACAATCTGTAGCTGATTAACATTCTTGCATCTGCCCAAAAAATATTTGTAATTTGTTCTTCCACGTCTAACTAATAAGCATGGAAGACTGAAGGATTCTTCGATGATTGCTTCTGAAAATATTGCATTAGGGTACCTGCTTCCCCATAAGCCATGTTCCTTCCTCTTGTTGACTTGAGGTAATTTTTTGAATCGCCCCAAGTAAATTTGATGTTCGGTCTTCCTCTCACATGTAAGCTCATCAAATTAAAAGAGGTCTTTTGTCTAAGGCCAAAATCCTCCACTGATTCAATTTCATATGTCTAAACTTTAGAAATTTGTCATTGTGAGGGAATCATGTGAATTGTCTGAAGTGTGTAGTTTATGATTATGATCCTCTATAAATTCTTTCACTCGATACTTTCCTAAAACTAGTTTGAAGTATATACGAGCTTTGCACCTTGTCTTAGTCTCCTCACACTAAGTTGCAACCAAAAGTCTTTGGTGGCGACTTTTAGTGGTGACTAAAGTTATTGGTGTAAGTCCGTGATTGATTATCTTTTGGTGGCGACTCTCAAAAATCACCACCAAAAGTCATCTTTGTTGTAAAAAAAATTCGTGAGAAAAAGAGACTTTTAGTGGCGACTTTAGTTGCCATTGAAGGTCACCTATAGAAAGTCACTGCTAAAAAAACCTTAAACAACTTTTGGTGGTGACTTTTAGTCACTCGCCATCTTTTTAGATTCAGATTGGTCCGAGGGGTTGACCTGAGACCTATTCGACCTGTGTAGGTCTTGGCCGGTCCAATAAATTGCTGTCCCAGGGTGACTCGATTTTTTTTGTGCAATATTCAAGTTTATTTGAAATTAAACCAAATATATGTATACTTGAGATTCAAACTTGGGTCCTTTTCTTGTAACCATGCGTGTCTTGCCATCCTACCACTACTTCAATTGTGTTATATAACGGAAAAATATTATATATATATATATATATATAATCTGTTAAAATTATTTTAAGTAAAAAATATTGCAAAACCGAAATAAAACAATATTTAACTTAACAAAAAAATAAATATATTATTACTATAGGAGCCACTATAAAAAGTCTGACTTCAGATAATTTTATAAAAAAAATCCACTTCGGTTAAAAAATAGGCTTTTGTCTGATTTTTTTAATTTTATTTTTAAAAAATCTAACTTTTTTTAATTTTTTTTAAAAAATTGACTTTTGGTGACGACTATGAGAGTTGCTACCAAGAGTTGGACTTTTGGTGGCTACTATGAGAGTCGCAATTAAAATTCTGATTTTTTAATTTTTTTTAAAAAATTTGACTTTTTTTTATAAAAATTTCACTTTTTTATTTTTTTAAGGGAGTCGCCACCAAAAGTCTGATTTTTTAATTTTTTCAAAATTTGACAGTCGCCACCAAATGTGTAACTTTTAGTGGCGACTCCTAAAACCCAACTTTTAGTAGCGATTTATTTGGTCGTCACCAAAAGTTTACTTTTTGTGGCAACGTTAAAAGTTGTCACTAAAAAGTCACCACTGAAAGTCAATTTTCTTGTAGTGTCATGAGAATTTTTAGTATTTACATCCCTTTTATCAGACCTTTAAAAGCCCTCCTTTGAACAAACATAAATCATTGACATCATTATCATTTTGTTATCCTTCTTGCTGAAGTTATGATTATTGTTCCTCACTCCAAATCCTATTTTTCCACCATACATCCTCCAAAAATTCCAAGTTGCATCTACACTATCAAATTCCATCTCTACCTCCAGATTCAAATTTCCTTCCATCACTATTCCTAATTTCAGAGAACAAGTAGAAACTAGTTCAAATAAGTGAACAAGCAGAAGGAACAAAGTTTGTGGATACTAAAAATTAAAGTGGCTCTTCTATAGGATGTTTCAACTTGTTATAGTTGCCATATGATGTAAAGTAAATGTAAATAAATAAGATGAAAAGTTGTCAACATTTTATTGTCATGATCTATTCCTTTTTTCTTATTTAATTAAAATCACAAACTGAATCCAAGTTTTAATTCATTAATATGTAATTATTTATAAATTCTAAAACTAAACTAGTACCATGAACCTTAGACTAGAATTAAACCACAATACCTACATATTCAAAAACAACTATGATATTTTCTCTCTAAATACTTTATCTAAAGGTTAAAATTTTCAAATCCATAGTTATTACTAAGTAAATGCCTATTCAGATAATCAACAATATATGTATACATCTAGTATATATATATATACAATACATCTAGTACATATTTATATACACAATACATTCAATATATATATATATATATATATATATGAACATTTACCTTAATGCATGATGGATTTATGGACTATCAATGGTGGAGCACCACCACGACAAAGGAAAAGCAAGCATGCTAGTCAATGAGAAGCACTCTGGTTAACGTGGAACTACGACGGAGAAGGTCATGGATTGGTGTGGCCAGTGCATGATGGAGGAGAAGCACGAACAATGGTTCCATGATAGAGGAAAGCACGCACAGGAAGCTGCAAGCTGATATTGGGCATTTTTATATGCAATTTAGTCCTTATCTTATTCTTATTGCCATTTTAATATTGCCAACTCTCTAATTTTATTATGTTTTAAGATTTTTTGGATCTAAATTAATTATAGATTTGATATGTTTTAGTTTTATATTTTTATGAGTTTAATTGATTATATCTAAATTAATTCTATTTTTGAATTACATATTTAATTATTAGAGAGTTAGTGTGCTGACTTAGACACCACCTTGGACGAATCTACTGACGTGGAACTGACTGGGCATTGACTATGCAAACTGGACTGGGCCCACATTTCTCCACTGTTCACATTTCTTTTTCTACACAGTAGCAGCAATAGCAACAGAAAGGGATAACACATGAAGCTTTTCAGAATTACAAATTCGTCCCTCCTTCTCTTCTGCAGCTTAAAGTGCCTTTAGACCTCTATTTGCATGTTGAAGACTTCTTCTTCTTCCATTTTCTCTATAAAATTTGTAGGTCTACCCCTTCCCCCTTATTTTCTTCTCTGTTTTTGTGTGTTTTAGTCACTATGGAAAGCTAAAACTCTTCTGTAATCAATCTATGGATGAACTAGAGTTGTAACTTGAATTTTTGGAGCTTAATTAGATAAGTTTCTTGTTGTTCTTCTATTTCATTTCTATTCTGGTTTCTTATATGTGTTTTCATGTTCATTAGTGTGATAATTGATTTTATTACTTTAATCTGAGATGCTATCTTGCTTAAATTGGTTGGTAGAATAAGTAGAATGAAATGCTTACTTTGGTGATTATCAAGCATGATTTAGGTTAAGGCCTTAATTAGGTTTCCTTGGCTTATAAATTAGTGAAGGTCTTCCTAACCATAATTTTAATGAAATCTAGTTTTAGGAGATCTCTTGGAAATATTAGTTAGAAAACCTAATAATAGAAAACACTAGAATTAATTTAAAGACAATAATGGTGATAGTTGCAATTCTAGGGACTCTATGGCTGATTGCATTTATGTTAGTGTAATTTTGTTTTTGTTTTGTTAGCTTAGTCTTTTTTTTAGTTCATGTTTTAATTTTGTTTTATGCAATCACTTCATCCTGGTCATTAGGTAGTTAATCAGTAGGTAATTAGTGTAATTAGTGTTAGAACAATCAATTAGGCAATTAAAAACAAGGCTCTATGAGAGAAAATGACATGGAATGATCACTATATTATATGTTGTCACGAATCTAATTCTGGCTGACTCAATGGTCATAGTGGCCTGCACCACAAGAACTCTGGTTCAATGGGTAAAAATAGAGCACGGGAAAAAATCAGGGAAGCTACAAGCACTTTGGTTCCACAAGTAAAAATAAAGCATGAGAAAACAAAGCACTCTGGTTCAACTTAGAACAATGGTTCCATGATGGAGGAAAGCACGTGCGGGATGAAGCACTCTGGTTCCACGGGAAGCTTCAAACTAGGCCGCTTGGAGCTTGGAGAAGACGCAAAAGAAGGGGTAGGTGATAACATGCATTTTCCATTTATTTTAGTTCCCATTTTAGTCCTTATTGCCTCTTTAATTTTGCCAATTCTTTAATTTTATTATATTTTTAAATTTATTGGGTATAAATTAATTACAGAATTAATATGCTTCAATTTCATAATTTTATCCCGATTAATTCAATTGTGTATTTTTTTACCGAAAATTAATTAGAGAATTTATGATGACATGGCAAAATCTACTGACTGGGCATTGACTAAAGCTAACTGGACTGTAGGGCCTACATTTATGCACTATAGAGCCAATTAGGAGCAAGTTGAAATTTGATCTCCTCCTTGCATGTGCAGAAAACGCAAGTAAAAAATGTAGCAAGTCAAAGGTCAGAAAATACAACAAAAGGAAGTTAGCAAAGTTGGCAAATGAAGACTAATTTGAAGCTAATTTTGAAGAATGCCAATAACTACAGCAGCAAGTCACAAGCTGGAATTTGTTGAATGAAAATGCCACTAGCAGAAGAAAGAAGCAAGACCAAAGTTGAACACAACAAGAAGAAGTAAGTAAAAACAGAAAGTAGAGACTTTTTCCATGTGCATAAATTAGCAATCAAGAATAGTAGAAGAAAGGAGCCAAAATACAAGTCATAAGCAGCTGGCAATCAAAGCAACAAATGTACTCAGCTTCAACCTTTCCTTCTTGTTGGTTTTAAAAAGGGCACTTCAGATCCATCTAAAGTGTGTTGGAGATCACCTTCTTCCACCAATTTTGTAGCTTAGTTTTTACATACTTTCTTCTTTGTATTTTCATTTTTCTATCTCTGTGGAGTGTTAAAGTCTGTTATTAGTCCATGAATGAACTGGAGCTTGTACTTTGAATCCTTTGGTTAATACAAATAAGTTTTTTGGTTCTAATCTCTATTTCATCTTTGTTCTCTATTTTTATCTAGGTTTATATAGTGAGTTAGAATTGAGATGCCATGTTATTATGCGGTTGTAGGACATGGACTTGGTTAGAGCTTAAATCAAATTATTTCTAAATTAAAAGTTAGTAAAGATTTTCCTAGCTTTGATATAGTTCTAGTCTAGTTCTGGCAGCTTTCTTAGAAATATTAATTTGATAACCAATTAGTAGAATTGAATTAGAATAAATTAAAGAGTAGGATAATGATAAATACAAACTCAAGGATTTCATGGTTGATTGCATTTATGATCTATTTTGTTTTGTTAGTGTTTAAGTTTTAATTATGTAATTTAATTCTATTATCAACCAATCCCCTATGTTAATTAATAGCATACTTAGTGTAATTAGTGTTTGAACAATTAATTAGGCAATAAGAAGTAAGGCTCCAAGAGTGAGAACAACCTGGGAAAACTATTATATTGCAAATTACTATAGAATCTAATTCTGGGTGGTTCGGCAACCATGGTAGCGTGAACCAGTGGGACCCACTAGCATTCAAAAATTTTTAAAAAAATAGGTTAAACACGAAATGTACGGGTCTAGTGATAGGAACGGAACCCGATAATGAAGTAGGCGGGCCGTTGTGGGACACGTGATGCTCATAGGCCCGTTGAAGAAAAAAATCTTCAAAACACACAGTTTTATTAAAATGATCAGTGCGATCTAGTCCATTGGATCTCTTGGATCCAACAATCTAGAACATAACGTTGTGAAGTAATCTATGCTGTCCAATTCTCCAATCTTACGGCTCTGAAAGCACCAAGAAGAGTACCTGTAGTGGACAGTAAGGTAGAGGCATCAGTTCTTATTATAGACCACACATACACTCTTCTCTCCATGAGAGAGAGCGTAAGGTAGAGAGGGAGGCAGAGAGAGATTTTCCCTATTTTTGTTCACTATAACAAGGTGGGAGAGAGATCAAGGGAGGGGGAGAGAGAGAGAAAGTGAGAGTAGTAAGGAAGAAAGAGAGAAAATGAGAACAAAAGAGGAGAGAAAGAGGAAAAAAAAGAAGTAAAAGAGAGGAAGAGGGACGGGAAATAGACTCGGATCTTGCAAAAATGGAGGATTGGCTTTTGGACAAAAGTAATGGTTTCAACTTGACTTTTTTGCTAAATTGCACTTAGTCCTAGTTAGAAACTTTCTTTTCATTTTAGTTAATTCTGATACCTTTCTTTTTTTTTTTGGAGAAAAAGGAAATATGACTTGGAGTGCTGATGTGTCAAATTGTGTCCACCTGGCTGCCATGTGGATTAGTGAAGCTGATGGGGATGCACATTTGCACCGCATAATCAAATTTAATGGTTTGACTAACTTTACTTAACGATAGGGACTAATTTCACAAGGTTTGGGAATTATAGGAACCAAAATCAAAGTTTTGGAAGTATAGGTATTAAATTTAAGTTTTGATAAAAGCATATGAACCGAAATTACGATTTTACCTTTGAAGTAATCAATAGAGTGATTCCACCCTTAAATTATCTTGAGATATGTGTTTTTATTACCATGCATATAGATTCAAGATGATCCAAAGGTGAAAATAATCAACCTCTTGAGAAGTTGAGCTTTTTATAAATTTATCCTAATCAATATTGGTTTTCAAGAATGTGACACAGCAAAACAACATTAGAATCTAACAAAGTGACAATCGATGCCCGAAATCCCAAATTATTACACATGCCCCCTCATCATAAAGGGAGTTTCAAATATCATGATTTCACTTTCCACACATTATATTTCGCGGATCATGATAACGAACATATATTCTTCTAATAGCAACCATTTTTATGCTTTTAATCTCCTTTAAGATTTGCATATAAACCTATTTACATATGAATAGAATATTTATTTTATTCTCATAATACTAAATAATTGGGTCTTACTATTATTTTTTAATAGAAAAGCAATTATTAATCAGTGAATTAAATCTATAATTTAATTTAATGATGGTTTAAAATTATAGTTTACATATCTTGAAAAAGAAAAAAAATATGACGACATATAAATAACAATGATACTTATCGATTAGTAATTTAGTATCATAGGAGTAATACAAATAAGCACCTACAATTACATGTGACCATTTATATTATGTCAGTTAATTATCCAAATTTAAGAGATAATACACTGAAGTCAAGTTGCAATCTATATTCTAAAGTGATAAGCTTTCTTTTCAACTCTAATAAAGACAACCCATGAAGAATGTACAGTTTAGGAAAATGGAGAAACGAATCTATAATGAGCCAAAATTTTTAATATTTGTTCCTTTAAATATATATTAGGCAAAATGGTACTATATGTCCCTAAGTTTTACATCAAGTTTCACTTATACTATGAACTTTTTTAAGCCCACTTATGTGCTACATTTTACAATATTTGCCACTTATACCCTTTTTTTGTAACACAGTTAGTGAAGTTAACGACAATGCTAACTAGGCTGCCACGTGACAGCCACGTGGACTGCAAATTTTTTTTTTTAAAAAAAGTTTTAGTTTATTCACTTTGGTCCTTAGTCAAAATTTTTCTCTTGTCCTATTTTTGATATAAACTCGTATTCTACTTTGTCTAGGTCCCTAGTTTAAGAATCTATTTTTTATTTGTCAAAATATTCCCTATAAACTTTTAGTTTGTTCACTTTAGTCCATATTCTTCACTTTCATGCTTTTTTCTCATGGTCTGGTCCTCCAAATCTATCCATAATTTCATTTTTAGTCATAATATGATTATATCTATAATTTCTACCCAAGGACAATACAAGAAATAAATTAAAATTAAAATTTTAAAATTTACCTTTTATGAGTAGGAGAGATATGTAATCTTTGAGAAGACGACGTTCTTAGACCACAGAAGCAGGTTCTGATACCATAATAAGAAATAGGGGAAGGGACTAAAACTGTTGTCGAAGACCAGAGAAGAAAAGAAAGGGAGGAAGAAGCTTAAGAGATTTTAACTGAATAATACCTTATTTGATTAACGAAATAAGTCAAATATAAATACATGGGCTGGATAATGAATATCTGAAAATAATGGGTAACAACCCAACCAGATCCACCTAAATATAAAATACTAACCAACTTGAGTTACATAATATTATTGCTAGTGAGACAAGAGTGAAAGAAAGAGATAATATTTGTTTTACCCAATAGGATTGATTATCTCTCTCTTTCACTCTTGTCTCGCTAGCAATACATCTTTCACAAATATAAAATACCCAATTTTTGTTTTACCCAATAGGATTGTTTTACATAATCAGTATTAACACATCTTGTTTTGTTTTACTGTAGTTAATGATGGAATTTATAAAGAATTCCTATATACAAGTATTGTATTGCAGATAGTTCTATAGTATATATGAATAATAACAAAACTATGCGTACCTGGGGAAACAGCGGAACTCTTGATAGTAATTGATGATTGGGTATAAATAACATAGAAGAGAAAGAGAAAATAATTAAGGAGGGTATAACTGCCCTCTTGGCCTAATATGCTTTCCAGAGGGTGTTGCTTCAATGGGACTGCTACACCACATATATAGGCAGAGAGTAGAGATCCTTCCTTGTGAAACGCTAATGGGCTGACATTCCCATCATTAGTCATCCCACACAAGGCCCAGTTTCAATTCAATAAGGATTGTTTAATTTATAAAAAAATTTATAATTAACTTATTATTAAAAATGGATAATACATATAAATAAATAAATAAATAAATATATGTATAGATAAATATGATTTATGGTAGTCCATATGAAAAATCTAACAATCTCCCACTTGGACAACATAAATCATTAGTTTAAAGGATAAATAATTTCCAGATTTAATAATACAACAAAATAGACATGTCAATTATGAGTTGTCACTATAAATTAACAATCCTCAAATCAAATCAAGAGGCAATAAGTATTTGACAATGCAAAAACCATGTCCGATAGGGGCACTGGCATCTTACATGTCAAGATCCTCAACAAAAGATTTGAATAATATGTGAAACTGGTGTCAGAACATACATTACAAGGGTGTGATCCTTGTGCAATCCTGACCAATGGTCCAAGCATCTGAAAATGCTCTAAGAGATATGATAGTATAAGTGACGTCATCACAAACATATCTCATAAGAATGACACTAAGTAAATATTAAATTTCAGACTCCCACTAACCCAAAACATCAAAAGACTTAACTAAACCCAAATGAGCTACATGATTCTGAAGAGCTCTAATAGTTAATCTTTAGTTAGTAGATCTGCTAACATGTTCTCTGTAACAAAGTTCTCAATACGAGTCTGAAACTCCAGAATATTCTCTCTAACAAACAGATATTTAATATCAAAGTACTTTGATTGAGAAGAGCTTCTGTTGTTTTGAGAGAAAAGCACAGTAGCAGTATTGTCGCAATATATCACAAGTGGCTTAGGAATGCTTTCAACAATATGAAAGCCAAAGATTAAGATTTTCAGCCACATGGCTTGACAAATAGCCTCATAGCAAGCGACATACTCTGCCTACATGGTAAAAGTAGCTGTAAGAGTCTATTTAACACTCTTTCAAAAGATAGCTACTCATGTCATCATAAAAGATAGAGTCGGAAGTAGACTTTCGGTCGTCAGGGCAACCATGCTAAGTAAGAATCAGAATAATTAATGACCTGAAGTTGATCAGACTTCTTATAGGTCAACACATGATCTTTGGTTCCTTGCAAATATCTTATGACCTTTTCACGGCTTTAAATGACCTAAATCTGGATTGCTCAAATATATCCCTAAAGCATTAATAACAAAAACAATATCAGGATGAGTACAAAATTGAGCGTACATTAATCAGTGGAAGCATACGAGACCTTTTTGCTTTCTGGAATGGTCTATCTAATTGACTTCTTCATAGTGTATTTCAACACCGTGAGACACATCATGTTTGAGTGTTCTTATTTTTTTCACAAGAAGCCTTTTCAACAGCAGTGGACGAGGCAGTAAGAGCACCAAGCTCTTCTTTTCTCAAAGCCAAATCCATATTAGTTATAGCCAAATAGAGATCCAGAAATTATTTTATTTTCAACCCTAAAAAATGGTCCTATTCAAAGTCTTGACAGAAGTCAAGCATAGACAAAGAAGGCTGACATTATAACAACAAAATGAACATTTAATATACATGATGTGATCATGAAATAAGAGAATTAAATGGTTCCTTATACGCAGCCAATCATGCCCTTTAGAAAAAATTTTCTTACTTATGATGGTTGGGCCTAAAGGCCCCGAACCATAATAAATAAAAAATATAATAATTATAATGCACCAATCTTATATCACCAAAGTTTCTAATACCGATAGGGTATTCGAAAGATAATTGATATAAGCATAAAACTAACAGTGCATTGTACAACAAATTACATTAATGATAACACACCGATAGGGTATAATTATTATTAATGTAATAAAATAATGATTAAAAAAATTTAATCATTCAATTCACAAAATTTGTATAATTGTACCCACGATAGGTGAGGTTACAGTTATACAAATAATTAGCATTTATATTAAAAAAATAATAAATACATATAATGCCTGATGAAATTATTCAATTCATATAAAGATAAAAAATTAATTCCTTGATTATGGCACATCAACAGGGAGAATATGAAACTAAAGTGCCACTAGCAGAGAGTAAGGAATACTCATAAAATTTCAGGCCAAAAAACTAAAAGTACAATATTTAAAATTATAAACTTACTCCCACTAGTCATCATGTAAAAACACTGATGAGACACATATTCTCTTTGAAGCTAATCAAAGTGACAACATAGTGAAATTTTAGGATCCATTGCCTCAAGGCCAATTTTAAAACGTATATGGATCTCTTAATTTGAATTTAAAAAAATATCATTTAAGAATGTTGTCTTAATATTTATTTGGTGAAGCTCTAGGTCAAAAGAGCCACCAAGAATTAGGGGAAATATAAACCAAATTAGATACAATATTCATTGAATTAATTAAAATGCTATATTATAAAACACAATTAATATAGTTGATATATTAATGATTTAAAAAATATTTTAATAATTTAGTAATGCTAATCCACATAGGATATATATATATATATATATATATATATATATATATTAAAATTTAACAATTCTCCCACTTGGATAGCAATAGTCAATTATTAAAATATAATAATCATTAAGACTAAAATAACAACTACAATTATAACACATGTCAGGAAACATAAGCTTTAACGATGCAGAAATAGTATCCGATAGGGAAGTAGATCATACACGTTAAAAGCTCATATTTCACATAAAGAATAATGAATATGAAAAAGCATAATTAATTAAGAGAAATATGCAATCCAAGGTCAGTAAATTTCAGATCAATTATAGATACAATATCAAAGTATATTATAGTACACATGATATAGAATAATAGATCAGTGATGTGTACCTGAGGTGATTTCGTAATCCTTTTATATTACAAAAATATCAAAAGAAAACACCAAAAAAAATTATTTATCACAAGAAACACACATTAATGTCACTCTGATAAGGAGTGTACACTAATGGTATTTCAAAATAAATTATTTATGGTCATCATAATTGCTATTTTCCCCTTTTTTTCAAGCCATAATTATTTTGAAAAAAATAAAGAATATATATATGCAAAAATAACACCAAAATTGGACCCGCGATAGGCGAGTTCACAACCTTACAAAATTATTCAAATATCATCTTTGGATATCCAAAATAATTTGGCAGAATATTTAGAAACAATTTACAATAAAAAGAATACAATTTAATTAATCAAATAATTGCAAATTGTCTCTAAGATAATTAAAATATACAAACGATGTCCCAAGACAGAGTATGAGTGATATTTAACAGACAATAATATTCAAAATTTTCGGGTTGAATTTCAGAAAATACAATATCCAAACTAGGATTCTTGATATATTCAGACCCAAATCAAGAAAACTCAAAATTTTGATCAATACACTTATGATCAAAATTATTTAGGCATACATATAAAATTGAGATGAACCAAATCAACGTCAATTTGACATGTATAATTGACATACATTAATAATTTTAAAATGTACATATAACCAATTCAATTGAGATATATATATATATATATATAATTTTTTGATGAAAAATTCAATTGATATATTCAATCATTGAATATATATATCTCAAGGATACAGGCATAATTAAAACGATAAACAACTCAATATATATATATATATATATATATATATGTATATATATTAATCATACCTAATCCCAAATATATACCTTTTAATTTTGAAGAACAACAAATTGACATATGACCTTAAGAAATCCCAAATATATATCATTTTGATTGGATCATGTGCAAGTAGATGTGATCAATTCCAATACATTACAATTGAACCTATAATGTAATCAAGAAATTACATTATGATTGATCACATTAAAAGATTTAAAGACTGCATTGAATTTGAAATTATGTGATTGTGGTTAAATCCAAATCGCATTGATTCTCAATATTTCAATTGAATGCTGATCATTTTTTTTTATCTTAAATTTTGAAATGTTAGGGTTGTAAAATTGATCAATCTAATATCACCCATACCACTATAATTCCAAATCAGAGTAATTAATGAGAGAATTAAATTAAGAATCTCAAATTATATATAATTAATATCATTCCAAATTATTTAAAACATTCAATCACAGTGAAGAGTTTATATCACCAATCAAATACATATATATGTAGAAGATCATTACAATCAATCCGTGAATCACTTTATTATATTGTATATTGGTGAAAATTCAAATTCAATTCCAGAGAAATACATCACCAATATACAGATTTTGTTCATTACAACCAAGCAATTATCGTCGATTTTAATATATATATATATATATATATAATATAATAATCCAAATATCACAGTAATCAACGTAATAATGAATTAATCGTCATAGTCATGATAAACAAAGTCAATCATCATGATTGATTATCAACCTCAAATTTATATATCCAAAATTGATGTAAATCAGTAACATATATCCCCTTCTCCTCAAAAAAGATTGAAACACTATAATTCACAATGCAATTCATTATAATTTACAATGTATTGATTACGTAATTCAATAGGGAATACGCCGACTATGTATTATCCCTTGTGATAATCTTTTTCATTCAACCAATAAATTACCTTATGCACCTTATATAGACGCAGGCATGACTTACTGGGGAAACAAAAGATAAAAAAATATCTCAATTCGCAATATGGTAATTGAATAGAAATCATAGAAGAAACCAAACAGTCAATTACATATATTCAATTATGTAGTAAGCATCTTCAATTGAAGCGTAATTCCAAACTCACGGATTTGAATTAAACGATTAAAACAAAAATTTAGGGTTTGATAAAAATAAATTTTCTTATGAACCCTAACTCAAAATAATTTAGATTTGACCAAAAGGGAGTTGTTTAAACTAAAACAACGTCAAATCTGAATTAAAGAAATATTCAATCACCAAACAAAAATTGTTTTGGTTTGAAAAGAAAATAGAACAAATATATAAATTGCCATATGATTTTCCCCAATTAATATGAACAAATATATAAATTACCATATGATTTTCATACAGCCATAGAACAATCTACTAACCAGGCTCTGATACCAATTGATGGAATTTATAAAGAATTCCTATATACAAGTATTGTATTGCAGATAGTTCTATAGCATATATGAATAATAACAAAACTATGCGTACCTGGGGAAATAGCGGAACTCTTGATAGTAATTGATGATCGGGTATAAATAACATAGAAGAGAAAGAGAAAATAATTAAGGAGAGTATAACTGCCCTCTTGGCCTAATATGCTTTCCAGAGGGTGTTGCTTCAATGGGACTGCTACACCACATATATAGGCAGAGAGTAGAGACCCTTCCTTGTGAAACCCTAATGGGCTGACATTCCCATCATTAGTCATCCTACACAAGGCCCAGTTTCAATTCAATAAGGATTGTTTAATTTATAAAAGAATTTATAATTAACTTATTATTAAAAATGAATAATACATATAAATAAATAAATAAATATATGTATAGATAAATATGATTTATGGTAGTCCATATGAAAAAATCTAACAGTTAATACTGTCACCATCTTTTTGTTGTAAATGAGTTAAATTTTTAACTTTAAAGCTACCTTCAATTCAAAAAACTAATTAAATAGCATTTTATATTTATATTTCAAGTACTAGACTACTGCATCAATCCTTGTGAACAATACTTTTCCTGACTCTATTATTTGAACGACCACTATATGTACTGAGTTCCAATCAATTCTCATGCATAAGTTATGTCTTGGGGGTATAATAAATGTAGCACCTTATTCAGTTCATCAAGATTAGTTTGTTTCTTAATAAATATATCATCTATTATATTAATTCTTTTATCTACTCTTAAAATACGCTTAGATATATATAGATAATATTTATATAAAGATATTTTAATAATTTTATAATTAAAATAATTTAATTTAATATAATAAAAAAAACAACCCTAAACCTAATCCCTAATTTCCCATTGCTAAATTACATTTAGTCGTACATTGTGCTCATGCTTGTGCGGGTTTCCATCCAAATCACATTCACCATCATGTCTCCATCGTTCCCATCGTCTCTATCTCTGTCTCCGTCATTCCTATCTCTTTGTCTCTATCTTTGACATTCCTGTCTTTTCTATCTCTGTCTCTATCATTCCTTTCATCTCTATCTCTTTCGTTTCCATCGTCTCCATCTCTGTTACTCCCGTTGTATTCGTCAGTCCATCTATGTCTCGCTATCATCTTTGTCTCTGTCTTGCAATTGTCTCTATCCTAGTCTCACTGTCATCTCTGTCTAACCATCATCTCTATCTTGCAGTGGCAAGCTTCTCACTGTTGTCTCCCTCTCCCTCTACTCTCAGCATTCATCGTTGCCTCCCTCTCCCTCTACTCTCACTGTCGTCTTAGTCACTGACTTTTTCTTTTTTAAAAATATTTTTAAAAATTATTTATTCAATTGGCAGGGAGTTAGGGAACGAGCATGGGGAACAAATTTTCTCCCCAACAGGGATCAGGGGCAAAGATTGGGGCTGAGGAATGCCTCCCCTCCACGTGCATTCCCCACCCTGTTGCCATCCTTTTTTTTTTTTTTCATTTTGTGCCATATATAGTTCTCTTGAGATAATCATCATAGTCAACACTAAGACTGAAATATTCACAGTGTAATGTGTACAAGAAAAGTGGGTAATTGTTTTATTTTACCATTGAAATATGTCACACTCCGAACTAATTTGATCGATCAACACAAAAAAATGAAAGAGAATTGGCCTCCATAAGTCTTATTATGCATCATATCCTATTCTTATGACTACAATATGATTTGAAACAAAGACTCATTCAACTATAAAGTTCCAATTTTAATAATGGATTCATGCTTTCATGTAATTCCTTTTCAATAGTTTTTCAAACAAAATTTTTGATAGAGTCTCCTCTAAAATTGGGACCTCTAAGAGTTTATACAACAACGTAAAATTAGCAATATATCACAAAGAGCCTGCTCTCAATTTTATATATTAGCAACTATTATAACAAAAAGATCTAATCCTACAAGAGGCAAGGATCTAACCTATGGTTGAAGGAGCAACTCTTAGATTCTAAATAACAAGAGTTTCAAAATTCAATTAAAACAGCTACCTCCACAAACAAAAGTGAGGGCTTTCAGCAAAATCCGTGTGGCTTTTAGTTGTGAAGGAGGAACCTCTAGTTCAGTGAGCAAAAAATAGACCATGACAAAAGGAACTGGATGAGCATGGGCACGAGATTTTTAAGAAAATAATCATTTTCTTAGGAATATGAGAAGGAAGAAAAATTAGGTAGTAGATAAAATAAAAACTAAGTTCATTGTCGTGTTTGCGCTATCAAATACTACACTCACACACAAGTATATGCATCATAAAAAGTAATATAAAGTAAATAGGGTATTGTTCCCACAAGGATTTCGTAAAGAAAATCTTAAGTATTAATTTTAGGAATACTTAAACTTAGGTAACCAATTTCGATCCCCAACACCAAAAAAAGCAAGATCTGAACCCAGAAAATAATGACAATATCACAGAAAGCCCAAACCCATACTCAAAATATCCAACTGGGATCATTTCAAATCCAAGTAAACACCCCCAAACCATACTGAAAAATGCAGCCAATCTATCCCATAGCCACCTTATCACATCGAAACCTATAGATTCCCAAGCATCAGATGAAGAAAACCTAGAAACTTCTATTTCGCAGAAAAGAGTAGAAAAGATCAAAAATACTATTTCATCGAAGCAAGAAGATAGGCATATCCATGAAGCGGTAGATCTAGCATCAGATAGAGCAAATCCTTAGATTTAGAACGCAAATCCAAGGAAAACATATAGGGATTCACTTCTTCCGACTGGTGCGTATAATTTATAGCACATATAAAATTCCAGCAAGTATACTGGGTCGCAACAAGTAATAAAGTGATAAGTAGAGTATCGTCCCACAGAGATTGAGGTATCAAATAAAATTCAATTAGGCTAAGTGAAATGCTATTAAGACTTATGAAGGAAATTTCAGAAATTACACAAAAAAGGGGGGTGATGATTGAAACAACGCAATATAAATAACTGAAATTTAAATAACTAAACAGAAAATAAAACAGACAAAAGATGTGTAATTGGTCACAAATTCCATAGAATTTTACATCATCATCCTTTCCTTTGAATATTCTTGGCTAATTCTATTATGTAATCTTCAATCTAAAATTCTTAGAAAGTCTTCTAAGACTGAATTATATTAAAATTATAGTTAGGAAGATCTTCACTAATCTATAACTCAAATATAATCCGATCAAGTCCTAATCACATCAATGCCCCGCAATCGCATATGACATGTTATCTCTTGTCCTATTCATTACAAATACATAGCAATCACATGCATGTATAAATAACAAGCTTCATAGGACAATAAATAAAATACAACTTTGGCCGAGAAAATACTCATTGGTCCAAATGAATTAAAGTACAATTTCCATTTCATCAAATGACCGACTACACAAGAAAATGAGATTGATTTCGTTGGTCCATTCCGATTAATTCATAGACAAATTAATCTTTGAATCATTGAAGAACAATTCAATTCAATTACAATCCATTCAATATTGGCCAATTTTCTAAAATATGATTGAATCCAAAAACTTTGAAATTACAATCTAACTTAACCAAAATAATTGACTAAAATCTTAGATCAACCATTCAATTAAATTATGAAGCTCAAGAAAATTATTCAAGCCACATAAATAAAACTATCTATATCTAGATAATCTAATTTATGGTGGAAATTACAAGGTCAAGCTCAATATCTAGCTAACTCTAGCATAGACATCAAAATCCCAAACTCATTGAAGGTTAATCAAGCATTCAAGAGCTTAATAATCGGTAAAATCCATTCCATTAAACGAAAGTGCATTAAAATCGAAATTGTTCAACAATAAAACATCATAGAACCAAACTACATCAATCCTTAAACTTAGAAAATTACATGGAAGAGAAGGAAAAACATGACAGAAAATAGAAAATACAACAGAAATCTAAGAAACTATGAAGGAAAATGCAAGAAAAGGAAGGAAAATGGGAGAAGGAGAGCCATTCCCAAGTGGGAAGGCTTCCTTTCCCTCTAACCAAGCTAGAGAGTTGCCTCTATGTTGCTCCCAGCCACTGCTGCCCAAGGAAGGCAGAAAAATGGTGCTAGGACTTCACATCAGAAAAATGACTTAGCCTCCTTAATAAATTTCGATTTTGCAAATATAAAACTGATCTAACACATGCCTAAAGGGATATTCTGCCCTAGATGCCTCCTTGGATGCCTCTTCCATGATATGGCAGCACTTTGACAGCAAAACAGCAGCAAAATTAATATTTCTGCAGCAGCAGAAAGGTATGACAGCAGCAGAATGGTATGGCAGCAGCAGAATTAATATTTCTGCAGCAGAAAGTGACAAACAGCAACAGAACAACAACAGAATATCATGGCAAAATTAATATTTCAGCCATGCTTTTTTTTTATCTACGAAAATTAATATTTTTGTCCAAAAATTCTGACTACATGGCATTGAATAAGAGTTCAAGTGGGCCCCACATCCAGCATATCCTAGTCAGCATCTACATCACCCAAAAAGTGCCACATTAGCATCCAAATCAGCATCTTTGTCCATGTCAACACTTTTCTCTCCAAAATTAAAATTTGTAGGAATTAAATTGAGCATTTTACAATTCAAGTTCTAAAAATATAAAAATTGAGACACATTCAATCCATAAATAGTTTATACCCAATAAATTCCAAAACATAATAAAATTAGAGAATTGACAAAATTAAAGAGGCAAAAAGGAATAAAATAGGGACTAAAATAAATGGAAAAAGCATGTTATCACCGACCCCAAGGAAGCTAAATGGATCAGTGAGAGAAACAGAAAAGGAAATCGCATGTCAGATACCAACAATAGACAAATCTAAAGAAACTCTTGAACAATCAAAAGAGAAGGAACAGAGAAATACTCATCCGTCTCTTCAGATTCTGAATTGTGTTCTAAAGAATCTATCAAGTAAGTGGGAAAAAGCCCTAATCGTTAGGATCTTTGAAGGAATTGGAAATATCCTAACACAAAAAGAAGGCTTCAAAGTCTATAGAAGATAGGGATGCAATTTCAAATCGAAGATATAGGTAAAGTATTCTTCATAATCCATGATCTCACCAAAGATGAAAGAACAAACATCATAGTTGGATGACCGTGGAAGCTGGGAGCAAATCCAATAACAGTTAGAACTTAGGTTCCTAATTTCTCTGCTCAGGCTGAATCAGAAAACATGGTCTCATCGATCTGGGCTACTATAAACTATTTTCCCATCGAATATCACTCTCCAGAAATTCTGATTGTTCTAGGAAACAAATTGGGGAAAATTGTTGCATTAGATGCCAGGAACTCCACAATGGCTAGCTGTGTGTGAATCTGTGTGGAAATGAATCTGTCAAAAGCTTTGCCAGCATTTGCAGAGGTAAATTCAAGACAGTATGAGGTAATATTAAAAACACACATATTTTCTTTCCTATCTTGAAATATAAAACTTGCTGCATGATCACTGATGGTTTTTCAGAAAACACTTTACTGTTGCTTCAAATGTTACTGTTAATTCAAATTTGAATTTGATATTTCCCTCTAAGCAAGTCAAACCTAGTTAGAGAAATTCTCGTATACAAACTTAGAACAACCATACCACCATCCCATCATCCAATAGTAAATCTTTAATGCTTAGAGACATCTTAAACCAAACCCCTATTAACCATAACACTACTAAAGAAATTATAGGCAAATCAATACAAAATCCAGAAAATCTAGAGAAGAAGACCACTAAATTTACTACTGAATCTAGAATGAAGTCCTCATTGACTAAATCACTAAATACAAATAGTATTACCTCAAAAACTAACTCCTTCCGGGCTAAAACTTCAACTTCAGCAGAAAAAATCCCACCAAAATTTTTTTATAAAAAAACAAATAGCAGTAATATAATTGATAATATAAATAAGATAACAACTTTGTCTATTTCCCAAACCCAATTTCTGACCTCCAGATTCCACTTGATATTCCTTCTGACCATCCAAGCTCATAGCCTTCCCAAAAAGTTTCTCTGGATCCCAATGGAAAATTATCACCTTCATCAAAACCATCTTCATCAAGATCACTCCTTAGCCCCACTACCCTCACTTGCCTCACCATTAACCCTATTAACCCAGAACCAAATGAGCTCTATCATCTTATTGACTATACCAATAAGGATTCCCCATCCCACTCAACTAGACACAGATAGTAATCCTCCCCCATCAGACCTTCGTTTTCACCACCTACTAAATCTCTACCAAGCCTACCAAAACCATCCATCCCAAGCGATTGGAATATCACTAATCTTGTTGAACCTTCCAAGGAGAATATTGAACAACCCCTCTTGGCTCTCAGCTTGGAGCCATCTGTTGAATATAGCTCTAATTGAAAGCCAAACCAATGAAAGCTTAAGAGCAAGAATGAACTACCTAAGAAGCCAAGCAATCCTTATGTTGCTTCCCCCATGTATGGCGAACCAAGCCCAATACTATAATTGGTTTCCACTAATTCCTATGACCAATCTTGTAACCAACCTAAAGGAAATACATCATCCACCAAACTCGACATCCATAGAGATAGAATATCAAGGAGCAGTAATCAAAAAAAGGGGAGATTAGATACTGTCAGCAACCTCAACCTGAAACCCTTTACTCGATCTCATGCATCTTGAAATAAAAGCAAGCACTACAAAAAAATTGACTTTTGGTCACCACCAAAAGTCTAAAAGTCGCCATGAAAGACTCTTTGGTGGCGACTTTTAGTGGTAACTAAGTTATTACTGAAAGGTTTTTAGTGGTGACTAAAGGAGTCGCCATCAGAAGTCATCATTGTTGAAAAAAAAAAAGTTTCGTGCCAAAAAAATAACTTTTGGTCACCTTTAGTAGTGACTTTGAAAGTCGTTATCAAAAGACCAAAATAACTTTGGTGGTGACTTCAAAAGTAACTGTCACCACCAAAAGTTAATTACCATTTTTTTGGGCTCAGATTGGCCCAACGGGTCAACTTGAGACTCATTCGACCTGTGCAGGTCTTAATTGGTCCACTAACTCGCTGTCTTAAGGTGACTCAATTTTTTTTTGTGCAATATTAAAATTTATATTGAAATTAAATCAAACATATGCATACCTGAAATTCAAACCCGGTCCCTTACTTTCAATCATATGTGTCTTGCTATTATATCACCATTTTATTTGTGCTATTAAAATTATTTTAAGCCAAAACATCATAAAACCGAAATGAAACAATATCTAACTTAACAAAAATAAAATATATTATTATTATTATTAATAGATTAAGATATAAGAATATATATATATATATATATATATATTAAAAAATTAACTTTTAGTGATGACAATGAGAGTCGACATTGAAAGTTAGACTTTCAGTAGTGACTCCCATAGTCGGACTTTTAGTGACGACTCCCATAGTCGCCACCAAAAGCCTAATTTTTTTTAATTTTATTTAAAAATAAATTAACTTTTGTTAGCGACTCTCAAAAGTCACCACAAAAAGTCAAACTTTTAGTGGCAACTATCAGAGTCGCCACCAAAATTATGAACTTGCTTTTAATTTTATTTAAAAAAATTGTCTTTTGGTGGTGACTATGAGACTCGCCATCAAAAGTCTAATTTTTTTAATTTTATTTAAAAATAAAGTGACTTCTACAAAAGTCAAATTTTTAGTGGCAACTATTAGTGTCGCCACCAATAGTCTAAACTTTTTTTTAATTTTATTAAAAATAATTAATTTTTGGTGGCAACTATGAGAGTCGCCAATGAAAGTTTGACTTTTGGTGGCGATTATGGGAGTTGTCACCAAAAGTCTAATTTTTTTAATTTTATTTAAAAATAAATTTACTTTTGACGACTCCCACCTAAAGTTTAATTTTTTAATTTTATTTAAAAATAAATTGACTTTTGGAGGCGACTATGAGAGTTGCCACTAAATGTTCAACTTTCAGTGGCTATTCTCAAATGTTGCCACCAAAAGTCTGAACTTTATTTTTAATTTTATTAAAAATAATTGACTTTTGTTGGCGATTATGAGAGTTGCTACTAAAAGTCTGACTTTTAGTGATGAGTCTCAAAAGTCGCCACTAAAAGTTTGAACTTTTTTTTAATTTTATTAAAAATAATTAACTTTTTGTGGTGACTATGAGAACTTTTGGTGGCAACTATGAGAGTCACCACCAAAAGTCTAATTTTTTTTTAATTTTATTTAAAAATAAATTTAATTTTGGTGGCGACTCCCAAAATATGACTTTCAGTGGTGAGTCTCAAAAGTCGCCACTAAAAGTTGGACTTGAAGTGGTGACTCTCAAAAGTCGACTTTCAGTGAGGACTCCATTAGTCGCTAGCAAAAGTCAACTTTTAGTTGTGACTTCTTCAATCGCCATCAAAAAGTCGCCACTGAAAGTCAATTTTCTTGTAGTGAAGTATCAATTTAAGCACTGGTAATCTTGACTACCAAGAAACATATTTGCCAACTGCCTTCTTTTAGCCTTCCCCCCTTCTTCCACTTGATGCAAACCTTATTACCTTTTTCAATCCTATGAATATCTTAAGCTGGAATGCGAGAGGTGATGGAGGCACATACTTCATTAAAATTTTCAAACACACTTGCCGTTCATATAACCCTGATTTGGTAATCCTAGCTGAGACTCATTTAACTAGAGAAAGAGCTTATTCGGTCATTAGATCTCTTGGTTTTGAAAGCTTCTTTAAAGTGGATGCAATGGGATTTTCTAGGGGGGTTTGGATTTTTTGGAATCCTCAAAACCTTGTGGTGGAATCTCTTTCAACTTCCTTCTTTGAAATCCATCTTCAGACTCAGGTAAACAATAATTTTATCATTATTACAGCTTTATATACTAGTCCTAATTTTAATATTAGGAAAGTTTTATGGAATAATCTTTCTAACCTTGTTTATAATATTAAACTTCCATGGTTATTAATAGGAGATTTCAATGATAAATCCCATCCTAGTGAAAAATTTGGGGGAAGACCAGCCAACATAACAAATATGAAATGCTTTAATGAATTCCTAAATAAAACAAATCTTCTAGATTTAGGTTTCATATGACCAAAATATACTTGGTCAAACAGTAGAGACTTATGTTCCCTAATTAAGACCAGAATAGATAGAGCATATGTAAATGCATATTGGATTAATCTCTTTCCTAATTTAGAAGTTTATCACCTTCCTAGATTAATTTCAGGCCATTGTCCAATCCTTCTAAAAACCAAACAAAATCAACTTCTAGGAGAAAAACCTTTTTGTTTTGAGCCTTTCTGGATGAAGCATCTAGATTTTAAATATTTAACCTACAACTGTTGGACTTCATATTACTATGATCTTTCTTACACAATAAAAAATTATCAAAAAGAATTATCAGCTTGGAAAAAGGAGGTCTTCGGAAATATTTTTCAAAAAATTAAAAAAAACCTAAAACAGAATTCTAGGTATCCAAAAAATACTTGACTATAATCTTAACTTTCAACTTCTTCTTCTTCTTGAAAAACAACTCCAAAGTAATCTAAAAGAACTTCTAGAACATGAAGAAAACATTTGGAAGATGAAATCAAGGATTGACTGGCTTAGCTTAGGAGACAAAAATAACTCCTTTTTTCACATTTCAACTCTTAATAAAAGAAGAAAAGATAAAATCTCCCAACTTTATGGCCCAAATGAAACTTGGATAACTGATCCCACCCAAATAGAAAATTTACTTGTCTTCCATTTCAAAAAAAAATTACTCTGTTCAAACCAATTACCAAAATATCCATAATATAACTCTCTCCAACAATAATTTCCCCACTTTGAAAGAAACTGATGTTATAAATCTCACTGTTATTCTAAGAGAAGAGGAAATAAAAAATGTCATTTTCAACCTTAACCCCTTAAAAACCCTAGGTGAAGATGGACTACAAGATATCTTCTATCAATCAAATTGGGATATAGTTAAACATAAACTATGTCATGAATTCCAAGATATTTTTACTCAATTCTTGATTCCTTCTCAATGAGAGAACACTCTACTTTACTTAATCCCAAAAATCGATAATGCACATTTGCCCACCCATTTTAGACCAATAGGTCTTTGCAACACCTTCTACAAAACTCTAACTAAAATCTTAGTGCGTCGAATAAAACCTTTTCTTCCAAATCTAATTTCTCCTTTTCTTACTCCCTAAAGACATAGCTTGGATCTTTTCTTAATTTCTCAAGAAACCATCCACTCCATGAACTACTCAAAAAGTAAAGATGGATGGTTAGTTATTAAGATTGACATTGAAAAAGCATTTGATACTATATCATGCACCTTCATAGAAAAGATTCTTAACTTCTACACATTTCCAAAAAAAAATTATACAACTCCTTCTCTCTTGCCTAAAAAAATGTAACTAGGTCATGCCACTACAATACCGAATTGCCCAAAATTAAATTCGTGGCAATCTTGCAATATAGTGGTCTTCAGGTCGTATTCACTCAAGGAGCCTCACTTTTATCCACTAATCAATTGTTCTTAACACTCAAACACTAATTACACTAATTAAAACCTAATTAACATGGGGGGTTGTTATGGCAGTAGCATAAAAAAGCAAAAATAGCAACAAACTGGTAGCAAAACAATAACAGAAAGATTGATAGTAAAATAGAAGATGCAACCAGCCACTTGGATTTATGTGAATGTAACTATCATCACTTGACTCATTGATTCAGCCTTATTCTTATTCCACCATTTGGCATTTATGAAAAGAAATCTAGAAAAACTTCCAGAATTTATTTCTAACTATAATCAAGAAGAACTTCGTTAGTCTATTGCTAGATACAACTTCATTGGATCTTAACCAAATCAAGTTAGATAATAATCTAAACAAGCATTTCATTTTGCTTACTCTACCAACTGGTTAAAGCAAGATTATATCTCAAATGCATATCAGTTCATGTTTCTATAAGTTCATATCAGAATCTAATATCAACATAAACACAAGAGAATAACAGAAAACGAAAATGAGATAAAATAGAGAACAAAACACTTATCTTGTACTGAAAGCTCAAGTTACAGCATCCCCAGTTCCTAGTAACTAATTACAAAGAGATTTTAGCCCTCTATGAGAGCAAAATCACCAAAACCGAAGAGGGAAAAATAGAGGAAAAGAGACCTACGAATTTTCTAAGTTACAAACAAAAAGTTAGAATACTAGTCTGAAAGCCAAAATGGAACTAATGCCCCCAAAAATTATGATGGAATATTCCCTCATTGATCCCTTGAGTATTGACTTTTTGCTGCTGCACTTTTGAAATTTTGATGGAGTAAAGGGAAGTAAAAGATATGGTGGCTGCAGAAAGTCCTTTTTGTTTGCAAAAAGTGACATGGGAAAAAGGTTGCTTCTTTCATCAAAGTTTGGCAAAGAGAGGGATGGAATACATGCATAAAAAGTGTTCTGAAATGCTACAGCTTTGGGCCCACTTGTCCATGTCATTAGGTCAGCAAAAAGGAGTGCCAAGGTAGCGTCCATGTCAGGTAATCACTTTCCAATAATTTAAAGTCTGAAATCAAGGATGGAATTTAATTAGGCCACAAATCAATTAAATACTAAATTTATAAAATTAAAGCATATTCAATTCACAATTATTCTGACCACAATAAATTCCAAAACATAATAAAATCAGAGAGTTTTATAAGATTGAAGTAGCAATGAGACTAAGTTAAGGGGTAATAAAGAATGTAAATGCCAGCTATCAGTAACATACACACCCATAGTTAATAGGAAAAAAACCACTTCCTTCACCCCTTAAAGAGGTATAAAACAAGGTGATCCAATATCACCTTATATATTTATCCTTGGTGTGGAATACCTTACTAAGCTTATAAAAGAGCAAACTGAAAACCAAAAATGAAAACCTTTCACCTTCAAAAGTCAAGAAATTGCAATCTCACATCTATTGTTTGCTGATGATATTTTATTCTTTTGTAAGGCAAACAAGAGCAACATAAAGGCTGTAACTGAAATTCTAAATCATTTTTTTGTCAGGTGATCAGCAATCCTAAAATAAACCAGCAAAAATATAAAGTTTGGTTCTCAAAACAAGTAAAATTTGACATAATTAATTTATTTCACAGAATTTTCAACATTAACAAAACTCAAAACCTTGGCCTCTACCTAGGATACCCTCTTAAAGCCACTTGTAAAAGAAATGACTTCACTTTCATTCTAGACAAGCTTAATAAGAAACTTCAAGGTTGGAAGAGTAACCTATTATCAAAGGCTGGCAAAACTAAGCATATTAGCTCTTCACTAACAAACATCTCAAACCATTTTATTAATGCTTTCCTAGTTCCAAAATCTATTAGATTAAAAATTGATACAATTGCTCGAAACTTCTTTTGGGGACATAATAATTCTACCAAAAAAGAATCACACAATTAGCTAGAAAAAAATTACTAAACCAAAATTTATGGGAGGTCTAGCAATAAAAGTAGCATGTCATCAAAATAAAACTTTAATATTCAAAAGACTATGGACTTACACCTCAAACCCCAATAATATATGGAACAAAATTGTAAGGAAAAAATATGGCCAAAACATTACTCAACGGAAATCTCTTAAATCTCACTCCTTCAGAAACATGCAAAATTTGTTCACCTTTTTTGTTCATTGCACTAGAAGGCTCATAGGTAATGGTAAGGACACCAATCTGTGGGAAGACTTCTGCCTAACCTCTAAACTTATATCAAATCTCATTGGCCCTCTTCCAAAAAATGAAATTAGTAAAAAAAATGGAAAGCATCCTTACTGGCACTAAAGATAGATTAATCTGGAACTTGAATGTCATTCCCTTTTTTCAACATGATAAGTTAACTTGGGAAATAAATTCCATTCCCTTATCTCACTTTGATCCCCCTACAGATAAAACAATTTGGAGACTCTCTAATGATGGGAACTTTAATACCAAAATAGCTTACCATTATATTCTTAATTTAAAAAATAACTATAACCTTCTTGAAGTAATCATTGAAACATCTTCTAACAATTACAACTGGATTTGGAAACAAATGCCCTACCCCTCGAAAATTTCTTCTTTTGTCACTTTATTCACAAAGGGCTTCTGACAAACTGTAAACGTTCAAAATATGTTAACAATAATTCTGACGTCTGTCCTCGGTGCAATGTATACATTGAAAGTCATTTACATATCCTTAGAGACTACAAACTTGTTAAGTACATTTGGACTTCCTTCTCCCCCCTCCCTCCTTCTTCCAAGCTAATTTATTACCCTGGCTATAAGCTAACACCAAAAACATCAGCCTACTAAGAATCCCTTGTAACTTAATCTTTCTATTTACTCTTAGAGGGATTTGGCTTGCTAGAAATAAACAAATCTTCTAAAATGAATCTTTCTTTTTAAATATTTTGAAAAACAAAATCCTTTATCATGCAATTGAGTTTTGGACAATTTCTGCCTCAAAAAAATCTAAAAAAAATGCAATCTCAAATATTCCTCATACTGCTCATTAGATAAAACCAACTACACAATGATATAAACTCAACATTGATGGTTTTGCCAAAGATAGAAAGATTGCAGCTGGAGGTATCATTAGAGATAAGAAGGCTGAATGGATAATAGGCTTCACAAAATTAATTAGAGATGGCTCTGCCTTTCTTGCTGAAACATGGAGTCTTCAACTGGGTTTAAAAATTGCTTTGGATCTCAAAATTACCAATCTTGAGATTGAAACTAATTGTCAAACTCTGGTTTCTCTTTTTACAAACAACATTACTGATGTTCATCCTCTTTCTTTAATTTTAAAAAATTGCAAGCTGCTTATGTCCAAGCTTGAAAATGTAAACCTTATCAAGTTTAAAAGAAGCCAGAATCTTTGTGCTGATTTGCTAGCTAAACATGCAAGACTAAATGAGGATGGATCAAAAACCTATATTACACCCCCATCTTTTGTACAGAAGCTCGACTTGGAGGACCAACGTGGCAACTAATTGTCCTCCTACCTATGTTTCTTGTTTATTTGCTATATATCTCTTTGGCTGTTGTGTAATGTTGCTACTCAGCCTATTTACCTGTACTAAAACTCTTTGCTTTGTGCATCTTTAATATATTCCTATTCACCAAAATAAAAAATCCCATCTTAACTTTTGGTTGAGCAATTCAAAAACAAAAGTATAATAACAAAATTAAAAGTTTGACAACTAATTAAAGTGTAGCAAAAATGAAACTAATAAGGGAAATCAACAATAAAAATGACCTAGAATTGCTAATTCCATTACTTCATAGAGCTAGTTACCTCTCTTACTCCTGCCCATAATGGTGGTATATGCTAACCTAGAATTCACAAGCACCTAAAAGAATTTTTCCAAATTGCTTCTAGGTTTTTACTTAATTAATCCACAATTCCTTATGGAATTACTAGGTCAATCCAATTTACAATCCCTAATGAGTATGTTCCTATCTCATTTGCAAAACTACTCCCTTAATGAAGAGAAAATTTATGACGAAGTTTGGATCGAACATTTATCGACCAGCCATTCATTGATGACGGTGAAGAAGAGGGAGAAGAAGAAGCCAATGATTAGGATGAAGATGAGGATGAGCATGGCAATAGTGCAGATGAGGGAGGGTCCTCTCTTGATTTTGTCACTCCCTAGTGAATGCATGGTATGTTATGCACAACTATTCCGTCTGGTACAATAAACTTAATATTGATTCCTTTTGTAATATGCATTATATTAATGGCTTATTGTAATGATGTGTTTTATTGTACAGCAAATGTTTAGCAATAGATAAGTCAAAGTGTGAAATGCATTGACTTGGCTTTCCCCTTGTATATAACTAGCGCATAATTTTGTTAATTCCATTTCTAACCCTTATGAATCCATTAATTGTAGTACTTGTATTCTTAGTTTCTTGACTTGATTTGAAGTATAAGTAATACACTTTTAAAATAATTATAATGTACTGGTATATGGTTTAAATTTTTTCCCCGATGTTAGAGATTGTTTGTCATAGAGTAAAAATATATTTGCCTACGACAAATATACATAATCATTAAGGAGAGAAAAGTTTTCTGTTTGTCATTCCAAATGAATAATGTTACACTTTTTAGATAGGCAAGTCTTTTTATAAGGGGAAGAAAAAGATTAAGTTAAAGTAGTACTGAGGCTTTTTCTAGATTCACACGTATACTTGACAAACTCACGATACTTATGCTCAACTCTTGAAATAACGGTAGAGCCAATTGAAGGACAAACAAAACATTGCAAGAATATCAATACGAAGAGAGAACTTGACAGCGTAAGTAATTCCAAAATTCTTATCATATATATATGTGTGTGTGTGTAACGAGCCAACTTTCTAAAAATATGAAAAATATAATTTTGGAACAATTGTGAGGAATCCAGGATGAAATGAGAAACAGCTGCATGGCCAGCAATCGCTTCAGTTACTGTAGAGTATCAATTTGTGGTTCGCTTTAAAAAATGTCAAACACCAAATGGATTTGTAAATCAGATGCTTTCAATATTAATTATTCTCTGTGACATTATGCTGCATCCTTGACCTTTAGTTAGGTTGATGAGGCGTAGGATTCATTTGGAAATAATCTTTTGTAATTTCAGTACGATATTAACATGGTCAAATCATTAGAATATTTTTCTTTTGGGCAACAAATAGTTAGGATTTAATTTCACTTTTTTTGTGTGATAGATTTTTTTTTTGAATTTCTATATGTTAAAATTTGTAGTTGTACATCTTATTTTCTCTTATATAGAGATATATTATGTCTATATACTATACTTTTTTTTAACTATGAAAAATTAATTTATGGTAATTTAAAATGAAATTAATGATAATAATAATAACCATTCTTTAACAAATGAAATTTGTGAGGAATCCAAAGGATGAAATGAGAAACAGCTGCATGGCCAGCAATCGCTTCGGTTACTGTAGAGTATCAATTTGTGGTTCGCTTTAACAAATGTCAAACTCAAATTAGCCAATCACCAAATAGATTTGTAGATCAGATGCTTTCAATATTAATTATTCTCTGTGACATTATGCTGCATCCTTGACCTTTAGTTAGGATGATGAGGCGTAGCATTCATTTGGAAATAATCTTTTGTAATTTCAATACTATATTAACTTGGTCAAATTATTAGAATATTTTTCTTTTGGGCAACAAATAGTTAGAATTTAATTTAACTTTTTTGTATGATAGATTTTTTTTTTCGAATTTCTATATGTCAACATTTATAGTTGTCTTATTTTATCTTATATAGAGATATATGTCTATATACTATACTTTTTTTTAACTATGAAAAATTAATTTATGGTAATTTAAAATGAAATTAATGATAATAATAATAACCATTCTTTCTACCCCATATTTTCCAGTTGATTGTGTCATGAATACTCTTTTATAATCTAAACTTTCTCTTATTCATACACTAGTAAATTTGATTCTGGAGTGATAAGGTTCGTTTTGTCGATGATAGAGACAAATCTTGAACTACTTTTTCAGAATAATTTAAAGAGAACGTAATCTGAAAAGTGGCAACAGAATTTGACATGTTTTGGTTTGAGGGAAGGGACTAGTAATGTCAGTCTACATAAAGCCACAAATACCCTAACGATCTGTTTAGTTCACAATATAGAGTAGGAATGGAAAGGAAAAGATGAATGAAATAGAAAATAGAATGAAAAAGAGAAAAAGGAAATAGAAAAAAATTGTTTGGTTCACAATAAAAAAAAGAATAGGAAAGAGAAAAATAATTGTATTTAGAGTGTATATTTTAATGATGAATATATGATATAATTTACCAAATTATCCTTAGTTAAAATTTTATTTATTTTTTTTTAAAAAAAAAGAACAGAAGCCCCTGTATTGACTGCAACCCCAAATTCCCCAATGTCGATTCACATTCGCACCCACTTCCTCGTCGTCGAAGCCTCTGTACTCTCCATATCCATTGATGCCTCTGTTCTCCATGATTCCGAGTTTGTGGTCGGAGAAGATGGAGCTTCTCTCTTTCCTCTCACCTTCCTCCTGCTTCTTCCTCAGTCATTTGAATCTCTCTCTCTTTCTCTCTTGCCTCTGTAATCTACCAAAGGCACACACAATCAAAGAAGACAAAGGGCAAATCAGAGAGTCCGATGGAGGATGGAGCTCCTCTCTTTCCTCTCACAGTCCTCCTGCGTCTTCCTCAATCACTGGAATCTTTCTCTCCCGCCTCTGTAATCTACCAAGGGTGCACACAGTCGGAGAAAATGGAGGGCAAATCAAAGAGTGCGATGGAGGACGTGAGGGTAAGGTCGTGAGGGCGGGTGTCAATTAGAATGGCCATGGAGAACGTTTCTGGCGACGGGGGTGGGTGGCTCCGATGATGGTGTCACTGAGACATGTAACCGGTGAGTAGGTTGTGGTCAGTTTTTTAGAATGTAAACTGAGGGTTGAAGAGGAAATTGAAGCATTTTCCACAGTAAAATATAGTTTTCTTAGCATTTGGGTGGAAAGGCTTGAATGGAAAACAGTACTCATTTTTTCCAAAGTGGAATTCGTCTTTCCAACAGAACATAGCAAACCAAACAGATGAAAATTTACTCTACATTGAAATGCTCTGCTTGTTTCTGTTAGATTATTTCTAATATATGGCCCATGTAATTTAGTTTAATAGCATTAATTGTTAAATTCACATAATATAACATTGAAGGACCTAAATGATAAGTTTTTAATATATTGGGGCCTTCTTGTGATGGTTGAGAGGCTATTATGTAATTTAAAACTTTATAGGGGTCAAAGCGTAATTTACCCCTTTTTACTCTGATTTCAAATTGAAAAGTAACAGAAACGTTTTTTGGAGCGTGTTGTTCTGAAAGGAAAAGTACAGTTACTGTTTTCTCTCCTGATCATCAAGGAGACCTAAAGGCAGAAATCCAGAGGAAATAAAGAGACTCAAATTTGCAGATATGGATCCAGGTATGTTTATGATCTATTGTGTGAATTGTGAAAATCAAGATCCAAAGGAAAGAAAAGTTTTACTTACATGTGGTATGAGAAGCAGGTTTCGATTTTCATGATTCACCATAAAATTGGTTTCCTAGAAAACGCATAAATTCATGAATATAAGCGTTACTGTTTTGCGTAATGTTTTCTGGAAATCAATGTTTCTGCAAATTACCGTGTATGCGCATTACCGTTTTGTTTCCGCAATTACTGGTTGTACGCAATCTATTACAGTTTCTAGAAATCGCTATTCGTTTTATGCGTTTTACAGTTTTCTGCAATTTCTGGGTTTGTACGATTATATGAAAAACAATAATTTTTGAAATTCTGGAATTTGCATGAAGTTTGAACTGGATTTTATGGGTTCTGGGCGTATAACCGTTTTCTGTAAAAATCGCGCAATGGACACTGTCCCGTACCGCTATAGCGGTGGTTTATAACCGCTATAGCGGGGGATCTTTAAAATTCTGGATGCTTCTGTCGCATACCGCTATAGTGGAGAAATATTACCGCTATAGCGAGACCGCTGATCTAATCTGCGTAAGGGGCATTAAAGCGAATGTGATGTAAATGTTCTGTTATATATAAAGTGCCGGATTATATGAATGTGGATGTATGTTCACTATGAAAGTTATTTTACACTTTGTAATTTGTCTATATAATGGAAACTAGTTTATCACTAAAGTGGTCTAGTTGGGTTGAAGTTTAGACATTTATAAGTGTGTTTCAGTTGTTCATATTTTAAAGATACTATGAATGGAATGACATGATTGTCTTATTTTGAACAATTGAAGTTATAAATTTTATGACTATGAGATCACCTAAAGGTGGACCATTGCATGCAATTTATAACATTAAGGGGATAATCTATGATACTTAAGTTAATTAGTGAGTATATCCAAAGATAACACACTTAGTTAACTGATGTATGTTGTGATTTTCTATTAAAGACTAATTTATTTTGGCATCAATTTGGTGTTTATGTATTTGAGTATTGCCCAAAGGAAATCTTAAATGCATGGTTAAAGTTTGTATGTGAAGTTTTCTGAATCTTTTAAAGTTTATCTCAAAGCATTAATGGGTGAGCATGTATGTTTTTTATGCAGCAAGCCTCTCGGGATCGGTGAACAACATTGTGAAGTTCAACGGGCTGAACTATGGTGAATGGTCTGAACAGATCAATTTCCATCTCGGTCTATGGAACATTGATGCAGCCATAGTTAATAAGGATAAGCCTGCAGCCATTACTGAGGAAAGCTCAGTTGATGATGTTGCACTCTATGAACTGTGGGAGCGTTCGAACAGACTGAGCTTGTATCTCATGAGGATGACCATGGCTGAAAATGTAAAGCCATCGATGCCGAAAACGGATGATGCTAAGGAATTCATGGAAAAGGTGAAGGAGTATTCTGAGTCAGACTTGGCGGATAAGTCAATTGTAGGAAGCCTGATGAGTGAGCTTACTACAAAGAAGTTTGACTGGTCATAGACCATTCATGATCATGTGACTCACATGTCCAATCTAGCAGCAAAGTTGAAGACTTTGGGGATGGAAGTGAGTGATCAGTTTCTGGTTCAATTCATCATTAATTCCCTACCTACTGAATTTAGTCAATTTGAGATCAACTACAATGCTCTCAAGGATAAGTGAAACTCAAAGGAATTGAAGGCTATGTTGGTTCAGGAGGAAGGGAGATTAAAGAAGATGAAGGATCACTACATCCACCTCACTGTTCATGATGGTGCTAGCAGCAGCAAGTTCAAGCCAGGGAAAAAGGACAAGAAGGATAAAAGAAAGGACAAGGCCCTAATGAAAATTGCTGAGGGTCAAATCAAGAAACAAATTAAGTGTTTCTTCTGCAACAAGATAGGACACTTAAAGAAAGATTGTCCTAAAAGAAAGGCTTGGTTCGAAAAGAAAGGTATGCATTATGTTTCTGTGTGCTTTGAATCAAACCTAATAGAGGTTCCTAATAATACCTGGTGGTTAGATTCTGGTGCTACTACTCATGTATCTCATGTTTTACAGGGATTCAGTTCAATCCAGCCCATAAAAGGAACTGAACAGTACTTGTTCATGGGAAACAGGATGAAAGCACGGATAGAAGGCATTGGGACTTATAGATTGATCTTAGACACTGGATGTCATTTAGATCTTGAAAAGTGTCTCTATGTACCTGATTGTGCTAGGAATCTTGTTTCAGTAGGGAAACTCGATATTTTAGGTTTTTATTTCAAATTTGGTAACAGTACATTTGCATTGTATAAAAACAAGTACTTTTATGGATCTGGTACTTTATGTGATTTACTTTACCGTTTCAATTTGAATAATGAATTTTCTGAATCATTGTTTCATGTTGAAAGTAGTGTTGGCATTAAACGTAGTGCACCAAATGAAAATTCTACATTCTTGTAGCATCAAAGATTAGGTCATATATCCAAAGAAAGGATAATGAGGTTGCTGAAAAATGATATCTTACCACATTTGGATTTTAGTAACATGGATATATGTGTGGATTGCATTAAGGGAAAGCAAACCAAACATACATTAAAGAAAGCAGCCACAAGAAGCACTCAACTTCTTGAGCTTATACATATTGATATCTGTGGTCCTTTTGATGTCCCTTCTTGGGGCGGTGAAAAATATTTTATCACCTTTATAGATGATTTCTCACGTTATGGCTATATTTATCTGCTGCATGATAAATCTCAATCTGTGGACTTCCTTAAAGTGTTCATTGATGAGGTGGAAAGGCAGTTAGATAAGCAAGTGAAAGTAGTGAGATCAGATAGAGGTGGTGAGTTTTATGGCAAGTCCAATGAAAGTGGACAATGTCCTGGTCCATTTGCAAGGTTCCTTGAGAGTAGAGGCATTTGTGCGCAATACACAATGCCTGGCACACCTCAACAAAATAGTGTAGCTGAAAGACGGAACCGCACCTTGATGGATATGATTAGGAGCATGTTGAGCAATTGCTCTCTACCCCTCTCATTGTGGATGTACGCATTAAAGACCGCTGCGTATCTGCTTAACCGGGTTCCTAGTAAGGCAGTTCCTAAGACACCTTATGAGTTGTGGACGGAAAGGAAACCCAATTTGAGACATCTCCATGTTTGGGGTTGTCAAGCAGAAGTAAGGGTGTACAATTCATATGAAAAGAAGTTAGATCCTAGGACAGTCAGTGGATTTTTCATTGGCTATCCTGAAAAATCAAAGGGGTATAGATTTTATTGTCCTAGCCATACTACAAGGATTGTAGATTATGGTAATGCTTGGTTCATTGAGAATGGTCAAACTAGTGGGAGTGGGGAACCACGAAAGGTGGACATTCAAGAAGCTCGGGTTGTAGTAACTACACCCAAGATTTCTTCTCATATTGTTATTCCTGTCGTTGTATCATAGTCTAACAACGTACTGGAAAAATCAATCAATGTCCAAAATCCACCTGTTCATATTGTAGAGAATGAACCAGTCACTGTTGATCAAGAAATTGTTGACCCACAACAGGTACTTCAAGGGGAACCTGAAGAAGTACCCCAAGGGGTACCTAGAGGGGAACCTGAAGAGGAACCTCAACAGGAAGTAGCATTAAGACGATCTGTAAGGCAAAAGAGATCTGCTATTCCTAGTGATTTTGTGGTATACAATCTTGAAAATGAATGTGACTTGAGCATTGATGAGGATCCAGTCTCATTTAAACAAGCCATGGACTGTAATAATGCTGAAAAGTGGTTTAATGCCATGAAGGAAGAACTTAAATCAATGGATGACAACAAAGTCTGGGACTTGGTTGAATTGCCTGAGGGTTCTAAGAGAGTCGGTTGTAAATGGGTCTTTAAGACCAAACGTGACTTAAGTGGCAATGTTGAAAGGTTCAAAGCTAGACTTGTCGCTAAAGGTTACACCCAGAAGGATGGCATTGACTATAAGGAGACTTTCTCTCCAGTTTCAAAGAAAGACTCCTTGAGGATTATTATGGCTTTGGTGGCTCATTATGACTTGGAGCTTCACCAGATGGATGTTAAGACTGCCTTTCTGAATAGGGACTGAGAAGAGGAAGTCTATATGGACCAACCTGAAGGTTTTCTGGCCACAGGAAAAGAAAATCTAGTGTGTAAGCTGCAGAAATCAATATATGGACTAAAACAAGCCTCCCGTCAATGGTATCTCAAGTTCAATAATACCATTACATCTTATGGATTTATAGAGAACACAGTTGATCGGTGTATTTATATGAAGGTCAGTGGGAGTAAATTTGTTATTTTAGTCTTGTATGTTGCTGATATATTACTTGCTGCAAATGACTTGGGTATGTTACATGATGTAAAAAAAGTTTCTCTCTAAGAGCTTTGAAATGAAAGATATGGGTGAGGCATCCTATGTGATTGGAATAGAAATATTTCGGGATAGGTTACAAGGACTCTTAGGTTTATCCCAGAAGGCATATATCAATAAGGTCTTAGAGAGATTCAGAATGGATAAATACTCTGCAGGAATAGTTCCAATTCAGAAGGGAGATAAGTTCAGTCAAATGCAAAGTCCTAAAAATGAATTGGAACGTAAAGAAATGGAAACAATTCCTTATGCATCAGTGGTTGGGAGCTTAATGTATACTATGACCTGTACTAGGCCAGACATTAGTTTCGCTGTTGGTATGCATGGTAGATACCAAAGCAATCCTGGTATGGACCACTGGAAGGCTGCAAAGAAAGTTCTTCGGTATTTGCAAGGCACCAAAGAACACATGCTCACATACAGGAAGTCTGATCATCTGGAAGTGTCAGATATACAGATTCAGATTATGCCGGATGCGTGGACACTAGGAAGTCTACGTTTGGTTACTTGTTCCTATTAGCTGGAGGAGTAGTTTCATGGAAGAGTGGAAAGCAGTTTGTCATTGCTGCTTCTACTATGGAAGCTGAATTCGTGGCATGCTTTGAGGCCACTGTTCAAGGATTGTGGTTGCGGAACTTTGTCTCGGGACTTGGAATTGTCGACAGTATATCCAGGCCGCTGAGAATTTATTGTGATAATTCTGCAGCCGTATTTTTCTCAAAGAACGACAAGTACTCTAAGGGTGCCAAACACATGGAATTGAAGTATTTGTCAGTTAAGGAAGAAGTGCAAAAGCGAAGAGTGTCTATTGAGCATATCAGTACTGATCTGATGATAGCGGATCCGTTGACTAAAGGATTACCGCCCAAATTATTTTCTGGTCATGTAGAGCGTATGGGCATTATGGACAAAGCCTTGCTGTGTTGATTATAGTACTGTGTTTATTGTGCTTGTTAATTTTTAATGACATTATGAATTCAATTATGGTTATGTTTTTTTACATATTATACTTGTTATCATTTTGGTATCTATGTACATATGATTGTGTTAGATAACATGTTATGTTGAGACTTATAGTTTTCCTCAATTAAAGTTGATGTTGGGTTAGGGATGTTTTGTGATACATGGAAGGGATCATGTTGCAGAATAACATGTGACCGCCATGATCTGCTCAAAACTAATTCAACTAAGTCTAGAGATGTTAGTGAATTTGATGGATGGAGCGCACTTACAGTTGTTGTTAAACTATCAAGTAATTACAAGGGCCAAGTGGGAGAATGTTAGATTATTTCTAATATATGGCCTATGTAATTTAGTTTAATAGCATTAATTGTTAAATTCACATAATATAACATTGAAGGACCTAAATGATAAGTTTTTAATATATTGGGGCCTTCTTGTGATGGTTGAGAGGCTATTATGTAATTAAAAACTTTATAGGGGTCAAAGCGTAATTTACCCCTTTTTACTCTGATTTCAAATTGAAAAGTAACAGAAACATTTTTTGGAGCGTGTTGTTCTGAAAGGAAAAGTACAGTTACTGTTTTCTCTCCTGATCATCAAGGAGACCTAAAGGCAGAAATCCAGAGGAAATAAAAAGACTCAAATTTGCAGATATGGATCCATATATGTTTATGATCTATTGTGTGAATTGTGAAAATCAAGATCCAAAGGAAAGAAAAATTTTACTTACATTTTCCACTAGAATGGGTGAACTAAACATGCCTTAATTGTTTCACATAAGGCATTAAGACAGTAATTGTGGATATATTGTTGGTAATTTATTACTATAAAATATTAATAAATAAATAAATATTAAATTTGGAAACCGTTGCTTAATATATACATACATATAATCGTGGGACTTAATGCAATTAACCGATGTATAAACGTTGGCCTTCCCACGTTATTGTTGCTTAAATTCTTATATATATATATATATATATATTGGCAATTTAAAGCTTTGGATTACGCGAATGCCATTTACTTTGGTTAATGAACTCTTAATTTCTAACGTAACTTATGGTTTAGTTCTAAATATATATCTATGTATGTGTGTGTGCGTGTGTGTGTTCTGGTGATTGGAAAAGGGTAGAGAGAGTATATAGAAAAGATATATATATAGACAAGTATGAGTATGTTAACATGAATATATATATATATATATATATATATATGATATAGATGACGAAAAGATATATATATATATATATACATACATACATACTTGTATGATACTTTAGGTAGAGAAAGTGTGGAAGAAAATGAGTTCTGTTTACTTCTTATGTGCAAAAGTAATAAACAAACAGGCGAGTCCTAAATTGTTATATGCTGGAGGTGCACAGGATAATATAAGAAAATCAACCCGTGGAAGACGTGAAATTATTTTAAAGAAAGTCGAGATACTTCAATCTCAATCCAGTACCACGCAATATATATTTTTAATTCTAATTTTTAATTCTTTTATTTTATGTTTATTTTATTTTTCAGATTACTGATCCAACATATATTCAATCAGGAATTGAGTTTACAAGCTGATAGAGAAAGAACTTATATCATTTTATATCATACCAAATACATGGATTGATCAATCCTCTTCTATATATTTAGGGAAAGAAATATATATATATATATATACACACACACACACACAAATATGTAAGAGCTGAGAGATCAAATAATCATCAGTGCATTTTGTTGTTACATATTTTTATGTAATACAAAATAAATGAAGGTCTTGCTAAATTACATCTATAGCTTTTTTGTTTTAAAAATATCAGTTGACTTCTATGACATCTTAAATATACTGTAAAAACCTCTAATAGTATTTATTTCAGTCATTAAAATTAATATTTGCTACAAAATACATGGACTTATTTCTTCTCTCTCATTTTTCAAAGCATTAGCTTCTTTTTTTTCCCTCATTGTTTGCTTTTACTATTTATGAATATGTGATTTTATTCTTAATATATATAGATACATATAATTTATATAATACGATTGTTTTTTCTTTTGTTTTCCTTCGGCATGAAGAAAATGAAGTATAAATAGATAGCAATCATTAACAGTGCAAAAAAAAAAAGAGTACCACAATTTATTCAAAATAAGATATTATAAATATTTTTTCTAACAAAGAAACCAAATATATACTTAGGTTAATAGAGAGTATTTTAATAAAAAAAATTATACAGTATTATATAAATTATTAAACATTAAAAAAATGAACTATAATGGAGCTTTATACAGAAAATATAAAATTGGATAAAATATAAGATAAGCTCTATACTCTTGAAAAAATTTAAAAGTGTAATTTACTTGGATATAGGTTTTGTTCGGCAAAATTAGCTGATATGCTAGCTAAAAACTTATAAGTTAGCTTATTGAATTAAAACTGTTCAGTAAAAATAACTGTTGAAGTAATTGAAAAATATAAAATGACATATATTTTATAATCCTAAAATAATATAAATAAGCATATCAGTTTTTAATTTTTAAATTATATGTAATATATTTATATATATATTTTATTCCATATTATTATATACATATATATATATATATATAATTAAAAAATAAAAAATATATATTCACAAACAAAGAAATAGTAAGGGTAAAATAGTACACAAGTTGGGGATTTAGGTTATAATAAATTCAGGGGTATAATGAATATTCTAAAAAAATAAAAGGATAAAATAGGAACAAAAAATCAGAAGCTATAAGCTACTACAAGTAATATTTCAAAATAAACTATAAGCTACTGAAATAAGCTTGTTTATTGAACACTTCTAACAAACTTATAAGTTAGTCAAATGAGCTATAAGCTAACTTAAATGATTTGCTAAATACAGCCATAATCATAAGGCTTGTTTAATTTGGGCATTTTCTCTTTCTATCTATATAATAGACTAAAACAATTCTACTTTAAGGCATTAATTGCTGATAGGTCATTAAATTATGTATAATAGAATAAATTTAAATGAATAAACTTGATGAATAAATTTGGTAAATTAATCACATCATATTAAATGAATTTAAAAAATTAGGGTAAATTGCTATATAATTACATTAAATGAATTTGAAAAAATTAGGGTAAATTGCTATAATTACTATATAATTACCATATATTTGATAAATTAGGTAAACTTTTCTATTGAAATGTAATATGTTGTCCTTTAGTAAATTAACATTTATTATATACAAATAATCAAATAATTAATTGCTATATATCTATCTTCAGAAGTGATAAATTACAGAGCCCTATTCTCCATCATGCCTGTCCATTTTCTTTCTCTGAATCCACTGGTGCAAATCGACAATGCTCTCTCTCAACCAAGCTTTCACTACTTATCTTTCGCCATTTGATCATCTTCTCCTGTCAATTGGGAACCCAACCGACAGTTGGTGATATAACTTCTTAAGGCTCCAGTCTTTTTTCCTCTTTAGGTATGTTTCTTAATTTTTTTTATCCATATATATCTTAGAGAAGAAAATCATTATACAATAGACTGGCACTATTGCCTTGCCACTCTTTTTGAATCGACGAAGAAGATCATGGTTCAATGAACTAGCACTATTTCCCTGGGGCCGTGTTCCTCCATAGCTTTGGTAGACTATCTTCATGTTTATTACTATAACAATATGTTTCCTTCGAGAGGTGCAAATTAAGAAACTCAAAGGCATTAACTTTTTTATAATTCTTACACTGGTAAGTTCTTTTGGTTTGTGTTATAAGTATATTATCACTTCTCTTACACGTTCTATAAAATTTTTATTTTTAACATATATTCTTACTCTATGAACTTTTTTTATTTTATATTTGCATGGACTTCAATATTTTTAGAAACTCACATCTATCTTCCTCCAAATCATAATAGTTCTTATCACAAAATCCAAACCCATTTTCTCATAGATCTCAAATGCTGGTGTTTTTTAGTTGGCAATAGTAAGAAGAGTGGTGTCTATTGCAGATGCAGTCCCTTTGAAATTTTCGAGGTATGTAAACTTTTATCTTTATCAGATCTTAATATATATATATTTTTGATCTGACTTTCAAAGTAGATTCTTCCTGTATAATTGATCTCATATAAACTTGAATTTCGTACTACACTATTACACACAGTATCCCTGAAATTATGTTTTGTAGTTGTATTGTTTGAACTGTGAGGTAGTGAAAAATCTTGAATTAGAAACTGATACACATGTCATCATTTCTTTCTTTAGGTAAATTAATAAATTTGATAAATTTTGGTAAATTAATAACATCACTTAATATTAATTATTTGATTTGAATTGATTGAAATGATTTGAATTGAAATTAAAAAAATAATTACCTTTATTATTTGACCACTATAGGATAATTAATAACATCACATTAAATAAATTATTTGATTTGTATTGAAATTAAAAAAACAATTACCTTTATTATTTGATTTGAATTAATTTGAATTGAAATATATACATAATAAATTGTTAAAATATATATACACTAGAATCAAGGTATGTTTGGCATTAATTCTTAATCATACGTATAAAATTTCTTTACATTTGATTATTTTACATTCTATATCAATATTTTTAATTTGATTATTATTTTTTAAAAAAATTTTAAAATTTTTTATTGATTACATATACATCTCATTATTTTATTCTGTTTGATAACTTATTCTATATCATAATATGATGTGGTCGTTTGTTATTAAAAATTTTATATTATAATTTATAATTTATATTTGTATAAATAATCAAAATTTATATAAGAATATTTACGTTTAAAAAGTATATGTCATAACTCATAAATGTCATAAATTTCATAAATTTATAAATTATAGTATTATTATCATATTATATGGGTCCTAATGTATTTAATATATTATATGAGTTATTGTTAAAGTGGATAGCAAAATATATTTTTATTAGAATATATTATCATAATTACTAATTAATGAAATTAGTGAATTTCATTATTTTATTTTATTTGAATTGATTTGATTGAATAAATAAATTAGGTAAATTAATAAATTTGATAAATTAATGATATCACATAATATTAATTATTTGATTTGAATTTATTTAAATGATTTGAATTGAAATTAAAAAATAATTACCTTTATTATTTGACCATTGTAGTATCTTAGAAATTTTTTAGTAGGTAAAATAAATTTGATTATGAAATTGATATGTAAATTAAAAAATTGCTTTATTTGACTTTATTTTGATTTCTTTCTAAAATAATTTTTAATTTAATAGAAATCAAAGTTCAAGATATAAATCATTAAATCATAATTCCTTAACTTAAGAAAGAGATGAAAATCAAATTCATGAAAGACAAAATCTGAGGCCTGAAAATTCAGTTCAAACGTAGTAACAACCTTCACTATTTTTCTTCTTTGGATCCGATTAAAACAAAAAAGACTCGTTCAAAAGTAAAAACGACATCAATATTCAATCAATCATCGATCTATATAACAAATAATTTATAACAAATAATTTGTAAATTAACAAATTGACCTATTTTATTCATTTAAATTTATTCTATTAAATAAATAAATCAATTCAAATCAAAGTTTAAATAGGCAAAATAGATTTGATTATAAAACTGATAAATCAATTTAGAATATTTAAGTTTAAAAAGTATATTTTATTAAAAAGTATATTTTATAACTCATAAGTTTCATTTAAATCAATTGTAATTATTATTATTTTTATAAATTACGAAAATTTTTTAGCTGAGTTATCTGTGCATCACATGAGTCACGACGTTAGTTTTCACTGAAAATAAAAAAAATGAGCATGAAAATGTGTTTAGCTGAATTTAATAAAAATATTTTTTAAAAAATATTTATTAAAATAGGCCTAAATCTAAAAATACAAAAAAATATTTTTCAATATTTTCAAAATATTTCAAAAAATAAAAATAAAAAATATTTTCACAAACTAAATCAACCCTGCAACTTCCTAGCTTGGCGTCACGTTTTGCTCTAGATTAGACCTGACTGGAAAGGTCATATTGGGCCCAATTATGAGGCCATCCTTAACTAGCCTATGCCCAAAACTCTATTTATAATGTGAGATGATAAATGATACAAAATACTCTTTTGAAAACCGGATTGAAGCATTGATGAGACCAAAAATGGGTGAATTGGTCGCATGACTGGTACATTTAACCCAATGTATCGGTTACTCAAAAAATTAATAAAAAATAGTAAAATCATATTGTTCAATGGTTAAATCAATTTTAGTTTTGTTTTTATTTTTCATACATTTTATTAGCAATAATGTGTTATTCCACATATATATTATTTTGTAATTAATTTTAAATTTTTTCCACATTTATAAACTATTCATATTACATATTATTGTTAAATGTGTAAAAAAATACTTAATAATATTTCTTGACCTTTGTAAGCTTGTCAAATCTAAACATAAAAAGACTTATTAATTTATTATCTTAAAATTTTAATATATAAAAATAATATATATATATATATATATTTGACCAATAAATCTCAAACTAATTTTTCATCATTCGTTCGGTTTTAAAAAACTTGATACATAGACCAATGGCAATGGGCATGCATCCAAAGCAGCGAATTATGATAATGAATGTAGCATATATTCTAACATTCAATTTCATCCTGTTTTTACCTTCCAGTTTTTCAAATAAAATCATTCATTCCCTCACAATCATTCAAATTTAATAAACTCAAGTCAAACAGATAAATGCATACATACACAGAATGTCAACTATTGGTAATTTAGATTCCGGATTGAGATGTAAGCTTCGTCCTGTTTTAAATGACAATTAACGACAAATCAAGAACTACACAGCCAGAATGTATAATGGAGAAGCGAATCTGGAATCACGCAATAGAACATGGGATTCCTTGTGTCTGTGAGAACAGTGAGTAATGTGATCTCTATATAAAGCCACTTCTACGCCTTTGCTTCTCACAACGCAGTGGGATTATAAAAGATCAAAGACAATAATTGAAGCTCTGATGCAAGTTCCTCAAAGGCTTCCAATATTGAACAAATGAACAATATATTGTTCAATTATCAATATTGGACCTGCGAGGAACTTGAGGAGCATTTAAAGGAACACTATCAGCTTGCTTCTGCTTCTGGTTTTGATCTGTAAGTTATTATTTTCTTCTAGGGCTAGGCTATATAAATCGACAACAGCATAGTCGATTGCAGGATATGATATGTTAATTCTTTCAATTATTGAGATATATATTATAGATTTGGTAAACTAGCTTGTTTATTGTGAGAATTAATAAGATGAGGCAATGTTTTTGCTCAATTGGTTAATAGATCCGAATGAAGCATTTGTATTGTAGTTTTTAACAGTTTCACTTTTTTTTTTTAAACAAACGCACTACGGACATATATTATTAAAAAAGCATGCAAATTAACTTGTCTTTCATTTTTCATGTTGGTTTCTTTGAGTCTAAAAAGTTCCATTTTCCTTAAATTTTTGTCTATATATATATATATGATAGCAATGCTATTTTTATTTAGCTTAAATTATGAAAAATGTGAAAAAAAAAAAACTGAGCCAAAAAAGAAAAATAGAATGTGTATAATCATGGTTTGAAATTGTGGCAGCATCATGTCGCATATTGCGGGGTGATTTTAGTTAGATTCATATAATTCATTTGGATTGAAGCTTGAAGCTTGAAGATTGAGAGACCAAGAGAGTTGAGAGACTTGCCAGTAGAAGATTGAAGCTTGGTTGCCCGTCGTCGTGGCCGATTCTGAACTGAGAGACTTCCCGTTTTCGTTCATGCCACTGTCGCCGCCTTGCCAAAGATCTATTGCGGTGTGCCTCTGTTTCTCGTTCTTCGACTATGCTATGCTATGCTCTGTCTTTGTTCATCGATTGTGTGTGTGTCGTGGAGAGTGGAGACCTATGGAGAGTGGAGATTGGAAAGTGAAAGTCGTGGGGATGCCCTGCATGTTGTATTGGTGAAGAAATAAAAAATGATTGATTATAAAATATTTCTAATTTTATTTTATTTATTTAATTTATAGATTATAATTTTTATTTATAAATTGAGATGTCAATATATATTGCAAAATGACTCAAATGGTTAATTAATGATTAACTGAATTTAGTATATAAGCCTTCTCTTTTAATTTGGCCATTTGGTTTGGTTGGCTTTTGAATTTGAGAATTGAAAATTTGAAAATTATGTAAATATACTTGTATATGAATTTTGACTTATTAACACTTTAAATATGTATTTTTCCTCTAAAATTTTGTAAGTGGAATTAACATGTTTGCATAGAGTAAAGAGTATATACTTATTGAATTAATGTAGATATTAGATGTAATATGTTATATATATATATATATATAAAAGTTAAGAGTTAGAACAATTATATAAACTTTTTGTACATTTTGTGCAATTAAAACATTTACAGCTGTAATGATCACAACTACATCACAGCGTCCGCAACACTTGCAACGCAATGACAACCGCAATTTAAAACTATGGTACATATTGCTTAGGTCATTCAAGTTTCGGTTTAATTTGATTTGATTTTATGTAATATATAAAACCACACCAAATGGCTACGTTTTTCTCAAAATCAACGTCAGTGGTTCCGTTGGCAAAGTGTAAAAAAACTGTCTAATCCTTTGAATAATTTATTACAAATTTTCTCTAGAAAAAAGAAAAAAAGAATTAATATTAGACCCTAATAATGTTGCAGTGATTTTTCTTTTTTCTCTACTAGTCATTGATAAATTGATCTGGGTTAGTTTATTAATTTGTTTTGACCAATCTAATGATTATTCATAATATTATATTGAGTTAATGACCCATTCACTATACAAAGTTTTTAGAAACAGTAATGCTATAATTTGGATGTAAGATCAAAGTTTATTATAAAAATTTATACTTATGTCAGTTAGACCGAGCAAATAATTTTGTGAAGTTGTGTCCTATGAAGGGAAATTCTCTTCTATCATTCAACAGGTCAAAGCATATATATCTCAAGGATTCTGGATCTAGCCTTTTTGATATTCTAGATTTTTGGTTTATGTAGTATGTATATATATATATATATGCGCGCGTACATATATATGAGCAAACACAAGTCAAAGTGTAACTGAGTTATGACTTATGAGATCTATTCTCATCTTCAGTATGTTACAATATGATTTTACATACAAATCATCTCTCTATACGCTGAAATTGAGATTCATGTCTGCATATATATTATGGGGTGATAAAAGTTGTCCCAAGAGTAATAGAAGTATGTAAAAGTTGTCCCAAGTCGTACAAGTAAAAAAGAAGTGGGTGAAATTGTTCCCATGAGGATTAATAGAGTCAAATAATCTAAAAGCTAATTTTATATTATTTAAACGTCCCACTTTGAATTGAAGGGAACTCTATATAACAACTAAACTCATTAACAACAAATTAAACTAAGATGCAAAAGAAACAGAGCAATGGAATAAAATTCAAGTTTGAAAGACTTAGGATCACTAATCTTCTTTGTTTTTCATAGGATTGATTGCAATACAAGTCAACGTAAGATACTATGGTCCCTAAGGGATTCTACTGAATACCCTTAATCATATTACTTCTATTCAATAATTCCTTATGTGAATTTTAAATCCTTTTTTTTTTTACACAAATCCTAATTTCGTTGTATGAGGTTAACAAGTATATTCCTATATTATTAACTATATAGTTCCCTTAATTCCTCAAGGTTCATACTTATATTACCCATTCCTTAACCTAATTCTTACTTCCCTTTCCTAAGTTCAACAAGAACAACACAACAATCCAATAATTGACCAACTTAAAGCAATGAAAGCATTAAGAACAAGATAGGTAAACGTAATCATTGCCAAAGAGATGCAAGATTTCAAAAGAAATCAAATCCTATCACAAACTTTGATTCATAACAATCCTATAGAGGTAGCTACATATATCAGTAAAAACATAAATTAAAACATAAAACAGAGAGTTCATGGTAGAAATAGAGAGAAAAGTAGAAGAAGAACTCCAAAACTTAACCCAAGTGGCTAGACTTCCTTCTTGCCAAAACAGCCTTAGCCATCATTCCTTAGCTTCTTCTCTAGCCCTATTTATATGCTTAGGAACGTGACAACAAAAATAGTCATTGCTAAGTATTAATTTCGTGAAGAAACTTGTTAAGTATGAATTTCACATCTTAACTTTGGTTGAGCAATTCAAAAACAAAAGTATAATGACAAAATTAAAAGTTTGACAGCTAAAGTGTAGTAAAACTGAAACTAATAAGTGAAATCAACAATAAAAATGACCTAAAATTACTAATCCCCTTAATACTTCATAGAGCTAATTACCTCTCTTACTCTTACCCATAATGGTTGTATATGCTAACCTAGAATTCAAAAGCACCTGAAAGAATTTTCCCAAATTGCTTCTAGTTTTTTACCTAATTAAACCACAATTTCTTATGCGATTATTAGGTCAATCCAATTTACAATCCCTAATTAGACAATGTAAGGCTAATGAGTATGCTCCTATCTCATTTACAAGACTCAAAGTAGTACTGGGGGTTTTTCTAGATTCACACGTATACTTGACAATCACGATACTTATGCTCAACTCTTGAAATAACGGTTGAGCCAATTGAAGGACAAACAGAAAATTGCAAGAATATCAATACGAACAGAGAACTTGACAGCGCAAGTAATTGAAAAATTCTTATCATATATATATATATATATATAACGAGTAAACTTTCTAAAACTATGAAAAATATAATTTTGGAACAATTGTGAGGAGTCCAGGATGAAATGAGAAACAGCTGCATGGCCAGCAATCGCTTCAGTTACTGTAGAGTGTCAATTTGTAGAATTCGCTTTAACAAATGTCAAACTCATATTAGCCATTCACCAAATAGATTTGAGATCAGATGCTTTCAATATTAATTATTCCCTGTGACATTATGCTGCATCCTTGACCTTTGGTTGGGTCGATGAGGCGTAGGATTCATTTGGAAATAATCTTTTGTAATTTCAGTACTATATTAACATGGTCAAATCATTAGAATATTTTTCTTTTGGGCAACAAATAGACAGAATTTATTAATTTAACTTTTTGTACGATGGATTTTCTTTTGGGCAACAAATGTTTTATTTTCTTTTGTTATTTATAATCTAAGATAACAAGATGGTCACTGGAAGATTATTGGTTGATTTTCTTTTGTTATTTATAAAGTAAAATAAAAATATGATTCATGAGAGATTGTGAATTTATTTTTATTTATAAGATCTTATTATTATTTATGTTACGATAATAGCTTCATAAAATTTTTCACTACATCTTTTTTGCAAAATTAACCAGTTAATATAGCAACAAATTAACTAATAATATATAAAAAACTTTACTGGCTAGTTATTTAAAAGCAAAAAATTTATGAGTATTAAGATTAGTATAAAAAATTAAGATTAAAACAAAACTTCAAAAGAAGACTAGAACCAAAAAAAAAAATGTAGCTCCAGCCACCATGGCTCGAACTACTTAGGAGGCTCGAGCCATGGTAGCTTGAATCCCCTAAACAATTTAAAAAACAAATGTGAAAATGGGGTTCCAGTTATTTTTTAAAATTTATTGAGAGGGTGGCTCAAGATCCCTCATTACTTAAAAAAAATTACTTCAATCAATTAATTATCTCGAGTCCCGAGCTTTCATTCACTTATATTTAAACATTGCTTGAGGTGAGCTAGAAGTTAATTAACGACTGAAATTCAATAGGTAAATTTTAGTAGGATTTGCATATTTTCAGTCAAAATCAAATTTGCAACTATTGTTTTACTGACTGTAAAAGTATCAGTAGAAAATTAGTCGCAAATTTCAATTTCCGGCTGGATTCCCTATATTACTAATTGTTTTGTCGATTGGTATAATACATTATTCTTGTAGTGAGTATTGTCTCAAGAGGATAAATCAAAAAAAAAAATCTATACTATACACTAGTAAATTAGATTCGGGAGGGATAAGGTTAGATTTGTTGATGATCTAGACAAATCAAGAGGAACTGCTGTTTTGGAATAACTTATAGAGAATATAATTAATCTGGAAAGAGACAATTGAATTAGACACGTTTTGGTTTGTGAGGAATGGGACTAATAATTAACGAACTTGGAGAGCTTATATGATTCGATATCATAAAGGAGACAGGGATTATTGATACTCTCCTATATATTATAGGGAAAGTTAAAAATATGTGGTCGAGAATTTGAGCTTCTTCTATATATTATGGGGAAAGTTAAAAATATGTGGTCGAGAATTTGAGGTCTAACACTCAGCGCATTTATTTTACATTTAAATAAGCTAAATTAATTTTTTCCACTTTGACAATATTACATTAAATGCTTTTTTTTCTTTGAAGGTATCATAATTTCGTTACTAATTAATTTAGATGGCATAATAAACAATTAAGAAGATATTAAGCGTGTGTATATATATATATATATATGGACATAGATGTTCTGACGTGAGAATATTTCACGCTACCGTGATGTAAGATTTAGACAATTCATTTCGTGTGATCGAGCTGTCTACATTTTTATAAAAAAATAAAAAAAAATTGTAGATATGAACCATTCGATCACAAAAAAAGTAAACAATCTAGATCTTACGTCATGGTGACACCAAGGTTGTCAAAATCGAGAGTTTACCCAAACTCGGGGAGGGGGGGTAAACTCGGATCGTAAAATCGGATCGTAAGTTTACATTTACTTTTTCCTGTTACTCAATATATACATTCACTAATTAAACTCATACATAAGATGTCCATAGTCCATACAACATACATAAGATGTCGACATGCATAAGATGTTCATACAACATATAACATACATAAGATGTTCATACAACATAGAACATACAAAAGATGTCCATACAACACAAATGATATTCTATCAACACCACAAATAGGACAAACTAAAATATTTGGGCTTCACTGTTCTATTTGGGCTGCAATTCTTTAAAAAAAAAAATTTGGACTGCACTGTTCCAACTCGGTAAAATCAGCGATTTTGACCGATTTCAACCGAGTTTGACCAAGTTTGACCGAGTTTGACCGGTTTCCGAGTTTATGTACGAGTTTACTCGATTTGGGGGGTAGAAACGTAAAATCGTACAATTTTAAGAGTTAAATCGCGATTTTGACAACTATGGGTGACACGAAATATCCTTACGTTAGAGGATCCAAATCCATAAATATACACGCACATACACTTACATATATATATATATATATATAGTTAGATCACGTGCAAGCTTATGCAGTTGTGCCCTGTGACGTGAAATTCTCTCCTCTCATTGAACAGGCCAAAGCATGTATGTCTCCATAATATAGTGTAAGACATAAAACATAAATGAAGGGAAAATTAAAATCAACATTGTAACTTTGATAAGAAACACAAAATCTTAAGGAAAGACTGAAATTAATAATTATACATATGGTGGGTTGGTGGTTACAAAATCCTGGTCCATACACTTAATCTTAACCAAGTGGAGGGAAAATTCAAAGAAAGACTTCCTATATGGAAAAGATACTACTTTCAAACAATCCCAATGTTTCATTAACAATAAAAGAGGAAAAAAAAGAAAGAAAAACTAGAATGAAAAACATTTTTAAAAAAGCAGCAAAATTGAAAATATTTAAAAATTTCTTTCGCTCAATGTTATTTGGATAACCAAATTCAAGGATTTTTGAAAGATTGTTTTAACTAAGTGTGGGAAATGTATCATTTTTGTTCTTTGAATTTGGCATCAATTTCATATTTATTTACATGTTTTTTTCTTTTGTCTCAAATTCATCCTACATGCATATAAAAATTTTCAATTTCATTGTAATTGTTACATACAAATTGTTTAAAGAATTGGCTAATTTATTGAATGTAGTCATTAGAGAATGTAAACATCAATATTTGACAAAATATCTCACCTAATACACTCAAAATAACATCATTTTTGTATTTTACTCATGTAATATCTGTAATTTTAAATCATAATAAGTTAGCAGTTAAAAATTTTACATAGCAACTAATAATTGATTATTTTTTAACACAAAATAACAGTAAGATTTTTGAAATATAAAAAATTTATATGAAAATCTTAAAGAGGGAAAAAACATATAAGAATATATGCTAGTTATCTTGATTCATTGATTACAAAGCGAATCGCAATATTTGAAACTCCCTTAATGATGAGGGGACATGTATAATATTTTGGGTTCTTGGGCATTAATTGTCACAATATTCATTAGTTGATTTTGTTTCGATTTAAATCTTGTAAATGAAAAAAAAAATAGTATTGAGAAAAGTTAACACCTTTGGGATTTAACTAGAATGGATTCAAATTATTTGGAATTTAATAAATTTTTGAATATTGATAGTTGTAACAAAAAATATTCTTGAAATATTTACCCACTTTCATCATCAACTCAGAAACACATTTAGTTAATAAACCTTGTTTAGATTTTAAACTTAATCCATAAGATTGTTCTCAAGAAGTAGATCTCATTCAAGCAGTTATATTTCCAATTTCCATTATATCATAGAAAGCATTTAACATTATTGTAGCACCGTTTTAATCTCATACCACCTAATTATATGTTTCCGTCACAGCTGACACACTTTATTATTTCATATTAGTGGAAGTTACAAATGATATATATTTCTTGCCATATTATAGCCAAAAAGAATTTATACTAAAATATCCAGCTTTAACGTCTTACCTAAACATTTGAGGAAGATGAAGGTTACAGTACCATGGAAAAATTTTATATGACACCATGTAATACTTATTACTTTATAAAACAGGATTAAATATCGAAACTGAACACGTACATATATGTGATCATTTATATAATGTCTGTTAATTATCCAAAATTTAAGAAATAATACGCACATAGAAAGTCATGCATCAATTAATATTAATTCTAGAGTGACAAGCTATTTCTTTCTTTTTTTTAATAATCTCCGATAAAGACAAACTACGAAGTATATATGTATCTTCACAAATATGGAGAAACGAATCTAGAAAATAAACCAAAAGCTAATATCTGTTTATTTGAATATATTAAAGATTTAAGATAAGATGACACAGTATTGAAGATGGGATTCCAATCTATCTGATTGTGAGTGAAGGAAGGGGAACCCTCTGAAAGTCTCTATATAAAGCAATTTCTACCCATTGGTTTTCTCATAAGACAGTAATTAAGGACTTCTCATGGAAATATATGAATGAATTAAGCTCTGAAACAAGTTCCTCAAAGGCTTCCAGTATTGTGCTGGAAGCCCTTGAGAGAACTTTAGGAGCTTAAATTTTAGTTACCTAATTTGAAGGCCTTGCTTCTGCTTCTCAATTCTCATCCGTAAGTTATGTTTCTGGGATATACTATTTATCATCTACTATATTAATTTTATCGATTCGTCGCCCTATTTTCTTATGTTTCACTTCGATCACATTTATAAATAGTGAACTATATACTACTAGCGCTCATTGTTTAAATGGCTTGTTCCTTTAAATAAGGCATTGAGTTTGAGTTTAGTAAATGAAGAAAATTAGTCTTGAAAGAGCTTTATTTCTTTGTGGTTTAACATGACTCGAACTAGATTAATCAGAGCCTTGCTAGTAGTTTCCAAGTCATTAACTAGTGGTTCTAACCAAATAAAAAAAATGTGTACTATATATATATATATATTGTATATATAATCTATTATATTAATATTATCATTTCTTCAATCTAACTTCTCAAGTTTCTCTTGGTTTTATAAGCAAATAAATAATTATATTAATATTTGATGGAAATGACACTTTGGTGACTGAAAAATTTGTCACAAATTTTGCCAGGGGCTGAGTGGCCGGCGGGCATGCATATTATTAATATTTCACAAGTGTCCATGGCTTAGCTCAAACTTGTGTCCTCTATGTTGTTGTCAACACTCCTTACTACCGATCTAGTTGAAATTTGCAATTACAATCTATTAGCAAAGTTATATAAATATATATATATATATATATATATATATATATATATATATATATATAATATAAATCTGACAAATTTAGTGATTTAGTGACGAATTTGTGATAGAAAATTTCATCCAAAAAATTTTGACAGAATTTTGTTATAAATTCACCACAAATTCGAAAAATTATTGACAGAAAAAAAATTGTTAATAAATTAGTGACAAAATTGAAATGCGTCACTATTTAATGATGGAAAAAAATCTGTCAATAAATTATTAACAAAATTTAGTGAGGGACAAATTTGTCACAAAATGTGAGTTTTAACGACGGATTTGGTCTGTTACTAAAATCCGTCATTAAATCTTCATTTTTTTTTACATAATGAAGGTCTGAATCTAATTCGTTCAAACTTCAAATCATAAGGTGCTTTTATCTTTTTCTTTCTTTTAAGTGTTTAAGAGGTCTTAATATACATTTTAATGAATCAGATCTTGTGATAAGCTTTAATACCATTCACATATATTATTCAGTTTTGCCAAAAATTCACTTTATCTCCATGATGTGCACTTTAACCCTGCTAAAATTTAAAACTTAATAAATAATCCTTTTAAATTTTACAATCCTTGTAAAACAACCTTTTTATTAAATATTTCATTAACAAAACTAACAAACAATGCTTCTTTGTTAAGTTTTAAAATTTTCCATTCAATATATAATTCTATATTTTAATTTTTTTGGATCATTTTTTTTATAATATGTGTTTAATTGCTAATTTATTTGAATATTATATTATACTAATAAACTTCTATGTATTCAAATGTTTAAAATAATAAACAATCTTAATCATTTAGTATTCAAATTCAAAGATAATATATTAATATTTCTATATATATTCAAATTCAAAAATCTTAATATTTAATTAAAAAAAAGCTCCCTAAGTCTTTTGTGATGGAATTTAGTAACAGATTGAAATCAATCACTAATTTTAGAGTTTTGATAAATTAGGAAACTAGTGACAGATTGAAATCTGTCACAAATGGGAAAATTAGTGACAGATTTCAATCTGTCACTAAAAATCTGTCACTAATTTTATTTTAGTAGTGCATTCCAGGTAGCTACAGGAAAATGACCACATACATATATATGAAATAACTTTGATAGATCACTATATCTCTCTACACTTGATTTTCTTATATTTGCTTGTTTTCCCTTATGATATTTTCCGTACACATCTCAAAATCATAGTTAAAGGAATCCAAAATTCCACCTAACATAAGTTGTTGCATTCTCTATTTAGAGATAATTTCTTTCTAGCACTATAATTAGAACTTAGAAGCACGCAGGTTTGCATTCACTACTACAAAAATTAAATTTACTGATAGATTTTTAGTGACATATTGAGATCAGTGACTAATTTTGTTATTTTGTCATAGATTGAAAATTTTGTAAAATGCTGAAATTTAGTGATGGTGTGGAGTCCATCACTAAAATCCATCAGTAAATTGTGACTAATTACAATTTGTCATTAAAATTTGTCACAAAAGCTAGAATTTAGTGACGGAATGCTTTCCATCACTAATTTCTATTAGTAGTTTGTGATGGATTTTTTTCGTCAGTAAATTTCATTACTATTTTTTAATTATGAAAAGATTATGAGAAAATTTGATATTTAGTGTCGCAAACGTCCGTCACTAACTTCATTAATATTAGTAACAGAAATTTGGTCACTCAATTTCATCACTATTTTTTTAATTATGAAAAGATTATGAGAAAATTTGCTATTTAGTGACGGAATGTTTGTCACTAATTTAGTAACGGACATTTCTGTCACTAAATTAGTGACAGATGTTTTTTGACACCAATTTAGTGACAGATATTTTCGTCACTAGTTTATTTTTAAATTATGAAAAGAATTATGACAAAATTTCTTATTTACTGATGAAAATGTCCGTCAATAAACTAGTGTTCACAAATATCTTACCCTTTTTTAATAATAATAATAACAAGCTCTTGCTCTTCTTCAATACAGTTATATCCATTAATCCTTTATTTTTTCTACTTAAGTTCTCAACCTTTTATTTTTTTATTTGTTTTTCACCATTTAATTTTTTGATTCTATTTTTTTATTTTTCTTTTCTCCAGCCTGATCTATCTTTTTTTTAGTCAAACATATTCCTTCTCGTATGCCAAATTAAATCTCGCTCGACGCAGTAACAAAGTCTGTGTTGCCCATAACTAAAGCAAAATTTACCCACACTCTCCTGCCAAATATACTCCGATGACTTTAGTTCCTCCATCTAATCGACCAAACCTTACAACTATTCTTTTATTTTGCCAAAACCCAAGGAAACCAATCATTCATGAGACATTAATGTTGCAAGAGAATCATGACATCCAACTCAATCATCCTCAAGAGGTGAGTATACGTTATGCATGACAAAAGCAAAAGTTACTAGTTATTTTCAATTTAATATCAAATTTTATAAATTAAATTTATATCCTTATTTGTCATATATTTTTCTTTTTAAATAAAATAAATATTTTTTTTCTTCAACAGTTATTTTCAAGTTTTTAATTTTTGCTTCCCATTATCTTTTTCTCTTTTATTATTCCCTTCATTAAGTTTCCCTGCCTCAAATTTCCTAAATTATTACCCTCCCTTACTTCTTATTTCTCTCTAAATGTTAAATTTCCTAAAATGAAAAGCCCTAGTTTAGAGTTAGATGCTTTTATCTTCATTACCATCTCTTCAATGTTAATCTCAATTTGTCTCATTCTCTAACTCTCATTCCCTTGTCTCTTTCATAATATACTCTATCATCTCTCTTATTATATTTTTATCCTTAATTAATATTAAATTTTATAAATTAATTATATATTCCTAATTTCCCTAAAATTAGATTAAATATCTCAAATAAAAAAAATAAATTAATAATAAAAACTAGAATGACACTAATTCTTCATTAATTTTCTCTCACAATTTTCACAAATTTGACATGAACTTAGTGTGTTCATGATTTTAGTTCTCTCATCGATTTGGTAGTTTTTCCTTATAATACACACAATTTGGACATTGATATGTATGGTCTAATTCTTGTTGATCAAATGTCTCAAATTTTTTAAATAAAATAAATAAATAATTTTTAGTTTTTAAATAAAATAATTTAAAAATGAATAAAATTTTCAAGTTTTTTTAAAATAAAATATTTTTCAATAGACCAAATTGTACATCCGCCTTTATCTTTGGGCAGAACTTATGGATATTAAATTTTCTAAATTAATTTTATATCTCTAATTTTCCTCAAATTAGATTAAATATCTCAAATTAATTAAAAAAACACTAGAATCAAACTAATTCTTCATTAATTTTCTCTCACAATACCTTTTATATTAAAAAAACTAATAGATAAAATATTTTTCAATTATTTATTTAATTACTTTTCATTAAATTCCTATTTTTAAATAAAATAATTATAATTTTTCTCTAAAAATAAATTGTAGTTCTTATAATTTTTATTCTTTTCATTAACTTTTCTTCTTTAACTATTCCATATATTTGGTCATTTGCAACATATATCAGCCTTCCCTCTCAAATTTTCCTCTCAAATTTCAAACCCTCATTCTCTCTTTTTTAGTTTTCCCTCTCAAAGAGAGAGTTCGACGTTGCATAGTGGCCACCGTCGGCCACCACCTTGCCATCTGCTGGCTCCCCTTCCTCTGCCTAGCTTCTTCCCCTTCATCGTTGTAGTTCATGCAAAATAGAGGTAGCCAAGAGAGAGAGGGAGTTGTGAGCAAGCTTCGATGGAGAACCATAGTGGAGTTGCTACAATGGGTGAAGACGGTTCACCGATGGTCTCTTCTCCACCGTAGCATCTTCAAACAGAGGTAAGTGCAGAAATTCTTCTCCTTTTCTTCACTCTCATTGTGCTTTGCGAACCCTAGGCCAATGGGAAAAGAAAAATAATTGGTGATGTCAAAATGGGTCTTGTTCTCTTTACAAAAAAGGTTAGTTCTATCATTGCCCCTTTCTTTTTCTTAGTTTGTATCCTTTTTAGTTCATAACTGACACTGTTGAGTTTCTTATTCCTCCACATTCTATTTTAACTTCTTATTGTTTGTAAGTGCCCATGTGTATTTATACAAATTTTTTGGATGAATTAAAAATATGTTAATCTTACTCTTTATTCTTTTTAGAGTATTTGTTTGCCATGTGCCTATGACTGAATTGGTGGTTTTTAATATTAGGTCAAGGGCAGATTCAGGAATTTCAAAAGCTCTAGATGATGACGATAATGTGGAGCTAGAAAAGAGTAATGTCCTCTTGATGGGTCCAACTAGTTCAGGTATGATCTGCATTGGAATTTAGAAGTTATTATTATTTTCTTTTTCTATTTTTACTTAAAGGATTAGAACTAGTTGCATCCTTTTTTTTATCCCAACATGACTGATATGCTAATCTAATCTTCATTAAATAGGGAAGACATTGCTTGCAAAAACTTTAGCTCGATTCATAAATGTTCCATTTGTCATTATTGATGCAACAACTTTAACACAAGCAAGTATTCTCTCATGAGATGATATTAGTATTTAGTGTAGTAAGAGTTAATTGTAATCAAATTAGATGATACTGATCAAACATCTTGTGCCAAAGATATGATATTTCAGTGGATTTGAGAGCTATAATGTGTTTGGTATGGCTAATTAATTGTAATCAAATTTCACGTCCAAATGAAAGTCTGGTATTTGATGATAGCGGCTAATTAATTGTAGTCAAATAACACAAATTGCTTCTAAAGATTAAAGAATGAGATAATGGTTGTGGATCTAGTAGAGACGGTGTGATTTAATGTTAGAATCATGTTCAACATTGACCATTATTTATAAAACTTAATGACAATGTGATTTTAATTTGTTACAAAATTGCAGAATGGTAATGCATTTTTTGACAGTCTCTCTTGATAGGAGATGTATGCCCAAGCTGGTCCTCAATTTCTGATGAACTTCAACCATGTGATTTCCTTTGAGGCTTTTTTTATTGTCTTGCAAATAATATAAGACTTCTTATTGTTCTTTTTAATTGCAATGATTTCAAGTGAAAGATATTAATGCTAGGCTAGAGGGCATTCAACCAAAAATTTGTTCTTCATATGGTATAACAGGTGGTTTTGTTGCTGGAGTAAGCCTTTGAGCTTTAATTCCAAGAAAAGTAATCCAAAAGCTGGTGCAGTATGAGTTTAAGAAGGGAGAAATAATATGAAAGAAGGGAGAGAGAGAATGATTGAAAAGAGAGGCTACGTAATAATGATGAAGGGAAGACAAAGGCTAGTGCAGTATGAGTTGTAGGAAATGATGCTTTTTATTCATACTTTTGCTTTTATTGTATTCCTTTTCCTTTTCATCATTTTCTTTGACCTTTATTTATGGAGAAGGGGATTTACTAATTTATTTTTTATTGTAACTTTTGATCATCTATTAAAGTGTCTTACAAATATCTTTTGGTAAGTGATAATGGATATCTTTTGAATACTATTCTTTTCAGGTGTTGCTGACTATCCATCTTTTGAAAAATATGAAAAAAATAATAATAACAAAAAAATTAGTGACGGATTGTTTCATCACTAATTTTGTGGAATTAGCAACAGAATAGTCCGTCACTAATTATTTCCATCACTAAATTAGTGACAAACTATTCCACAAAATTAGGACGGATCAGTCCATCTCTAAATTAGAGACGAACTGTTCCGTCACTAAAATCCATCACTAAATTAGCAATAGATTATTTTATCCGTTGGTGTAAGCCACTATAATTGCCAAGTCACCTAAAATTACATTCATGACAACTTGCAGTATAGTGATCGTCTCAAGTCGTATTCTCTTGTAGAGCCTTACTTCTAATTGCCTGATTAATTGTTCTAATGTTAATCTACACTAGTTAACCCTAATGGTTACCACCGGGGGGTGATAACAGACTTAATGACTAAAACATAAATTAACCTAATAGAAACGAAAATACACAGACTTGTAACTAGCCACAACTTCCCTAGAGTTGTATCTGTCATAACCCTCATTAACTTGTTAATTTCTCATTGTGTTCTATCACTTGGTTTTAATTTCTAAAATTTCCAGAAAACCACCTAAAACTAGATTCCATTAGCCTTAACCTAAACCTAATGAAACTGATTAACCCAAACCTAATGAAACCTGATTAACCCTAACCAAAGTCATACACTGCAACCACATTCATATATGCCATTTTTTGTTCATCTTGTTATACACATACAACAACCACATTCGTACATGCATAACTAGACGATTCCTCAGATAAAATGATTAAAACAATCATCATAATCATATCACTCTAATCAGAAATGAAGATGGATATAAAAATAGAAAGGTAAGTAAAGGAACAAAAACTGGAACAAGTAATAAGAACTTATTTGATTAATGCCCACAAGGGTTTAAGCACAACTCCAGTTCATGTGTGACTGATTACATAAGAAGTTTAGCCTTCCATGGAGGCTAGAACACAAAAAATAGAAGAGGAAATTGGGGAGGGGGGAACCTATGAATTTGCTATAGAAAGTGGAAGAAGAAATATCTTCAACAATGGAAAAATGGCATCTAAAGATCTTTTAAGTTGTTGCCAAGGAGAGGGATGAAAATGTAATTTCTAGATAACTTCATATGTTGTCCCTTTCTTCTTTTCTGCTACTACTTCTATTGGTTTATGCTACAGCCTTGTTGAATGCATGTAGAAAGTGCATAACAATAGGCCCCATAAGTCTAGTCCGCCCTAGTCAACTCCAGTTGGTGCCACATCATTAAATACATTCATGTCAGCATCTAGGTTGTGCCATGTCAGCAGATCACTCTCTAAATATTTATCTGAAAAATATATAATTGAATTAATTGGGATAAAATTATGAAATTAAAGTATATTAATTCTATAATTAATTTACAGCCAATAAATCCAAAATACAAAAAAATTGGAGAATTGACAATACTAAAATAGCAATAGGACTAAGATAGGGACTAAAATGCATAGAGAAAAGGGTAGATATCATTTGTCACAATTCCATTGCTGACGAACTTTTTAGCGTTGCCATTTTTTATAGAAATTTCATCCCTAAATCTTGATTTAGTGACGGAATTTAGTGATTAGCGAGGAATTTTCTATCACTAAAGCCTGTTTTTCTAGTAATGATTGCTATCGAGGTGGATTCTAAGTGAGCGATTTCAAACTTGTCTTACCTCAATCTCTCTTCCTATTGCACACACTATGCATTCAATTCATTATAATGCCATTTTTCTTTTTGTGTGTTATATGAAATCTTAAACTGATTAAACTGTGCATGCAGATAGTCAAAACTAGGTGCACATCCAGAATGTCCTCAAATAATTCTAACTCGAAGCCCAGGAGTTTTGTGACAAGGTTGGCCATCTTCATGATGTACCATATATTTTCTTTACCCTTATATCTTATAGAGATAAGCTTTGGCAATGTAGCGCTTGTATCGACCTTTATGTTTGTAGCTAATCTGTCAGAGATTTGCTTTAGGAAACTCTTAGCATTTGAATCCTCAGTAATACCTCCCCCTGATTGATTCTGAAATCAATTGTTGCATGATCATGAGACACATGTGATTAGATTGCTCCTTACTCTTGTATGCGGATCTCTGAGCAATAGTATTGTTGTCAGTGAGATCCGCAATGTGATCAAGTCTAAATTCATGCTCTAGATTAAGGCAGCCAAGTATGATCATCATGTGCTCTTTCCATTTCTTAAAGTTTGAACCATTCAACACAAGGATACCATTGATAGTAGAAAATATATTGGCAACTTAAAGCCAAAAAAAAAAGATCACAATCAATAACTTTAATTACTCAATATATTCATGTGCAAACAATCAATTTCGAATTCTCACACATATAACAGTGGGCCTTTATTAAGATTCCTAGCACATCATTACTATTTAGTCTTTAGACAATAAATTGTCATAGCCCTTGACTAGGGCAATTGACCAGCATAATATGGATGGGTACACCCCCTTGGTATTGTAAACCTAAACTGCTCCACTAACACAAATACAATAGGTACATAAAGATTTCTTGAAAATACCATTTCATTTCCAACATTAGAAATGTTCAATACAAAATCTTGTTCCAAAGTATTCCATTCAACACGATCTAAAGACAAAATATTTGGGAACATAGAATATCAACAACATACATAAGAGAAAATATATATATATATATATATATATATATTCATATATATAAACATCCAATTACATCCCAACAACATACATAAGAGAAAAAAAAATACATATATATATATATATTCGTATATATAAACATCCAATTACATCCCAAAAGATCCTAGTACTCCTATGTGACTCTAGGCATTACTAGGACAACAAAACTCAAAAGATCTCAACTCACTCACGATGCAGGCTAGGTCAACTTAAGTACTGCTACTGCTCTGGCAAGTACTCTTCCTCGACAACTGTATCTGAAAATGTTAAACCACAGAGGGTGTGAGTTTATCACAACTAAGTAAATATGAGACTGTGCAGAAAAATAATTAGATACATGCATAAACATCATGATCACATACTTCATATTCACAGCCACACTATGTCATGTTCATCAAACACAAATATAACACACAAATTCATTCTTTCATCACATCATTTCTCAAGCAATCGTCAACTTTTGATCTCGGATCTGTCACTTAAAGGTCCTCGCTTATGTCCACTGATATCGGGCATTTTTCTATTCATTATAGTCCCTATCTTAGCCTATTTGCATATTTATTCTTGCAAACATAATTATATGATATTTTGGTAATTGTTAGGTCTAAAATAATTATAGGACTAATATGTTTTAATTCCATATTTTTATGAGCTTAATTGATTAGAGACCTATTAATCCTTATGATGAATTTATATATTTAATTATTGGAGAGTTAATTTGTTGACCTAGTGCCATCGTGATGCTGATGTGGATGTATTTGATGAGCTGGACATTGACTAGGGTTGACTGGACTGGGGCCTACATTTTACACTGCTTAGACTTCTCTTCTACACACTTTTTTTGGTTTGCATAAAAGCCCTTGCTGCATCCACAGCAAAAAAAAAAGTAGCAATAAAAAATAGTAGCAGAAAGGAACAACACAATGAAGTCAATATTTGCAAATTCGTTCATCTCTCTCTCTTGGCAGGTTAAGAGACCTTTAGAAGCAATTTTGCACTTGTTGAAGAGATTTTCTTCTTCTATTTCTCTGTAGAATTCATAGCTTTACCCCATCATTTCTTCTTTGTTTTAGTGTATTTTAGCCTCCATGGAAGGCTAGAAGTGTAATAATCAGTCACAACTGAACAGAGCTGTAATTTGAATCCTTTGGAATGAAACATATAAGTTTTCTTGTTGAATCTATTCATTTAAGGTTTTGGTTTTTTGCCTCTCTGTTCTTGAGTTTATGCTTATGCTGGTTAGATTAGTAAGAACAAAGATTCTGTTTTGTTGGATTTATTTGAGGATAAAGCTTATTGTGCATGTATGTGTGTGATAGCTGTATATGTATTATAAGTAGAACGAAAATGGCGAGTCAGATACGGTTGTGAGGCTTGATTGGATTAGAGCTTAATCAGATGGCATGCTGTTAGACATTAGTAAAGATTTTCCTAAGTCTAATTTATGTGTAGTCTAATTCTAGGAGATCTCTTGGAAACATTAGTTGGATAATCTAATGGTGGAACTCAACTAGAAATAGATTTAGGTAGGATGATGATAAGTATAACTCTAGGGAAATTGTGATTGATTGCATTTTGTTATTGTGTTATTGTGTTCTGTTCTATTTATGTTCTATTTCTATTAGTTTAGTTTATGTTTTAATTTTGTTTTATGCAATCACTCCCTCCCTCATGGTAATTAGTAGGTAATTAGTAGCGTAATTAGTGTTAGAATAATTAATTAGGCAATTAGAAGCAAGGCTTTATAAGATCTGGGATAATCACTATATTGCAAGTTGCTACGAATTCAATTATGGGTGATTGGACAGTTGTAGTGGCTTGCACCACCCACACCAGTAACTCACACTATTGACCCCAAGGATGTACACTTGGATGCTGGCTCAGGCTTTTATTTCATTGACTATCCATCGGTATGCCTCCCCTCTGGCCTTGGTTCGTACCTACACCGATAACTCACCAATTCCGGCCCCTTGAAAGCATACCAGCCACTCAGCCACAATCACAACCAACACATCCACAATCATGGAAAAGAGATGTCACAGTAGGAAGAATGAGATATTCCAATCATGAGACAATTCATATAATTCACATTTATCATCATATCACTAATAATCTCAATTCATAACATACCTCATGAATATCAATTAACTTCCTTAGGACTCTAAGTATCCAAGCAAGTATGTAACATGAATATCAATTGTCACTAAATTCCATCACTAATGTTTCAATTTTACTCATGGATTAGTGATGGGTGGGAGAAATGTAATTTTATTTTTTTTATATTTGTGATGGATTTTGGTCGTCATTGATTTACTCACAGATTAGTGACAGATGATGTAAATGTAATACTATTTTCTATAAATGTGTGACGGATGGCGGCCATCACTAACTACTGTCACTAATATTTTAATTTTACTTATAGATTAGTGACAGGTGGCAAAAATGTAATTTTATTTTATTTATAATTATGATGGAACAGTGTCCGGCACAAATTTTGTAGCGCTGAACTGAAAATAATGATGGACATCAGTCGCAAATATTATTTAATTTTTCAGGCCCTATTTGGACGAGCTTATTTACAACTTATTTTCTAGAGCTTATCACATAAGTACTTTTGAAAGAAAAAATTAATGTTTGGAAGAGCTTTATAAAATAGCTTATAAGCCCATTTGAGCTTATGTGGAGCTTAAAGGCTCAAAAGACCGGTCATTTCAGATTACAATGCTACCTTGGTGGATTTTTAAAAATTACTCTCCCTACCCTCGTCTCTCTTTGTGCTTTCTTCGTGGTCTCAATCTATCTTCGTTCTCTCAGTCTCGTCTCCTAGAGCTCTCCTTGACTCTTCTCCCAGCAGCTCTCTTTGGTTCTTTGTTCTCTCAGTCTTGGCAGCTCCCCGTCTCTGGTCACTCCCTGTCTTCTAATCATTCTTCCCTTCCCTCTTTGTCCCCAAACCACACCAGATCTAGCTGATCTTTCCCTTCTGTGATTTGTGGTACGCATTTTCAGTTGTGATCTGGCTCAGACTAGAAGAAGGGTTTTTTTTTCTGGTTCGAACCAAAAGAAATTTTGGTTCTTCTGGTTTTAACCAAAAATTCTGGTTTGAACTAGAAAAAAAAAACCAATAATTTCTAGTTGTAAAAACCAAAATTTTTGGTTGTAAAAACCAAAAATTTCTGAAGATTTCTGGTTCTGGTTCAAATAGAGATTGCTATGTTGAATTTATATTGCTATATTGAATGTATCTTTTCTGACAGTGGCAAGTATTGTTTGAAACCCATACTTTCTTTATTCGTATATAACTATGGCTCTTATACCTGTTAGAGAAGAGATTTTTATTTATTTATTTATTATTATTTTTTGAGTTCGTTGGCACATGGAATGAAAGACTATACATTGAAAATTCATTTTACCAGCAGCAATAAACCGCCCCACATTTGCTCAGTTACTGTCTTTTTCATTATGTATGACCAACAGTTAGGAGTATGTGATGCTTGGAATTTAACTATTATTATGTCAATAAGTTATTCTTTTTATTGGAAACCTAAGTTTGAGTGGATGCATTCTACTTTTGCTTGAGAATATGCCTTCTTTGAGAACAGTGGATTCTAATGCAATTAAGGGAAGGAGTAAGGGAATGTCATTATCTTGTCTTGTTCTGGTATAGGAGTTTTTTATTTTTTATTCAACTTCCTGAAGTCCCTACCCTCTTCAGAAGATTCTTAGCAATTGATTTGGTAGGAAAAAATTGTAGTTGTCAACTACAAAAGCACTACTATAGTCTATTTTTCATCTTCTTAATTGGTTTTTTGCAGTATAGGAAACCTTGAGTATGAGATTTATATATGCCAAATAATGAAACATGGGACCACATCTTCCCTAGCTATGTTGTTTCCAAAACTTAGCAGGCACAAATATTATACTCATCAAAAAATGACATATATTGTCCCATTACTTTAAGTAATTCGTTCTTGTTTCCATGTTTATGAAATCAAGTTTGCTAGTGCATATATTCATGCAATATAATTTATACCATTTGTTGATATATGTGGTTCCAAAATTAGGTAGGGGCTAGTATAATTTTAATAGGTATTTACTTAAAGAACCTTTATGATAGTTACAATTATCTTCACCTTTGTTGACAGAGCTCTTAATTCCTGGATATTTATGATATTCCTGGATTATAGTTTATTGGTTCAATTATTTGCTGATAACTACTAACTTATAGATGGTTTAATTATTGTGCTTATATGTTTCATCTTTAATGTGAAAATCACTACCATGATGTTATTAGCAATGAATTCAAACCAAGTTCAAGAGAAGGGAAATAATAGTGGAAGTGGGAAACGACACAAGGCTGATTGGAGGGAAAAAAAATCATGACATATTTGTGAAGGTATATGTTGAGCAAGCACGGGCTGGGAATAGGCCACATGCTCACTTTAATAAAGTGGGTTGGGCAAATGTGATCATGAATTTTAATGAGCAAATGGGATTATCTTATGAGTACAAGCAACTGAAAAATAAATGGGACCTTTTGAGAAAAGAATGGCAGTTGTGGACAAAACTTGTTGGAAAAGAGACTGGTCTTGGATGGGATAACTCAAAACAAACTATTGCAGCAACTGAAGAGTGGTGGGAGGCTAAGATTAAGGTAATTTCCTATTTATATTGAATTATATATATACATATATATATATATATATATATATATATGATGTTTGTATAATATTTAAGTGATTTTAAATTCATTCATATCAGGATATTCCCGAAGTTGCAAAGTTCAAAGATAAGGGCTTGAGGAATTTATTTGAGATGGAGATCCTTTTTAAGGATAATGTGGCCACTGGTTTTGGCGTATGGGCACCTTCCAAGGACCTAGTAGAGGAGGGAGAAAGAGTTGAAGCAAACAATGAACCAAACATGGAGACACCCATGACTGAAACACCTGTGACTGAGGAAAGGGAAGAATATGAGGGGCTTGAAGAACTAGAAATTGACATAAATCATTCTACTCAAAGGTCAAAAAGGAAAAGAGTTGGGAGGAATAATAAGAGAGATAGTATTTGTCATCGAATGTGTGATCAATTTGATCGTATAATTGAAAGTTTCAACAGTGAAGACTCTATTGATAGTGCAAATGTTAGTCATGTTCCTAAACTTGCTGATTGCTTAGACAAGCTCAAAGTATTGCCAGGGTTGGAGTATGGTAGTGAGACTCACATAATTGCTATTAGACTGATGAAACAAAAGTCAAATAGGGAGACTTTTGTTCTTCTGAATGACCCTGTACTTCAACTTAGTTGGATAAACAGCCACACTTTAGCTGATGTGTCTCGTCATTGATTTAATTCTAGTTTTGTAACTTCATGAGACATATTATCTAGTTTATTTGAATTCTAGACATATTTTGTAACTTAATTTCCAGACATATTTAGATTTTTTTTGTTTGAATTATATTTGGTGATGCAAGTTGAAATTATATTATTAGACACATTTTCAAGTTATGATGGTGTTGTTCATCATTTATCTTTTTTGTTTTGTTTTGAAGCTTTTATTTTTATTCCTGAAAATTGCACAGGATGTTTATTATTAGTTCAAATGATACTACATCTAGGTCAGATAGTGAAGATTCATTCGACAATAACCATGTATCACATGTCAAAAGGAAAAAGGTTTCATTGCTTATGGTAATGCATGCTGTGAACTATTCTCTGAATCATGTGATTAAGACTCCATGTAGGACTTCTGCATTGACAAGTCATGAATAGGTTCAAGAAATTATCAATGGACATGATATTCATTGTTTTCAAATGTTCAGAATGAGTAAAGATGTGTTCCTACAGTTGTGTAATGTTTTGCAATGCAATTACGATTTAAGGCCAACAAGAGGCATGGGAATTCATGAACAAGTTGGTCTTCTGTTATATGTCTTAGGACAACCAGGTTCAATTCATAATGCAGAGGAGAGATTTCAACATTCGAGAGAAATTATTTCTAGACAATTTCATAGTGTCTTGGAGGCAGTTTGTGGTCTTTCTAGGGATATTATTAAGCCTATTGATCCTATTTTTTCAAATATTCCTCATCAGATTAGAAATGATGAACAATACTATCCTTATTTTAAGGATTGTATTGGTGCTATAGATGGAACTCATGTGAAAATTATAGTCCCTACTGAACATCAAATTCCTTACACATGTAGAAAAGGGTACACAACAACTAATGTAATGGCTGCTTGTGATTTCAATTTGTGCTTCATATTTGTGCTAGCAGGATGGGAGGGTTCTGTACATGATACTAGGATCTTTATGGATACCTTATGCAAACATAGCTTACATTTTCCTCATCCTCCTATAGGTTAGTAACATATTTATTTATTTTTTACAATAAAATTATCAACACACATATATGTATATGTTTCAGGTGAGTAATATAGTTCAAATTCTTGTATACTTTTTTGTAGGTAAATATTACGTTGTTGATGCTAGATGTCCTAACTTTACAGGATACTTGGGCCCTTATAAAACTACTAGGTATCATTTGCCTCATTTTAGATTAGGACCTAGAGCTAGGGGAAGAAATGAAGATGCACTAGTCTTCGAAGCTCTATTAAGCGATCAATTGGGTGTTGCAAAGATAGATGGAAGATATTAGGCAATATGCCTCCTTTTCCATTAAAGACTACGACTCAGATTATTGCTGCTTGTATGGCTTTGCACAATTTCATAAGAAGGAATGATACAAGTGATGACATATTTATGCTATTTAATAATAATGATGAATTAGACTACGATGCTACTAAGGTAGATGAAAATATACCTGAAGATGTCACATGGGAGGAACCAAATCATGAAAGTATTAGGCAGATGGAGCGAGTACGAGACAACATCAGAAACCAAATGCCCACAACTATGTAGCTTTAATTTTATGTTTATATAATACTTTAAAAATTATGCAATTATTAGCTTTTTTGTAAAGTTCATGGTACATCAAGTTCAACAATTATATTTTGATTTTAATATAAATTTTGCGAATGACTCTACACAACATTGAAATGTTATACAAGATTTGTTGTCAATTAATAAACTATCAAAATTTAAAAGCACTACATATTAGAGATAACATATCTCTTTACTATTTATATTTAAAGCCTCTTACGCTGGAGTCTTGTACCTCTCATCATTGAAAATTGAAAGTAAGAGAGAACTTATGTTGCATAAAAAATTTTTACTTTCAATGTTGCGAGGGTAAATTGTTTATCTCCCTAAATTGAGAGAACTCTTGACATTTGCATACTTTAAAAAATTTAAGACATTTGTTGAATCTTTTATACTTTACATATTCTTTAATTTCTTTTTCAACTCTTTCTTTAGTGGTGAAAGTTAGAATTGATATTAAAATTTTAAAATTCCAATAATATAATTCATGGTTTAAATTAATTAGTTTTTTAGTTTTTAGTTTTTATTTTTTTACATTTTTTAAAATTATGTCAAGTGCTTATTTATCCAAACACTTTAATTTTATAAGTCTTATGATGGACTTTTCAGTAATTTTAACTATTATAAGTACTTATATAGTAATACATCCAAACACCTTAAATACTGCATAAGCACTTTTCAAAGTGTGCATCCAAATACAAATAACTTATTAAATTAAGCACTTATATTATAATCGCTTATGATATAAGTGCTTAATTAAGCTGTTTACCCAAAGAGGGCCTCAATCCTGCATTTTCCAGTTTGCATTAAAAGGTTGTCTCATTTTCCGCTTCCCACCAAAATCCTAAAACTAGCACACGCTAGTTTTCTTCTTTCCCAAATCTTTATTTAGTTCCCAATCATGCGTGCCTTAAGCCTCTGATTTCCCAAAGCAAGCGATGACTTCCTCCCTATTTGGGAAAGACAAATCTTTGACGATGGGAGTGGTGAGCTTGGATGAGTCTCTCTCTCTCTTCTCTACTTTCTTTCCCAAAGTAAGCAACGACTTCCTCTCCATTTGAGAAAGACGAATCTCTGAGGATGAGAGTGGTGAGCCTGGACGATTCTCTCTCTTCTGCTTTCTCGTGAGTATGCCTTGATTATCTCCACTTGAAACTTATCTAATTTCTGCTGTACAATTAGGGATTTCTTCTTAGCTAGCTGAACTTGATTTGAGGAGGAGTTTATCAGAAAAATTTTTGGTTTATTTGCTGTCATCCATGGCAACTCACCTCAATTATGAGTAAGAAATGGGCAGTAGTATGAACTTGGAAATTAATATCAGATTCCTTCATGCTTGTGTGTTTGATGAAAGAAATCCCGTCTTGTATCAATTTTTGGGTTGCATGTAGAGTTTAATTTTTAGAAGGAGGAAACTAAGGAACTAAAAACTCCAATTCTGGTGGAGAAATCTATCAAGGTAAGGGATCAATTTTTTTTTTTAGTTTTCGCTTTTCCTACTTTTGATAACAGTGTAACTGAAGTTGATTTGGTCTGGAACAATATATTCTTGCTTGCTGATTTAATTGCTTGAAAAGGATTACTTTCTATTTGGTTGGTTTCAAGATTTACTATAAAATAATGCATTAACTCTGTTCTTGTTTTGTTTCTAGTCTATTGTGCATGTCGTTTTCCTTGCTTGTTATATATATATATATATATTATATGGCAGAGGTTATTAGCTATTACATTTTCCCCATTATTCCACACACTTCTTCTCGGTTTACAAGATATATGATATTTATTTCACATTCCCCTTTTCATTTCCTATAATACTTCCAACTTTTGAAGTCTCAAGATTCCTTCCCTTTTTTAGTATGTTTTCAAGATAAATTTTTTATCCCCACTCAGTAATGCATCCCCATTAAACTTTCCTTCTCCAACATAGTGACTATTTCCCAATTTCCCTATAAGCATTGTGATGGGGTTAATTAATTATTAGATTATTTATGGATTAATTAATCAATTACTGACCACAATTCAATGCAATAACATTGAACTAATATGGTAACATCTCATATATCACATGCCCCTTTTCATTTCCTATCAAACTTCTAACTTTTTTCTTTTTGGTGAAAGAGGAAATATTTATTAAGAACTAAAAGAGAACTTCTAAATTTTGAAGTCTCAAGATTCCTTCCCTTTTTCTCAATATGTTTTTAAGATAAATTTTTTTATCCCGACTCAGTACTGCATCCCCATTTAACTTTCCTTCTCCAACATAGTGACTATTTCCTCATTTCCTTATAAGCACTGTGTTAGTCGATTTGGCATGCGCACCAATCGCACAAGTAATATAGTGATTTGAGAGTAAAAGTATCGTTCCCACGAGAACTAAGCGACTAAGTACCCAAGAAATTTAATAGAATTAGTTGGACGAAACAATTGGATTGAAGATAGCTTTAGCCAATGAATGATAAAATAAAATCAATAACCGTAAGTATTTATGAGTTTTCTTTCAATGACAGAAAACAATGCAAAAACTGATGAAATAGTCTAATTAAAGCCTAGGGTCACTAATCCCTCTCCTCTATCTTAGAAATTACAAAACCCCTCTCACGTACTCGCAACGTATTCAACCCTATAAGTTAATCCTAGGTTATTCTAATAACTTAAAAGAATCCTCCCGAATCTCAATTAAGTTACTCAACTCCTACGCAATTCCTTGTGTGGGCTAAGCCTAATACAACCAACCTAGCTTTGATTAAACGAGATTAACTAACATTCCTATTAGCTAACAAGCGAAAACACTTAGTAAGGTTCACGCACTCGTCCTTCCTATTCAGTGTTCTACTCTCACCTCCCTCTCCCGAGTTTGAAGACAACAACAAGCATACATATAGATTGATCAAGTCCATATAACGCAACAATAAAATGGATAGAAAGACTTATATTAATTGAAATAAGGTTGCAAATACATGAGAGAATGTAAAATCTATTCAAGAGTCAAGTTCATAGTAACCCTAGATATAAAATCTAGCTACTCATAGAAAATAAATAGCATAAAGTAGAAAAAGGGATAAAGATGGCCATGAATCTGATGTGGGATGATGGATTGAGCTCCCAAAGCCTTGAAAATCAGGTTCCCCTTGCTCTTCTCAGCCAAAACGGCGCCCCCCTTCAGTCTTCCACTCCAGAATACCCTAAAAATTTCATCTGAAGCCTTTTATATCAGTGCAGGATCGCGAACTATCGCTATAGCGGTGAATTCCCACCGCTATAGCGGTAGGAAACAGAGAAGAAAGCTAAAAATTGAGTTTTTTCAGGTTTTACCGCTATAGCGGTGAAGATCCACTGCTATAGTGGTGGCTGGCAGAGAAGAAAGCTCCAAAATCCTTTTTTTAGCACTCTACCGCTATAGCTGTAAATTCTACCACTATAGCTGTGGGAGACAGCATTCACATCAGCATTTTCAGAATTTCAGCTCTAGCATTCCATCTTCTAACACCAACTTTTTACCAACTCAACCTACACCAAAAATAGCAGATAAACCCATTAAATCGCATGAAAGAATCATGAAATCACTCCATTTATTAAAAGATTAAAGAAAACTAAAACTAATCTAAACTACTCAAAATATGAGCTAAGAATTACAAGACAACAAGAAAGAGATCAAAAGAGAGGGTATTTAGCATCAAAATGACAGTAAATTGAGAACTCAACACTCCCCCAAACTTGAACCTTTGCTTGTCCTCAAGCAAAAACTTTCAATGAGAAAAATTTTGAGAAAAATATGTGTGACCATGAATATGTGCAACTAGGAGAAGTAAAGATCTGAAAATGTGAATTAAAGCAAACCAAGCCTCATCAAACCATTACTCAAAAGATTTAACTCAAGAGTTTGCAATCTTAAGGATTCAATAAGAAATGTTAACCAAACCACAAGAAAATTTGAAATCAAAGCTTCACCTCTTGGAACAGTTTATAAAACCAAATTCACAAAAATTCCAAAATTAAATTAGTTCTTTGTTCTCAAAGGCATCGTTTTATTTCGATTCTCAAGGGCTTCACTGTTTTGTTCTCAAAGATATAGCTTCCTAACTTTCCTTATTTCCTTTGGAAATTTTTTTTTTCAATTTTCTCATTTTAGTTTAATTACAAGAGCCTATCCCTTATTGAAACTTTCAGCCATCCCCTTATTAAATCCTTTTTTCACTAGCCTCTTATTGAACTTTTTTTTTATATATATAAATATGAAAATGATCTAAAAACCATTCAAAGAGACAAAAATAAAACTCCTTTTATTTTGAAGTGATAGAGATAACACTTACAAAATATGAAAACTTAAGATTAGCAAACTCAAGAGGTAACTCTTAAAAAGAATTGCATTTGACATGATTTGACTTGTCAAATAACTTCAAACTTTCAGATTTCAAAATTTTCAAAAATTTCCTCCTACTACACATGCATATGGACAACACAAAATTAACCAAAATTTTCTCAAAGAAGAAACTCATCAACAAACCTCTCCCCCAAACTTAAATTTGACAGTGTCCTCACTGTCCCAAATCAGCACAATAGAGGAAAAGAAGACACAACATAACAAACAAAACAAAATAAAACAAAATGCTATTATGAACATCCTAACTGCCATTCACCAAGATAATAAACATGACCATATTCAGCATTTATCAATTCAACTCCAAAATAAATAATAAATAGCAGTTAAAATATTACTAATAGCAGCACATCAAACCACAAAAAAAAATAGAAGAAAAAAAGAAATTACGAAAGCAATAAACTTGGGTTGCCTCCCAAGAGCGCTAAGTTTATAGTCTTCAGCCAGACTTTACCGATGCTTGTTCAAGGTTGATCGTCCAATGTCGGCCACCTACACAATAAGAAACACCGGTTAACAATGAAAAATATAGCTAAAAATAAATTGACACAAGAAAAGCTTAAATGATTAAATACTCAAATAGAACAGTAAAGAGAAAAATGAAAGAAATCAAGACAAAATAGAAAATAAAACAAAGCGTCCAAGCTAATACTTTCAAATTTCTTTGAATATTAGCACAAATCTTAGTCCCCGGCAATGGCGCCAAAAACTTGTTAGTCGATTTGGCAAGCGCACCAATCGCACAAGTAATATAGTGATTTGAGAGTAAAAGTATCGTTCCCACGAGGACTAAGCGACTAAGTACCCAAGAAATTTAATAGAATTAGTTGGACGAAACAATTGGATTGAAGATAGCTTTAGCCAATGAATGATAAAATAAAATCAATAACCGTAAGTATTTATGAGTTTTCTTTCAATGACAGAAAACAATGCAAAAACTGATGAAATAGTCTAATTAAAGCCTAGGGTCACTAATCCCTCTCCTCTATCTTAGAAATTACAAAACCCCTCTCACGTACTCGCAACGTATTCAACCCTATAAGTTAATCCTAGGTTATTCTAATAACTTAAAAGAATCCTCCCGAATCTCAATTAAGTTACTCAACTCCTACGCAATTCCTTGTATGGGCTAAGCCTAATACAACCAACCTAGCTTTGATTAAACGAGATTAACTAACATTCCTATTAGCTAACAAGCGAAAACACTTAGTAAGGTTCACGCACTCGTCCTTCCTATTCAGTGTTCTACTCTCACCTCCCTCTCCCGAGTTTGAAGACAGCAACAAGCATACATATAGATTGCTCAAGTCCATATAACGCAACAATAAAATGGATAGAAAGACTTATATTAATTGAAATAAGGTTGCAAATACATGAGAGAATGTAAAATCTATTCAAAAGTCAAGTTCATAGTAACCCTAGATAGAAAATCTAGCTACTCATAGAAAATAAACAGCATAAAGTAGAAAAAGGGATAAAGATGGCCGTGAATCTGATGTGGGATGATGGATTGAGCTCCCAAAGCCTTGAAAATCAGGTTCCCCTTGCTCTTCTCAGCCAAAACGGCGTCCCCCTTCAGTCTTCCACTCCAGAATACCCTAAAAATTTCATCTGAAGCCTTTTATATCAGTGCAGGATCACGAACTACCGCTATAGCGGTGAATTCCCACCGCTATAGCGGTAGGAAACAGAGAAGAAAGCTAAAAATTGAGTTTTTTCAGGTTTTACCGCTATAGCGGTGGCTGGCAGAGAAGAAAGCTCCAAAATCCTTTTTTCAGCACTCTACCGCTATAGCTGTAAATTCTACCGCTATAGCTGTGGGAGACAGCATTCACATCAACATTTTCAGAATTTTAGCTCTAGCATTCCATCTTCTAACACGAACTTTTTACCAACTCAACCTACACCAAAAATAGCAGATAAACCCATTAAATCGCATGAAAGAATCATGAAATCACTCCATTTATTAAAAGATCAAAGAAAACTAAAACTAATCTAAACTACTCAAAATATGAGCTAAGAATTACAAGACAACAAGAAAGATCAAAAGAGAGGGTATTTAGCATCAAAATGACAGTAAATTGAGAACTCAACACACTGTAATGGGGTTAATTAATTATTAGCTTATTCATGGATTAATTAATCAATTATTGACCACAATTTAATGCAATAACATTGAATTAATATGGTAACATCACATATAGCTATGTCCATCTCTTTTTGGGAAAAAAAGAAGGGTAACATAACGTATAGCAAATAGTGTACAGATAAGCATCTTTATTGCTTCTCCCCTGACCTCGTGACCATTGGACACACTTCCTTAATTTGCATATATCTTGTAGGCCACCCTTTTTCTTTTGTTTTCAAAGTCTAATTTGCCCTTTTTTTTATGTAAAACTAGATATACTTTTATAGTTTTATTACCGACAACATATTTAATAAACACAATATGATGTTGACCCATAATAAAATCCACTATGAACATTGCGTTTATGACTTATTTGTTAAATGGGTTCACTATCTTGACCCATTATTGGTTGGCCCGTAATGGATTGATTCAATCTTATCTGTTTCACACTATTATACCAAATATTTCATTGTAACATTTGCTTTTGCTGTTATCTAACCAAGTAATTTTCGAAGATTATGTTAAGGTGAAAAGGTTAAGAAAAAAAAGTAATTGGAAACAGCAAGTCAAGTAACTAGTGACTACTAACTGGAGTTTTTATTGCATAATAAAAATAAAGTTAATACATATATAAACACAATAAATATCTTTAAATGAGGTATTGAGTTGAAGGAATTACTGTACAGTTGCATTATAAAAATAAAGTTAATACATACATAACCACACTTCATCTGAAAAAGATTTTGCAAAGGACTTATGCTGATGTATATATATATATAGTGTTTCATTTAATTACTGATGCTTCAACATCTTATTCTCATGAATTTTGAATATTCTTTTTTATTTTCTTATGTTTGAATATTAGTTATTGCAATTTTTTCATTTTTATATGAAATATTTTTTGTGAATGGTTATCTACTTTAAATGAAACACCTGATTTTTAAATATCTCCAAGTACAAATAATTTATTTATATCTAATTTTGTTTAGATAAGTCCTGTATTTATTTATTCTTCCAAGTTTGTCTAATAGTCTCCTACAAAACATGTTGTAAAGAAATAAAACTCTCCAAAACTCAATGCTTTTATTTGTTACCTACTTAGTAGGAAGGTTTCAAAGGTAGACTCACTTGCTTGGTCCATTAGTTAGCCAAAATCCTAAATCTGTCCAGGTATAAATCATAACCTATTTCTCAATTATTATTGTCATGAGCAGACAACGAGGGCTGATCGGGTGTGGATGTATAATCGGCGTGACCCAAGTAGAAAAGGATTGAATCTTAAGTTCCTTGAAGGAGTAGATGAATTCATAGCCTTTGTAGAATCTCAACCACAATTAGTCTCAAATAGTCAAATAAGGTGTCCTTGCCCAAAGTATGACAATAGGAGATTTGGTGATATAGATGATGTGAAGGTTCACCTTTACAGACGTAGGTTTGTCCCTAACTATGACCAATGGACCTATCATGAAGAACCCCTATACCATGATAATGTTGAATGTAAAGATGCTAGTGATCATGAAAATGTAATTGAATGCGATAGTAAGGAAAGGGTTGAGGTTAAATTGGAAAATCCCTATCGTAAAATGATTATAGATGCTATTGGACCTAATTTCAATCCTAACATCAATATAGATGTGGAGGAACATCTAAATCAAGATGCACAACACTTTTACGACCTCTTGAGTGCTGCTGAGGAGCCACTATACATAGGGTGTACTACTCACACTCCTTTATCAATAATTTCAAGATTGTTAAACATCAAGTCTAAGTTTAACTTGAGTGAGAGTTATTACAATCGTTTATTGTAACTTATAAAGGAGTTGTTGCCAGACGATGCAAAATTGCCTACTGATTACTACATGACCAAACAAATGGTAGCAAAACTTGGTTTGGAGTATATGAAAATAAATGCATGTCAGAATGGGTGTACACTTTACTATAAGGAGAACAAGGAGAGGAGGGATTGCCTAGTGTGTGGCCATGCTCTTTATAAACCTAGAAGTAAAGAAAATAAAAGGAAAAAAGAAATATCAAATAAGATCTTGCGTTGACACCAAGATTGCAAAGACTATATATGTCTATGAAGATAGCTAAACACATGACATGGCACCATAAAACTAGGTAAGAAGTAGAAGTCATGTGCCATCCTTGTGATGGGGAGGCATGGAAGCATTTTGATCAATGTTATCCCTATTTTGCCTCAGAGCCTCGAAATGTTAGGTTAGGCCTATCATCAAATGAGTTTACTCCATATGGCCAGTCTACACATCCATATTCTTGCTGGCTTGTAATTGTGACATCGTACAATTTCCCACCTGGGATGTGCATAAAAGCCCCATATATGTTCCAAGGAGCCCTGGTCAAAAGATTGATGTATATTTACAACCCTTAATTGATGAGTTAAAACAATTATGGGAAGTTGGTGCCTTGACATATGACTCATCCATGAAACAAAATTTTTAAATGCGAGCTACTTTACTTTGGACTATTAATGACTTCAATGCCTATGGCATGTTGTCTGGATGGAGTACACATGGTTTGTTGTCATGCCGAATTTGCATGGAGCATTGTAAAGCATTCCACTTAAAAGAAGGGAAAAAGGCATCATTCTTTAATTGTCATTGTCAATTTTTGCCCCTTGATCATCAATTTCATCGTGACAAATTAAAAGTCATTTAGTAAGGGACATGAAGAAAAATCTGATGGCCCTCAAAGGTTATCTAGTGATGACTTGTAGGAAAGGGTTTGTAACTTGCCACGAATAATGGAAAAGACTGATAAAGAGAAGTTGCTTAGGTTTGGTTGTGACCATAATTCGACTAATTGTTCGATTTTTTGGGAATTGCCTTATTGGAATACCAACTTGATTCAACATAATCTTGATGTTATGCATATAGAAAAGAATGTATTTCATAATATATTCAATACTGTTATGGATGTGAATGGCTAGGCCAAGGACAATGTGAAGTCTAGAAAAGACCTGGCTATAATTTGTAATCATCGAGAATTAGAATCAAGTGACTGAGTTAATGGAAAGACAATAATGCCAAAGGAATTGCACACTTTAACAAAAGATTTGAAGAAGTTGGTATGTGAATGGGCTAAGAATTTGAAGCTTCCTGATGGGTATGCTTCAAACTTGTCTAGGTGTGTTGATATGCATGACTTGAAGTTATCTAGAATGAAGAGCCATGATTGTCATGTGTTTTTGGAAAGATTACTGCCAATTGCCTTTCAAGATTTGTTGCCTAAAGCCATTTGGAATGCTTTAGTAGAGGTGAGTTTATTCTTTAGAGACATATGTTCCACAATGATTTCTATTGAACAAAGGCAAAGATTTGAAGTAAACATTGTTGTAACTCTCTGTAAGTTAGAGAGAATTTTTCCTCCTAGTTTCTTTGACTCCATGGAACACTTACCTATGCACTTGCCTTATGATGCAAAAGTTGGTGGACCTGTCCAATATTGATGGACGTATCCATTTGAAAGGTTAAGTTCGAAGTAGTTTTTGCATCATATATTTTAAGTATAATTTTTTGTCATTCCATTGAAATATCTCAATGATTAGGTTTCTACATCATTTGAAGAAGAAGGTGAAAAATAAAGCTCGTGTGGAGGATCAATTTGTGAAGCTTACCTTGTGGAGGAGAAGTCTATATTTTGCTCCTTCTACTTTGAACCTCAAGTGTAAACAAGGCTAACCAAATTGGATTGGAATGATGAAGAATTGAATATTGATTGAAGTAGATTTATACCTTATATTTCACTTTGAATATTGATTTATCTAACTTTGTCATTCATTGATATGCCGCGAGGTAAAGGAAAAGCTAGAACACCTAGGGTATCAAGAAGTGGAAGCAATGGAGATGGAAGAGGAAGAACTTTTTTCAAGTCACAAGAACTTGGTGATGAACCACCTACTAACCCTCATGCACAAGAACTTAGTGATGAACAACTTACTAACCCTCATGCACAAGAACTTGGTGATGACTAACCTACTGACCTTCCTGCACAAGAACTTGGTGATGAACTGACCATGACTGACACTCCACAAACTAACATGCATAGATGGCAACAAAGGTCTCAGCTTAGTAAGGCCTCAGATGGACGCTTGTACTTGGAACCTTATAAGGCCACGTATGTCTTGACCAATATGTGCTTTCTACTTCTCTAATTGCTTGATTTAATATTGACAATTTGGAGATTTATTTCTTAGTTATCACCCACACCAAGCTGTTCGTGACTTATCAAGGATAATCAAGAAGTTCTTTGGTGGACCATGGTTTAAGTGGTCAGAAACACCACCTGAGGTGAAGAAACGGTGGTTCTGTCAGCTAAATGTATGTAATGTATTTATTTTTGCGTGTAAACTACATATTTAACTATTAGGAATAAACTAAATATTTAATAGTTTTGCTTTATATATCTTTATCTTGCTAAAATTTATTTTTCTTTTTGATTCTGACTTGCCCAAAATTTAATAAGAAAATAGAGATATACTGTCAGATGCAAAAAATAAAAAAAATAAAAGGGATGCGTTTCCTACATTCTAATCCATTTTCTGTCATAGTGTGCTGCAGTGTGAGATTTATCTAGTGTGTATTTATCTGTTATTTGTGAGTGTGATATTTTGTGAGTAGAATTCTGCTTGTAAACTTCTCTACCCTACTTGTAGAGGCTCATTAAAAATATATCACAGCATTTCAGTTTCCTACACTATATTTTTTGTAATTTTCATTAGTTTTTCTATACTGGGTTCCATCAATATACCTCTTTAAACATATAAACTCTACATGTCTAAGAAAATGGTACCATGTGAACATGTAACTGCAATGATTTGTATACCTTTTTTAAACATATAAACTCTATATGTTTTCTACATGTCTTGCATATAGTAGTTTTTTTTTTGTCTATTTAATTTTTCTTAAAGTGATGCTGATTTGTATTAGTTTAACTATATTATGGAAACTATACACTTGGGAAGATGGACTTGACACTGAGATACTGAGGTTGTATGACTCCATTATTGGAAAACGACGATTAAGAGGGGTCCTCCATACTGCTACGAAGATTTTCAAGAAGGAGGGCATCAAGCCTATTTGGATGACCAATGAAACTTAGGATGAACTGCAATGAATATGGATTGACCCAAATTACCATAAGTTATCTGAGACCAATGCAAGGAAAAGATTGAGTGATAGAGATGGACTTGGTCCGTCATGTCACATTAAAGGATCAATACCATATTCAGAGCATAAATGAAAATATGTATTGATTGTCTATATTTCTCTCTTTTGTATATATGTGTATTGTCGCTTTTATATGTGAATTTCATTTGTACTTATGTACTTTTTATATTTTAATCGCTTATAGGAGGAGGCGACAGGGCAAGAAGATAGTGCATCTGAATTATTTTTGAGGACCCACAAGAGTAAGGAGACTAGAGAATTTACTGATAAGAAATCAAAACACCCATATACAACAATCAGTCATATTTTTGTTGTTCTTTTATTGGGGATTGCTACTGTTCTTTTATTGGGGATTGTTGTTGTTCTTTTATTGGGGATTTGCTACTGAATTGCTTCTTTTATTGTTGATTTGCTACTATCTTGGTCTTTTTACTGGTGATTTGCTACTATTCTTCTACTAGTGATTTTCTGATGTTCATTTACTAGTGATTTGTTATTTTATTGGTGATTTGCTACTGTTTATCATTTGTTTTCAAAGAGTAGAAGACTTGTTTTCAAAATTCTAAACTTTAACAATCAAAGAATGTAAGACAGAAATAGGGAGGATGAGTTAGAATTGTTAATTATATGCTTCTTTTTGTTTTGTAATGTATAATTATGACTTTGTATATGACAAGCTCTCTAATGTATTGGACACTTGATGTTTGTGACTAGGCCATTGTATCTTCTATTTGGCTGTTTCTATCTTACAAAGTAATTATCGAAGTGGGAAAAAAAGTGAACTACTTCTATTCACCAAATCCTAAATGTATGTTTGTTACTGATAAGGTTATTTTCAAATCATTTATTACTTGATGAGGCCACAGGCAGGCCTACATTTTTTTGCAAGATCTAATGATTATGTGAACTTATGAGTTGATTTTCTATTTCTAAGTTATTGTTATTGATTGCTAAAATATTAGCTATATTTGTTTCACTTGATCTTATTATCATTGCAATATTTATAGGAAAAGTTTGTGAGTGAAATGAAAGAGTCCCAAGGTGACACTTCAAATGTGGGAGATGCCGAAAATATCAAGGAGAGTGAATTGTCTGTTTGGACCAAAGTTGCTAGTGGTCCAATAAAAGGAAGGATTTATGGTCTTGGATTAGAAGCATCTTCTACTGTTGCTCATGGATCACAACCTTCAACTCATGCATCTGTACTGAATCAAGATAGTTTAGAACAGTGAAAGATGATGCGCCAAGAAGTTCAAAGAGAGCAACAAGAACGAGAAGAGATGCGTCAACAAGCTGAAAGAGAGGTCAAACATAGGCAGGAGTTGCAAAGTATAGTAAGTAACCTTCAGGCAATAGTGCAACAATTATTGGCTAATGCTGGATTGCCTCCAATAACAGAATCACCTAGGGATCCATCTATGAGCTCTAATACAATCGAGACAAAGGCATTTGACTACTGTTGTAAATGACACATTACTTGGTCTTTTTGAGTCTAGCCTATTTGGATGCCAAGAACACTCATAAAAGGAAACCAAAGGCCAATAACAAGACAACAACACAAATCACATACAACCCAAAGGAGCCAAAATACCAAAAGAAGAGGTCTCAAGAACATAAACCAACAACCCAACAGGGGGTTCCCTGAAGCAACAAGAGCTCAAAACCCCACTATACTCAGAACAAGACCACCAAGGTTCCACTAGAAACTTGCTTATCAAACTGGCAGGGAGACTTTCTGATGATTTTGTTCATCAATATGTGGCTTCAATTTTGAGTTCCCAGATGATAGTAGTACAAGTTCCATACAACCAGTTTCTGAACTCCCATCCGTTGCTTCTGTGAACAATAACCAAGCAGTACAAGTGGCTAGCAGTCACTTTTTCATGACTGTTCATCGTTCATTTAGCTACAGCATAGTGTTTTTCTTTAAAATCTTGCTAGCTTCTGTATTTGTCTGTAGATCAGTATATGATTAGGGTATTTTGATTTCAGATTATTGTGTTTTCTCTTCCGTGGATTTCTTATATTATTTTGTGTAGCATTTGAATTGGCTCATCAATGAATATGATAGGCCTTAGATTTCCTTACAGATCGATTTTGAAATTGAGAACCCATAATAAATAGTCAAGTTACATTTCATTATTGTCAAGTAAAGTGAAATATCACAGACTTATGTTTCTTTTTTTTTTTTTTTTTTGGGGGGGGGAGGGGGGAGGTATATATTGATATGGCTTGGCTTTTCAAAAAATAATTAAACTGAACTCATTATGAAATTGAGAATTCTGCATAGAGTTTAAACAACTAGAGTTGCCGGCTATTCAACATTGAAATTCATTCGAGCCAATAAACCTTCGTCAATCCCTCTTTCAATTGCTTAGGTTAAGCATAAAAAATGGATTATGGAACCACAGTAACTCGCACGCAACAAGAGAGGCGCAGACCAACTATCGAATGCTAAATACCCTCATCAACTATCGAATTGCCCAAGTATGAATTGTCGTACGTAAGGAAATCGCACAATAGTAATTTCAACATACTCTAATCAAATAGTAATCAAAATACCCTAATCAAATACAATAATTTCAAATCGCACAACAGTAATTTCAACATACACTTATCAAATACTAATCAAAATACCCTAATCAAATACAATAATTTCAAATTGCACAGCAAATTACATAATGAAAAAAGAAAATAAAGTTTGAGAAAAAGGAAAACCATATAATACAGAGGAAAATAGCCGATCGTGGTGTGTACAACTCACGCTAAATTACTTATTAAGGGTTGGACCCAGCGTCGGTTATATAAATTAATGTTGTGTACAACTGATGCTAACGCAATGCTGATTTTTTCTGTTTACAAATTTAAAACTTAAGAATTTATTTAAAGAGAAAAAATGTGATCCATTTGAACTAAATGGCGTTGATTTAATTTCTGTTTTAATTTTAATTTGCCTATACATCCTATATGACTAAATAACCTAAGAAATGATTTTAAAAAAAGTATCAAATATGTTTTACTGTAATATAAGTGCAGTATAAAATAAGCTACTTCACGTACAAATTCTTTAACAAATTTTTATGCAGTCCAAAAATTAAAAAACAAATTAGCTAAAATTATTATAAATATAAGTTACAAAGGACTTCTAATGGTATCATTTGAGTATACTGAAGGACTATATTCAGGTAAACAATTATCAGCAAATTTGTTGGGTAAAAACAAATTAAGGGCTATTTGGTTTGATAGATTGATGAGATAATATTTGACTAAACTCATAAAATATACTTTTTATTATATAAAATTAAGGCAAAAATGGTATTTTGGTCCTCTATATTTTTGAAGTTTCATATTTGTCCTATGTATTTCAAAATCTTACTATTTTGGTCACTTTTTATTAGAACCGTTAGTTTATATATGTAATGGAGTTGACACATCATCTTCTAATGTCGACATTGTCTATCTACATGGTTACTAACTGGATATTAGTGTCCCATATGTAATTTTTAAAATGCCCTTATGCTTCTTCCGTTACAAAAGAGCATTTTGAGAATTATACATGAGACACTAATATCCGATCAGCATCCATATAGATTAGTCATGTCAGTATTTGGAGGATGATGTGTGAAATGGTTCTAACTGAAAATGACTAGATTAATAATAAGATTTTGAAATATAAAGGACCAATATGAAACTTGTGAAAAATAAAGGACCAATAAAACCTAAAATAAACAGAGGACCAAAATACCATTTTTGCATAAAACAAACTGTTGAAAGTTAAAATTATATATTAAGATCTTATTCATTAGGCAAATTAGCCATCTTTTCTATTTAAAAAATGTTGGCATTTGTTTTTGGGGTGGATATTTTATGGGATACATTATTCCAAAATTTGAATAGTTCACATAATCTTTCCTTTACCAGTGATTGATTAGGCTGATTACATAAAAACCCAATAAATTCATGTATCATTAAAAAACATAGTACTACCTTTATTAATATTTTCACTAATAAGAAATTCTAATCTAAAATTTATTATCCAAAAAAACTATGTTTTAAAATTAAATGATGTAATTTTTGTTAATAAAATATAAATGAAAGTAATATAAAAATAGCTGTATGGAAATCTTCAATACTATATGAATATCACAAAAGAAATAACTGAATATTATGTTTTCTATAGGTTGTGTTATTGCTATTATCATCATTCTTTCATGAAGATAATAATTACATCACATTATATCGTTTTGCATCTCATATATCAACGAGATTCAAATCAATGAAATCAAGCTGAAACCCTTCCCCTACTCAATAGCCTGTGCTAATAGTTCATCATCATGAGAAGCAGAAGTTAAATTAGAAAATGCCACTTGATATATAACCTCCTCACAAGTTCTATCAAAGACTTCCAATATAACAATAGTAAAAGCCTTTGAGAGAATTTGGAAGCTTAAATCATTCATATTTCAGAGAATGACTTCGATAATATATATATATATATATTGTCATCTCATTATTGCCTTAAAAGAGAAAACAAGGCTTGTAGCGTTGGTCATATATAGAGGTTTCTCAGTCCCTGCTGTGACAAAGGGATCTAATCCCATGTCCTACAAAGTTATACAAATCATCTTATTTGCCTCATTTTTTAGATTTGGTTCTCCATTATTGTCATTTTATTACAATTAATTGTAGTTTTGATTCGTCTTTATTATCATTCATGAAAGGAATATAAAGTACAGAGTTGGTGGACCTTCTGTATCCATTGATTAAAAGTTAAAAGAGAAATTTCAAGTTTTACTTTTTTTAAGTTAATGAAGATTTTAGAGGATCAAGAAAGGAATAAAAAATTACGAATGTTTGGCACACATGTTTAATTTAATTTCATTTCAAGGCATCAGTAATGGAATGGGGCAAGCTATAGTTACTTTTGGTTATTGAAGACCCTAAGCATGTTTAATGCCATTAGTTTATTTAGTTATGTGTGAAAATGTTGTGCCTTTTTCAAAGCTATATATATGTGTCTGTTGTGCATAAGCTGTTTTTAGAAATGGTGAAAATAATATTCTTGGAAAAGCTGTTTCAAATGCAGAATTGATTAATATATAGTGTTTGGTTCATTTTCTTTTTCTAGTTTTTTATGTATCCTCCATCGAAAGCAATTCTACTTCAGGAACTGTTGAGCACTAAATTTGGATACCTCACTTATCTTTGGCAAGACTTAATTACGAGGAATAGAAATTATTTTCATGATAAGAATTGACGAAATGTGTGAAGTTTGTTTATCAAAATACATCTGTGTACGTAACAGCAATTTGTGTTTTATAAGAAATATGACAAAAAAAGAAAAAAAATAATAAAAACATAAGATATATATGGATAACAACATAAATCATAGTAATAAGTTTTCAATAAAAAAATATAGACTATAGTTAATATATGAATGTCGTTGTGGACATTTTAGAAATATTCACCAAGCGCTAAGGTACTTCTCAAAAGCTGTTGTATCTTTTAAAAAGCAGTAGAAGAAAAAATTTCATAAAACAACTGTATATTTTATTGTATAAGAGCATGGGAAGTAAAAATCTCAACAATCCCATATGAGCACTTGACTTTGCATGATGTTTTGCCTTTTCATTACTTAATTTTTGTTAATTTTATTTTCGTCATTTTTATTTATCATAACATTTTTTTTTAGATGATTCTGAGACTCTTTAACGAATACCACCCTATGCATAAATATGCATGGGTCAAGATAGTAATTAGTTCTTGGTTAACTTGCCCTAAACTCGTGAGTTTAATTAATTAAGTTTACCTGAATTAACATGATTATTTCAATGTCAAGTGATTCTAAGTTTGTATATACAGTACTCGTAAGTTTGACAACAATGATTCCTCTAGCTCAAAAAGATGGACCTGACAAGTTGCATCTCATTAGACTATTGTGCCAGCAAAGCTATTGTTTTCTATGATATAAAAAATATTAAAATAATAATACTTTATCAATATTATCAGATGTATTATTACAATTATACTTATCAATCATTAAAAGTAGTTTTAAGTATGGAATAGATTATGTTGATTCTTAAGTGGGCACTGATCAGATGACAAATCCCTCCCAAACAAACAAGCTGTTGGGAAAGCCTCCTTTATAAAATGGACTTCTTTCCATTCTTTTCAAAGTCTTTGATATATATTCGAGATTCCCTAAATATTTAGAGAATATATATTATATTACTTTTTGATATATAGAAGATAAACAATGCTTGTGCTCAATGAATATAGATTGGTCAATTGCAACTCATGTTATCCTTCTGATAAGCCAAAGGCCAACGATGCTTCTTTATTTCATTATTAAATTAGGTTACATATGTAGCCCAAATGCTTTCTACATAGATATTTTTTAAAAAATAACTGTGCATTACTGTTTTCTAAATACGAATTTGGGGAAAGTCATCTAGTTAATTGGTTTACGCCATTACGATTGTTGAATCGCCCAAAATTGAATCTGTGGCAAAATTGCAATATAGTTATCCTTAAGTCATATTCTTTCATGGAGCCTCACTTCTAATTATCTAAATAATTGTTCGACCCTAATTAACACACTATTTACTCTACTTAATTAACTACATAGGGAGGTATTTGATATTGGACATTTTTATATACAATTTAGTCTCTATCTTAGTCTTTTTTGTATCTTAAGTATTGTGAACTCTCTAATTTTAATATACTTTGGTAATTATTGGGTCTAAAATAATTGTAGAACTAATATGTTTTAATTCCATATTGTTATGAGCTTAAATGATAAGACTCAATTTAATCCTTGTCTTTACTTTGCAGAATTAATTTAATTAGAGAGAATTTGCTTATGTGGACGTTTTGCTTATGTGGATAATGACGTGGAAGCTAACTGGATGTTGACCAACTTTGCTGACTGTGTAGGCCCCATTTTGTACAAAGTAGTCTACACTTTGTGTGCATGCTGTCTAGATTATTAACAAAAATGACAACTACTTTTTGGCACCAGAAAAAGAGTATTCTGTAGCACTATTTCCATGTTTTTTTTGCACCTCTTTGCTATTCTTTATTAGCCAAAAATAGATAGAAAATGATAGCATAAGCATGCAAATTCATTCTTCTTCCTTGGCTGAAGATTAAGAACATATTCAGACCCCATTTTTTTTTACTGTTGAAGAGTTTCTTCTTCCATTTTTCTTCTATATTTCTTAGGTCTACTGTCACGACCAAAACCCAACTTGTGACCAACGCAGACAGTGTGTTACCAATACTGCTACAAACCTAAATTTCTACTATAGGATCGTAGGTGGCCTATATGATTACAGAGTACACTAGAGCAATATAATGAAAATATATTACCTTACCTTGAACAATGGGGAGGTATCCAGTCACATCCCAACCTAGGCACGTGACCAGCACGAAGATGAACTCTATTTCGTCTCCGTAAGCCTGCCTTAATATCCCACTATATATATATATATATATATATAACCTGTTATACATATACAAAAGTATACTAAACAAGGGGTTCACTTCCAAGAATAACCTAATTTCAAGTAGATAAATATTTCTATTAAAGTTTCACATCCAAAGATAACATATTAACAATTTTCATTATCTCTCCCATTAGATATAAACACCAAGGTACATCATCCTTCTAAAATATCCAAGATACATAAATCCAATCTTCCTAGGAAACATATCAGACTACAGAGCAACTTTAGACAAATTCGCTAAGGAGAAAAAAAAGGAATAAGACACAAATTTGACCCCAATAACAATTGGGATCTTGTAGGAGGACTTTCTTACTACTTATGTGAAGTGCTTCAGTGGTTACCTGTTTAAAAAGTTAAACAAAATAGAATGAGTCACAGACTTAGTGAGCACATAGCCATAATTAAAATAAAATTGAGACTACTTACTGTCCAACATACACATTTAGATGATAACAAACAAAAAAATTCAATAAAAATAGATTAACATACCTGCGAATCTTATAACTTCTTTCAAAATACATCAGACACCCATCCACAGTCATATTCACAAGCATAACTGAGAAAAGGCATCAAATATACAAATGGAGATGTGTACATATATGAGTCATAACCAAAACAAATACAAATTTAGAAACCACATGTTCATAACTCAGTCTCACATAGACGATGGCATTCAAGTTGAGTCATTCACATCCAAACCAATCAAGACACACAATAGTAAGAAAAATCAATTAGTTACATAGATTTTTGTACCAACTAGGTCGTCTAGGGTATCTCTGGATCATTGCCTGCGACCCCCGTCACATCCACCCTTATCGCTCCATTTATAAATCTTCACCCTTATGGCTCCTTGTAGAATTTTTGCATGGGGTGCATTGCCATGCCTTTTCTTTCCAGTCAAACACAATCACAATCATATTCACGAGCAACTTCAATCATCCACAATTCATATGATGTTAGGCACCACAATATCAGTACATTTATTATTCAACTTTCATTTTGCATAAAACTCATGGGATTTCCACATAACCGTATTCCACACTTTGGTTATATAATTACTCACAACTACAATTTGGGCATAGCTTTCAACATTAATATCAAGAAGTCTCAGCACAACACATTTTTATTAAATGCACATGGCACAATTTAACTACTATATAAGCATAATACTTAGTATGATGAAATTCTTTTCAAGCTACACTGTTTCATACATATTCATATATATCTATGCATATACACAGATACATACATATGTAATTTCTGCCTCTTTTCAATCTTAACTTAACATCACAAAATTGCAATATTTAATCATCATTAGGTCTCAACTCATAATGTTCACAAACCATTACCAACTTTACAACATTCAAATATTAGTCAATTAATAAGAATTCTCTATCCCATTCAAATGAGTCCAGAAAAGTCAAGCACACAAGACATTAACATGAACAAACCATGGTCTATAAAATACATGTTGGGGTTTGCACACACACATATATGTATATATATATATATTATGAATCAGTCATGCCTAACCCATTCTATGTATATTCATTAACATATGTTTCTGTGTATGAAATAATACTAAAGTTTATCCCTATCATGACATTCATATAGCGAGTTTCTCATGGAGTAGGAGGTTTTCGAAAACAATTTAAGAGTAGGCTAGCTACTCACTTGGATTCAACAACTTAGTTCCTAATTGACTCCTACAATAAAAGTCCCATCAAGCCTTGATAATCCAAATAATCACAAGAAGAAAGATAAACAAACTCAAAACCACTCCACCAACCCTAAGCTAACTTCATTAAACTGATTCAAGTTTATAATTTATTTTGTTAATTTCCCTATTAATCTGTAGGAAGAGTACTCCAGTTCCTCTCCTTTTAGTAAACGTACAACATTCAACACCTGTACTTAGTGCCCAAGCCAACTTATTATTGAAACAAAAGAAAAAAAAATCATAAGCTTGCAAAAAGGTCCAAGGTTAACTTGTTCTTATATTCAAGTTTACTCACTTATTAAAAAATGTAGAATTTCTCTTATACTCTAATCAAGTTCTCTCTCAAATAGTTCTCTCCCAACATCTTAAATGTGAAATTATGGTGAGCTTTTTGAAAAATGTACTAGGAAAAAAATGAAGACATATAGATATTACTCCTAGATTGTAGAGGTTTTATGTCTCAATGATTTTAGTTGAATTTATGCAATAACACTAACTAGAATAATAGAGGAAAAGAAGGTGTATTGTGTCATCCTTCAAATGGGGAAGCATGAAACAATTTGGTAGGGTATATCTAGATTTTGCTGGGGAACCATGTAATACTAGACTCGATCTATGTACAGACAGATTTATCCCTTATAGTCAACATGATACAACTTGTCTCCTAAACTGTGCATGGTTGTACCTTATCTGTTTCTAGCTGCAATTATTCCTGGAACATGTAATCCAAAGGCTAACATTGATGTGCACTTGTAACTACTAGCTAATGAATTGGAATTGTTGTAGGATGGAGTATCTACCTTTGATATTTAAATAAATCATAATTTCTATATGGGAGTTGCATTAATATTGTGGACAATAAATGACTTTCTAGCATATGAAATGATGTTTGGGTGGAGCACTGCAGGAAAATTAGTTTGTCCCTACTATGCACAATTGAAAGGCTTTTACTTTAAAATAATTGTAGAAGTAATATATTTTAATTATATAACTAATATATTTTTATATACAATTTAGTCCTTATCTTAGTCCTTTTTTCATCTTAAAATAATTATAGAACTAATATGTTTTAATTTCACATTTTTTGTGTGCTTAAATAGTAAGACCTAATTTAATCCATGTCTTTATTTTGTAGAATTAATTTAATTAGAGAACATTCAATGACATGGATGTGGTTAATGATGTGGTAGATTACATGGACATCTTTTGCCACCTAGGACGCTGACTGAGATAGTGGGATCCACAGTTCTATATAAAGCAACCAAAATAGCGTGCATTCAACTTTTCTTGCATTTCTGCATAGCAAGTAGCAGCAGAAAGAGCTAGTCAGCAAAGGTAGAAAAATTAGAATAGTAGAAAGGGAGAGAAAGACAACTCCTAAGTCAAACAAGGAAGCAATTTTCATCCTTCTCTCTCTCTCCTGGGGCTGCAGTAAAAATATATACACTTCAAAAGTCATTTTTGAGTTGTTGAAGAGCTCTTCTTCTTCCATATTCCTTACCCCCGAATTTTGTTTCTTCTATGTCTTTGTGTGTTATGGCCTTCATGGAAGGTTAAACTCATGTTGTAATTAGTCCATGGATGAATTGGAGTTATAATCTGAATTTTTGGAGCTTAACCAAATAAGTTTCTTGTTGTTTCCTCTGTTTCATTTCTGTTCTAGTCTTCCTCTATGTTTTCAACTTCATATTTGTGCTGGTTAAACTATATGGATGTGATTATTGGTTTAAGTCTTTTAATCTGAGATGCTATCTTGCTTTAACTAGTTGGGAGAGTACGTAGAATGAAGTGGCTTGCTTTGGTGATTATCAAACATGATTTAGGTTAGGACTTGTTGAAGCATTCTGGCAAGTACACCAATTGCACAAGTAATAAAGTGATGAAATATGAGTTATCATCTCCATAAGGACTAACGTGCTAAGTACTCTAGAAGTTTAAACGTATTAGTTAAGTAAACCAATTTTTGATTTAAGAAAGCTCTAATTGAAAGTAAAATCAAATTGCAATAGAATCAAATGGAAATAATTCAAATAAAAGGCGTAGAGTTACTAATCTCCCTCTTTCGTTGTAGGAATTGCTAATTCTCCCTAATACTTGTTATTCAAATCAATTATACACATTAATCTTAGGTTTTCTAATGGCTTAAAGTGATTTTCCCGAACCTAAACTAAGCTACTCAACTCTACACAATCCCTTATGTGAGTTTAAGTCGAATTAATGTTAACTTAATTTGATTAGACGAGGTTAATTAATATTCCTATTAATTAACAAGTAAAACCCCTAAGTTCTATCACTCGCCCTAATCATTAAGTGTTCTACTAACATCTCCCTCTCCCGAGTTCGACGAAATCAACAAACAAGTCAATAAGTGGCCAATTTCATAACAAGTACAGTAAATATGAATGATAGGTATGTATTAAATTGAAAAAAGTCACAAGTTTCAAGAGAAATACAAATCCTAATCTAAAATTGGATTCATAGTAACCCTAGAATAGAAAATCAACCACTCATGGCTCTAAAATTACAGAAAACAGTAAAAGAATGAGCAAACTCCATGAATCTGAAGTTGGGTTGATGGAAATCAGGCTTGATCGGCTTCGAAAATGGATTCCTCCTTCTCTTCTAGCAGAAATCAGTGCCTCTCCTCTATCTCCAACTTAGAATACCCTAGAAAATCTATTATGACGTATTTAAATTAGTGCAGAGTTGCGAACCACTGCTATAGCGATGAATTCCCACCGCTATAGTAGTGGAAGGTAGAGAAGAGAGCTTAAAATCATGTTTTTCCAGGTTCCACTGCTATAGCGGTGAAGATTTACTGCTATAGCGGTAGATGGCAGAGAAGATGGCTCCAAAATATTTTTTTCAGCATTCCAACGCTATAGCGGTGGAAGACAGCAACCATTCCAGCATCTTCAGAATTTCAGCACTAACATTATATCTTCTAACACAAACTTCACACCAACTCAACCCACATCAAGAATCATGAAATCACTCTATTTATTAAAATATCAAATAAAACTAAAAATAATCTAAACTACTCAAAACATGGGTTAAGAATTATAAGCCAACAAGAAAGAGATCAAAAGAGAGGATATTTAGCACAAAAATGGTACTAAATTGAGAACTCAACACTTCCCCAAACTTGAACCTTTGCTTGTCCTCAAGCAAAAACTTTCAATAAGAAAAATTTTGAGAAAAATGTGTGCAACTAGGAAGATGTGCAACTAAGAGGAGTAAAGATCTGAAAATGTGAATTAAAACAAGTCAAGCCTCATCAAACCATTACTCGAAAAATTTAACTCAAGAGTTTACAATCTTAAGGATTCAATAACAAGTGTTAACCAAACCATAAGAAAACTTGAAATCAAAGCTTCACCTCTTGGAATAGTTTATAAAACCAAATTCACAAAAATTTCAAAACTAAATTACTTCTTTGTTCTCAAAGGCATCGTTTTATTTTGATTCTCAAGGGCTTCACTATTTTGTTCTCAAGGATATAGCTTCCTAAGTTTCCTTATTTCCTTTGGAAATTTTTTGCCAATTTTCTCATTTTATTTTAATTACAGAAGCCTATCCTTTATTGAAAGTATCATCTATTCCCTTATTGAATCCTTTTTTCACTAGCCTCTTATTGAGCTTTTTTTTAAATATATAAATATGAAAATGATCTAAAAATCATTCAAAGAGACAAGAACATGTTATTTTGAAGTGATAGGGTTAACACTTACAAAAATATGAAAAACTTAAGATTAGCAAACTCAAGAGGCAACTCTTAAAAAGAATTTCATTTGACATGATTTGACTTGCCAAATAATTTCAAACTTTCAGATTTCAAAATTTTCAAAAATTTTCCTCCTATAACACATGCATATGGATAACACAAAATTAACCAAAATTTTCTCAAAGAAGAAACCCATCAAACCTCTCCCCCAAACTTAAATTTGACAGTGTCCACACTGTCCCAAATCAGCACACTGAGGAAAAAAATAAACAATATCACAACAACAAGAATAAGAAAACTATAGACAAAATAATCAAAGCCAAAATAAAACAATAAAAACTAAAAAACAATAAAACTTGGGTTGCCTCCTAAGAGCTCTAAGTTTATAGTCTTCACCAGACTTTACCAGGGCGCCTATGCTCAAAGTGGATCCTCCAATTTCTTCTACTTCTTGAATCCTTTCAGTCGAGTAACAACATTGTGTGCAATATCACGAGGTTTGAATCTTTGAGGATCGTCACGAAACTTTACATGAACCTCTGAAATTCTTAAAGCTCTCTTTGTTCTTTTCTTCTCATCTTCTTCATCCTCATCATAAACTTTACTCATCTTGTTATGACAATACCGGTGAGATTCTTTATCAATTATCTTCACTATGTAGCACTCCTCCGGGTCATCAGAAGTGTTTATATCTTTGTTCATGTTAAAGGTGACCTCTTGATCATTAACCCTCATATTTAACTCACCTTTATGAACATCAATTAATGTTTTCCCATTTGCAAGAAAAGGTCTTCCAAAAATGATCGAAATTTCTTTGTCTTCCTCATAATCCATGATAATAAAATCAATTTAAAAAACTAACTTGTCCACCTTGACAAGTACATCCTCAATGATTTCGTTCGGATAGCACATCGAACAGTCAGCTAACTGGAGTGTCACTGTGGTAGGCTGAGCATTTCCCAGATCCAATTTCTTGAAAACAAACAGTGGCATCATATTCACACTGGCTCCAAGATCACACAATGCCTTTCCAGAAAATTTGCTCCCAATGTTGCATAGGATCACAAAGCTACCTGGATCTTTCATTTTGCTAGGCAACTTCTTTTGGAGAATGGCGCTACATTCTTGAGTCATAGCAATTGTTTCAAACTCACCCAAGCGCCTTTTTCTTGACAACACATCCTTCATGAACTTTGCATAATTGGGCATTTTTTCCAATGCCTCTACGAATGAGATGTTGATATGGAGTTGTCTCAAAATCTCCAAGAATTTTTTATATTTTCAGTCCAAATTAAACTTTTTATGCCTCAAAGGATAGGGCATTGGTGGAACAAAATTATCAACTGTTACATTTTTTCCCACCTTTTCAGCTTTATCTTTTTCCTTTGAGGCCTCAACTCTCTTAGTTACATTTTCTTGGTGCTTGACAACTTTTTCATTTTCTTCTTCAGTAATCACCCTTTTCTTCTGATCATGTGTTTTTATAACATTAGAGAGCTCTTTACCACTCCTTAGGGTAATTACATTACAGTGCTCTTTCCCCTCCCTTCTTGGATTGTTCTCAGTATTACTAGGGAGGTTACCTTGTGGCCTATTGTTCAGAGTAAGAGCCAGCTGTCCCATTTGAGTCTCTAAATTCTTGATGGCCATATTCTAAGTCTGAAACATTGACTCACTTTTCTCCATAAATTTTATGAACATATCCTCCATTGAAGGTTTCTTTTCCACTTGAAGAGGTGGAACTCTATTTTGAAGACGATAATTACTCTGATTATTAAAGCCAGGAGGGTGAGATGGCTTACCAGAGGATGCAGCTGAGGGGTTCAAGCAGTGATTATTGCTCCATGAGAAATTAGCATGATTCCTTGAGCTTGGATGATATGTGTTGAAGTACTGGTTGTTCTGGTCCTTTTGCAAATTACCCATGTAATTTAACTGTTCCACTGAAGGAAATTCCTCACAACACCCATTGACATGAACCCCTCCATAGAAATCACAATTTGCTTCTGGCATTGCTATTGCATTTACCTTCGCCTGTTCATTTTGTCTAGAGCAAAGCATGTCAACTTTCTTTGTTAATGCTTCGTTTTGAGCTAACAAAACATTCGTGTGTCTAATTCCATAACTCCCCTTCTTGCAACACTCTTGGCTAGACTAGATGTGTTTTGGCTTGCCCCCTTTGTCTTATTTATTTCTTTTACTTGTACTATTGATTTAGCCATCAAAGCACCGCCAACTGTGGTGTCCAATTTGTCTCGAGTCTCATATGTAAGACCACTATGAAATATTGTGAGCTGCTGCCACTCTGGGAGACCATGATTAGGACATTTCATCAGTAAGCCTTTGAATCGTTCCCATGTCTCATATAGGCTTTCGCCTTCATGCTGATAAAATACTGTGATTTCGTTCCTCAGTTTGACTGATCTTGATGGAGGAAAAATCTTACCCAAGAATCTTTTCTGTAGCTCATCCCAAGTTGTTATACTTCCTCTTGGCTATCCCTCAAGGAAAAGGGAAACAAACGTAGACGGATGACATCATCACTGGCTCCATTAATTTTAACCATGTCATAAATATCCAGAAAATTTGTGATATGGTTGTTCGGGTCTTCTATTGGGCTCCTCCCAAACTGGTTATGTTGGACCAAATTCATCAAGACTGCCTTTATTTCAAAGTTGTTTGTACCAAGCGGAGGTTTCACTATGCTGGACGTGTGTCCAGCCTCAGTGGGTGATGCATAATCCCACACAGCTCTATTGTCATCCTCCTGAGGCTTATTACCAGTCCCATTACCAGCATTAACTTCAAAAACCCTGGTGGTTCTAGTTATCCTCAGCCATTTCTTCCTGTGTAGCTTGTCTCACTTGAGTTCTCCTAACTCTCGCTTCCCTTCTAGTTCTCCTTGTTAGTCTTTCGATCTCAGGCTCAAAGAGAAGATCAGAAGTATGAGTGGTGCCTCGCATACACAACAGAAAACTCCAGTCAGAATTAACAAAAGGGAAATCACAAAATTAATGCTAAAAACAAAAAAGACTAACTATACAAAAACAAATAAAATAAAACAAAACAAAAAAAAGGCCTAAGCTAGCACCTTTAAATTTCTTAGAATATTAGCTAAAAAACCGTTAGTCCCTGGCAACGGCGCCAAAAACTTGTTGAGGCATTCTAGCAAGTGTACTAGTCGCACAAGTAATAAAGTGATGAAATATGAGTTATCGTCTCCATAGGGACTAATGTGCTAAGTGCTCTAGAAGTTTAAACGTATTAGTTAAGTAAACCAATTTTTGATTTAAGAAAGCTCTAATTGAAAGTAAAATCAAATTGCAATAGAATCAAATGGAAATAATTTAAATAAAAGGCCTAGAGTTACTAATCCCCTTCTTTCATTCTAGGAATTGCTAATTCTCCCTAACACTTGTGATTGAAATCAATTATACACATTAATCTTAGGTTTTCTAATGACTTAAAGTGATTCTCCCGGTCCTAAATTAAGCAACTCAACTTTACACAATCCCTTATGTGATTTTAAGTCGAATTAATGTTAACCTAATTTGATTAAATGAGGTTAATTAATATTCCTATTAATTAACAAGTAAAACTCCTAAGTTCTATCACTCGCCTTAATCATTCAGTGTTCTACCAACATCTCCCTCTCCTGAGTTCGACGAAAGCAACAAACAAGTTAATAAGTGGCCAATTTCATAATAAGTACAGTAAATATGAATGATAGGTATGTATTAAATTGAAAAAAGTCACAAGTTTCAAGAGAAATACAAATCCTAATCTGAAATTGGATTCATAGTAACCCTAGAATAGAAAATCAGCCACTCATGGCTCTAAAATTACAAAAAATAGTAAAAGAATGAGCAAACTCCATGAATATAAGGTTGGGTTGACGGAAATCAGGCTTGATCGGCTTCGCAAATGGATTCCTCCTTCTCCTCAAGTAGAAATCGGTGCCTCTCCTCTATCTCCAACTCAGAATACCCTAGAAAATCTGTTCTGACTCATTTAAATCAGTGCAAAGTCGCGAACCACTGCTATAGCGGTGAATTCCCACCGCTATAGCAGTGGAAGGCAGAGAAGAGAGCTTAAAATCATGTTTTTCCAGGTTCCACCGCTATAGCGGTAGATGGCAGAGAAAATGGCTCCAAAATATTTTTTTCAGCATTCCACCACTATAGCTGTATAATCCACCGCTATAGCGATGGGAGTAGCAACCACTCCAGCATCTTCAGATTTCAGCTCTAACATTCCATCTTCTAACACGAACTTCACACCAACTTAACCTACATCAAAAATAACAAATAAAACCATTAAATCGCAGAAAATAATCATGAAATCACTCCATTTATTAAAAGATCAAAGAAAACTAAAACTAATCTAAACTACTCAAAACATGGGTTAAGAATTACAAGCCAACAAGAAAGAGATCAAAAGAGAGGATATTTAGCACCAAAATGGTACTAAATTGAGACCTCAACAGGGCTTAAGTAGGTTTTAATGAAGATCTTCTTAATTATAATTTTAATAAAATCTATTTCTATGAGATCTCTTGGAAATATTAGTTAGAAAACCTAATGATAGAAAACACTAGAATTAATTTAAAGACAAGAATGATGATAGTTGCAATTCTAGGGATTCCATGGCTGATTACATTTCTATGTTAGTGTAATTTTGTTTTTGTTCTGTTTTTGTTCATGTAGTTTATGTTCTGTTTAGTTTATTTAGAAAGCCTTTAATTATGTAATCACCCCCTCTCCTTGTGTTAATTAGTAGATAATTAGTGTAGATTAGTATTAGAACAATTAATTAGGCAATTAGAAACAAGGCTTCATGAGAGAATGCAACCTGGGACGATCACTATACTGCAAGTTTCCAGGAATTTAATTATGGGCGATTCAGCAATTGTAATGGCTTGTGCCAATGGGCCAAATTTTATTATTCCCTTTATTATTCCGACATTTGATCATGCATGTAAGAACAATGAAAATGGAGAGGATGACAAAAAAAGAAGGTGAAGAAGAACACGAAGAAGACAGCAAAGAGATGGTGTAGAGGGAGATGAAGAACAAGATGAAGAAGAATGCTCAATAATTTGTATATCAATAACTACTTAAAATTTTTTGTAATGTATTTCCATTAACTCTTCCATTTAATAATTTGTAGGTTGTATATTACTAAATTAGTAACTTATTAAATATAATTTATATTTAAAATTTAACCTAACTCATTTAATATTTCAATTTATTTAGTTAGGTGAAATTAGCACTACAAAAAAATGAGTTTTGTTGCCACCAAAAGTCTTTGGTGGTGACTTTTAGTAGCGACTAAAGTTGTTGGCATAAGTTCGTGGCTGATTGTATTTTGGTGGCGACTCTCAAAAGTCGCCACCAAAAGTCATTTTTATTGCAAAAAAAAAAATTTCGTGAGAAAAAGTGGCTTTTAGTAGTGACTTTGGTTGCCATTGAAGGCCACCTTTAATGGCAACTTTCAAAGTCACCACCAAAAAAACCTTTGGTGGCGACTTCAAAAACTAACCAAAGATAACTTTTGGTGGCGACTTTTAAGCCACTCGCCATCTTTTTGGATTCGGATTGGCCCAACAAGTCGACCTGAGGTCCATTTGACTCATGCGGGTCTTGGCCAATTCAATAATTCGCTGCCCTGGAGTGACTCGATTTTTTTTGTGCAATATTCAAGTTTATTTGAAATTAAACCAAACATATGCATACATAAGATTCGAACCTGGGTCTTTTGCTTGTAACCATGTGTGTCTTGCCATTCTGCCACCACTTCATTTGTGTTATGTAAGTGAAAAATATTATATATATATATATATATATAATCTGTTAAAATTATTTTAACACAAAAATATTACAAAACAGAAATAAAACAATATTTAACTTAACAAAAAGAGAATATATTATTACTATGGGAGTCACTACAAAAAGTCTAACTTCAGCTAATTTCATTAAAAAAATCGACTTCGTTTAAAAAATTAGACTTTAGTTGCCACCAAAAATCTGATTTTTAAAAAAAATTAAAAAAAATTAGAATTTTTTTAAACAAAATTAAAAAATTAAAAAAAAAAATTTTTTGAATATTTTAAATAAAATAAAAAAGACTTTTTTAATATTTTTAAAAAAATTAGACTTTTGCTGGCGACAAAAGTCAATTTTTTTAATTTTATTTAAAAAATCTAATTTTTTATTTTTTAAAAAAAGATTTTTGTTGGCGATATGAGAATCGTTACCAAAAGTCTTATTTTTTTTTAATTTTATTTAAAAAAATTGGATTTTTTATTTTTATTTTTTTAAAAAAATTTACTTTTGGTGGGGACTATAGGAGCCACGACCAAAAGTCCGACTTTTGGTGGTGACTATAAGAGTCACCCCCAAAAGTCAATTTTTTTTAATTTCATTTTTAAAAATTTTGACTTTTTTTTTTAAAATCGACTTTTGATGGCGACAATAGGAGTCACCACCAAAAGTCTGACTTTTGGTGGTGACTATGAGAGTCGCCACAAAAAGTCTGATTTTTTTAATTTTATTTTTAAAAAAATTTAATATTTAATATTTTTTTATTTTTTAAATTAACTTTTGGTGGCGACTATCATAATCGCCACCAAAAGTCTAATTTTTTAATTTTTTGTAAAAAATTTGACTTTTTTTAATTTTTTAAAAAAATTTGACTTTTGGTGGAGACTTTTAAAGTCGCCACTGAAAGTTAATTTTCTTGTATTGTAATAAAAGAAAAATACATAATAATCAAATAAAATCAAATTAAATAAACTTCTCATAAAAAAAAAACAAACAGGAAAGAGAGGAGTCAAAGATTAGTGAGAAAAATAGAGCCACAAAAAGAGGCAAAAATTAAAAATAAAAATAAAAAGGAGGTGTTACTATTTCTGTCATCAATCTCTTTCCCCTCACCAAAATAATTAATTCGAATAGAATAGAACAAATGATGTCAAGCCAAGAGCACCCTCATTTCTATAGAGTGAAAAATTCACTTAGCGCCAAACCAAAATAATATGTTGGCACGCCGCATCTTCTATATAATCTTCCTTTCCTTTTTTTTTTTCTCATTTTCACTCCTTCCTCCATTCCCCTTTTTCTGCTTCATTATTTTCTGTTAGGTTTATAGTGTTTATTCTTCTCATTATCTTCTTTTATTCTTTATTCTTGTCTTCTGAATGTTATTGTTATATGGTTGCCTTCTCTTCTTCCTCTAATTATTTACCAATTCTGATATGTTTTTATTTTAATTAACAAGTTCTGTTGAAAAAAATCATTGTTGCTTTGTTTTTTGTTTGTTCCCTTTTCTCTGTTCTTATTTTTTTCACTTTTTTTCCATTTTCTTATGTTTCTCATTATCTAATCCTTTTTCTTTTTTTTGTTAGTAATAGGATTGAAAATGGGGACTAATCCAAAAAGGATCTCATTTGAAGAAGATTTCGTATTTTTATTCTCATTTTGTTATAATGCTAAAAATTTATCATGTTTGCAGAAGTGGCCATTCATTTAGTGGAAAGAGAATATATGATTGATGCAAGCAAAAGAGTTTAACATTTCCCAGATAAAAGTTAGCATAAACATGATTAAATTATATTACATTCAATTCATGGCTAAAGAAAAAAGTCAGCATAAACAAGAACTAATAACTCCAAATACAATACTTAGTGCATTGTCAAATTTGCCTATTTCTCTATATTATCCTATTTGTGCTTGCAAGTTTGCCTTCTGTGTGTGTATGTGTTATTAAATTTATTGCAAGTAAAGATCACAAAATATAGAAAAGGGTTTAACAGACTATGTATTCAATGGTGCAGAATACCCTTAGGGTCCAAAATAGAGACCCTCTTTCGAACTGCCACCCAAGCCTCACAGCCTACCTCAAACTAGCAACATTCCATACCCCAAAAGTCACACTACAAAAAAAAAAAGACTTTAGTCACCACCAAAAAAAGTCGCTACCAAAAGTCATCTTTACTGCAAAAAAAAAATTCGTGAGAAAAAATGACTTTTGGTGGCGACTTTTCACTCGCCATCTTTTGGATCTGGATTGGCCCTGTGGGTTGACCCAAGATCCATTCGACTCGTGCGGATCTTTGCCGATCCAATAACTCACTGTCCCGAGCTGACTCGATTTTTGTGTGTGCAATATTCAAGTTTATTTGAAATTAAACCAAACATATGCATACTTGAGATTCGAACCTGGGTCCCTTACTTACAACCATGTGTGTCTTGTCATTCTGCCATCGCTTCATGTGTGTTATGTTAGTGCAAAATATTATATATATATATATAATCTGTTAAAATTATTTTAGGTCAAAATATTACAAAATAGAAATAAAACAATATTAAACTTAACAAAAAGCAAATATATTTTTACTATTGAATTCACCACAAAAAGTCCGACTTCAGCTAATTTCATAAAAAAAAATCGATTTCGGTTAAAAAAATCAGATTTTAGTCGTCACCAATAATCTGATTTTTTAAAAAAATTAAAAAATAAAAAAAAATTAAATTTCTTTTAAATAAAATTAAGAAAAAAAAAATTCAAATTTTTTAAATAAAGAATGACTTTTAAATTTTTTTTTAAAAAATTAGGTTGCCACCAAAAGCCAAATTTTTTTTAATTTATTTTAAAAAATCAGACTTTTTTAAAAAAAAATTGACTTTTGGTGGCGATCATAGTCGCCACCAAAAGTATGATTGTTTTAAATTTTATTTTAAAAAATTCAAATTTTTTTAAATCGACTTTTGGTGGTGACTCTCATAGTTGCCACCAAAAGTCTATTTTTTATTCTTTTTTAAATTTTAATATTTTTATTTTTTTTAAATTAACTTTTAGTGGAAACTATAGTTGCACCAAAAGTCTATTTTTTATTTTTTAAAATTTCAATATTATTTATTTATATTTTTAAATTAACTTTTCATGGCGACTATAGTCGCCACCAAAAGTCTAATTTTTTAATTTTTAAAAAAAATATGAATTTCTTTAATTTTTTTTAAAATTAGACTTTTGGTGGCGACTATGAAAGTCGCCATCAAAAGTATAATTTTTTTAATTTTATTTAAAAAAAAATTGACTTTTAGTGGCAACTTATTTAGTCGCCACTGAAATTCAATTTTCTTGTAGTGTCACAAACCCAGCAAGAATTTTGTAAGCAAAACATCATTCGTATCAAACTTTACTTTAACTAAACTTTAGGAAAACAACTAATAGTTAGGAAAACGTCATCGGCGAATTGAACATCCATGAAAACATCTTTCTTTAGGAAAACATCATTTGTACAAAACATCATTCATGCAAAATATCGATGAAAACAACTAAGAGTTCTCAGTTTATGCTAACTAAAATTTACCCTTAGCTCTCACGGCTAACTGAAATTTCTAGCATGAGAATAGTTCTTTCAAATTAATAGTCAGATTCCTATCCCATAACCCAGCATCAAAGAAGAAATTAACAGAGAGAAGGGTTCTTAGTTAAAATTTTGTAGATAAACCTAAAACCCAATATACATGAAAAGGGAAAACAAACCCACTCACCCAAGGCGTACATTCCCGGCTAGACCAAGAAAATGGGTCAATGTTACTTGGTTCTTACCTTAACTTTGATTCTACTAGAAAGCTTTTCCATGAACCACTTCACCTAGTGAAATTTAAGGGAGATGTCAACCACATCGAGAGAGAAGAGATGAGAGAGAGCTATACAGTCAAGACGAAGCACACAGGAGAGAGAGAGAGAGAGAGAGAAAGAGAGAGAGAGAGTTGAGTTTCAGAGGGAGGGATGAGGTGAAGCTAGGGGTGAACAATGGTGAAGCAGATAACAGAGGAAGAAGCGCAAAGTATGGTCATTTAGAGAAACAAGAAGTCATACTGTCAAAATCGACTTTGGGCAGGCTCGTTAAAAAAAGGCTTAAACAAGCAGGCCTTTTTTTAAAAAAAAATTAATTTTTTATATGATTATATTATATTATTCAATATATAAATAATCACACTTTATCATATTTTTATATTTTGTAACATTATATTTAATAATTATAATAAATTTACATATGAAAACTTTTATAATTTTTTAAAAATAAATATAAATTTTGAATTTAAATATAATATATTCAATTTAAAAAAATATGAGAAATTAAAGTTATAATTATTTAAAAATATTAAAGAAGTAATATATTACATATATAAATTGTATTTCAATGTAAAATTATTGATTTTTTTACTAAAATAATTTTATTATATTATTTAAATATGAAAAATAAAAAAAATAGTTTGGCCCGCAGTCTAACATGACGGGCCTAGACATTAGATAATTAGGGCTTGTGGAACGCATGCATTTTCATTAACTAGGGGACACATGTTTGAATATGTATTTTGCATAGGCATATTGTTCTATATGTTTTTATATATGACAATTAGTTCCTAAGAACACATAAGGTATTTGACTAAATGGTAGATACTAATTGGCTCTACTAAGAAGTCTAATGTTTGATTCCTATGTTTTGAATGTCCCCAAATTATTTAGAATTAAATAAAAAAGATTTATTATGCAAAAGATTATTGGTGGCGACATTTGAGGTTGCTACTGAAAGTTGGTAACCTCAAATGTCGCCACCAAAAGTTTCACTTTCAATAGTGAATTTTGGTCTCGTCATTGAATGTAGATATTCAATGACAAATTCTTTTATCGTCACTGAAAGTCTTTTTTTTTGTAGTGCTTATCACTTGAAACCCTTGAAAGTTGAGAAAATTATGAGATTTTGCCTAGTTTATGGTTTGGTGTTGCAATCCTTGTTTTCAAGCTACTAAATGTATTACTAGTCTTTGGATTGTTCTTAAGCTTAATAGAATGTTAATGGATATTTAAGAGAGGTTTAGAATGGCCAATGAGGAGTATAGGTTTGAAACTCGAGTATAGGAACTTGAACGTGAACTTTGTAGTGCTTTTTTGGGAATGAGGACCTAAGAGATCAAGATTGGGCACCAAAGTGCCCGGTAAGCACTTGAGCACCAAAAAATGAGTGCTTAAGTGCCTATACACTTATGACAAGCAAAATTGAATGGGAATGAGTGCTACGCATACAAAATCAAGTGATTGAGTGTCGATACTCCCAAGAAGCATAAAATTGAGCACCTAAGACAAGATTTTAAATTGCGACTACAATTGTGTTGCTGGTTGTTGTGATAGTCATCGTTGCGAATGTTGCGATGCGGTTGCAATCATTCCCAGATGCAAATGTTTTTTAAGGTTGCACAAATTATAAAATAAAATTAAAAAGATATATATATATATATATATATATAATTGTAATATCTTAATTTTAATTATATTATAATAATATTTAATATCTAAATTAATTTAATAAATATATACTCTATAAAAACATATTAAAGACATCTATGAAATTTATTTTAAAAAATAACTAACTAATATGTTAATAAGTCTCAAATAGTTTTCTTTTCTTTCAATCTTTTTTTATTTTTCTCAATTTTTAAATTGTTTCCTTCTTTTCTTTTTCTTTTTGTGCAAATTTTCCTTCCTAATTTTTCTAATATCCCTCTTTCAAAATTTGTCAAATATTTCCCTCTAAAAGTTGCCACATATTCTTCTCCCTCCTAAATTAATTATTATTTGTGTTTATATTTTAATTTAATTTTACTTAATTTTTATTTTCCCAAATCCACAAATCATTTCACACCACAATGACCCTCACACAATTACTCTCACATTTAAGAACTCTTTAATCATATCAATCAAACGGACCCTTATTCACACCTTTTTCTCATCTCATCTTTCTTTGTTCTTCTCAACCTAATCTCATAGAAGCTTCTCGAGTCTCGAAGGCTGAAGAAGCCAAGAGCCCCAAGCCAAACCACACAAAGGGTCCCGATGAGCTAACACACAGAGCCACCATAGAGACAGAGCAAGACCAAGAGCAATAGATGGAGGTCGAGATCGAAGCCATGAGTGCGATGAGAGACCGATATCGAAGAGGAAGGCACGAACTAGCGGAGATCAAAGGCATGAGGAGGGATTCGAGGGGAAGAAAGTCAAAAACACAAACCATGAGCATGAAGGACTAAGAGATGGAGCCATGGAGGAAAACAGAGGAGAGGAGGTTTGTGAACGATGAAATGAAACTCTATGAAATTACATGAAAGATGTAATGAATGAGGTTAAATGTTGAAATATAAGCTTTTGGATCTTAGGGCTAGGTTTCAAATTGTAGCCGCATTGATATTGAAATATGGACTTTTGGGCCTGAGGCCTAGGTTTCAAATTATGGGCCGCATCTGCATCGCCCCACAACTGCGGGATGATTAAAAAACCACATAGTTGTGCCACAATGGAACAGTGTTGCGACCAAACAGAATGGAGTTGCGGCTGCAATGACGTTTCGTCGCATTTTTTGTATTTAAAAGAAAAAAGATGAACAGAGTTATGGAGCACCAATCTCAATTCTTAGCCATTTCATCAAGATTTCAAACCTAGATTTAGTTTAGAGAATAGAGAAACCACTTACTTGACCTACCATTGAAGATTGTTATCGCTATCATGCATCAAAGGTTGCTATCTTTCGTTCACAAACCTCCTCTCCTCTGTTTTCCTCCATGGCTCCATCTCTTAGTCCTTCATGCTCATGGTTTGTGTTTTTGACTTTCTTCCCCTCGAATCCCTCCTCATTGAAGAACCCAATGAGGAAAACAGAGGAAAATAGAGTTTCATGTAATAATAAGAAGACTTGGTGTTAAAGTGAGTACATAATATTATCTATTGGGTTCTTCTAAGGGCATGGCTATTTCCTGCTAGGCTTTTTCTTTAGATAATTATTTATTTGTTTAGTCACTATTCCTATGAAATTGAGATATTGCTAGCACATTAATCGTTCCTAGTAAGAAGAAGAATGTTCTTTTTGTGTGAAATGCTCCTATACCTTCATAAACTTTTTTGAATTTAAACTTCTTAACTCAAATTTTCTAATGAGTTTGTATACTAAAGATTGCGCTTTATTGGGAAGTTGTCTAGTATGGAATCCTGCAGCTAATAGCAGTAGTTGCCAGCCTTGGTGCACGATGGTTTGAACCCTAGCTAGCAAGAGTGTTGCTAGCACTATGTGGTTAGCTCACACACGAAGTTTTGTTCTATGACAATGAGTGCAATGCCTTTTTTTCTTACTTTTGATGCTTGATTACTTACCCATATTTTGAAATTGGTTCCATTCAAATACTTCTTGCTTCATTCATGGACTATATGTGACATGTATAGCTTTTATTGATTATGTGAATTCTAGCAAGTTATGGAGTGAAACAATTTGAGAGATAGAATTCAATTACATTTGTTCACATTTTATTCAAATTTAAACTACAATCATGATTTTTGCTATTTGAATGGCTAAAATCTATTTATTATTTATTTAAGTAGGGACTCCCAATCCAGTTTTATCTATTCACTGAGCCTATTACCTAGCTCTTTTCTCTTTCTCTATTTCAAATAGTAGAGTGAATTCAGAACCACCTATCACAATATAGTCCTGGAATAATTATTCATCATTGGTAAGCCATGCTCTGTTAATTCACATGGGCCTTTCTCCTTTGGATTCGTGTTATATCTTTGCTTTTGCATTCTAAACCAATAGCTTTGTACTCCCATAGATAGATCCTTTTTTCTTGTCAGTATATTATTTAGACCTATCAAAACAGGTTTAGCCCACATATAGAACTGGGCCTACGTGATTTGGCCTGGGTAACCCTAGGTTACCCCTATAATTCATCTATTGTTTACTTTTTTTTTAAATATATATGCTAAATACATTAACATATAAAAAATCAGACTCCTAATCCCAAATCTGAAATCCCCCAATCTTCAGTGCCTCAAATCCTAAGTTCGTCTCTTAGTCTCTATCATTCTACTTTTTCCTTCAATTCAAGTCTGGTGTTAGCTATGTCATCTTTGTTGTTCGTTCACCTCTGCCATCGTCTTCGAAGTTTGAATTCCATAAGTACGTCAGTTCACATCGTCGAATCTTTGTGATTTGTCTTCTTCTCTTTGAATCTGTTACTTTACTATGTCTTCAAGTTCTAATCCATTCCTCTTCCTCCTCCTTCGTCAAGCTTAAGGATCTTCTTCTTCCTACCTCATGCTTGACTGTAGTGTTCATGATGGTGACAGATGGAGGGACGACTGGATGTAGCAGAGATGAAGACTTAGAGCAGTCCAGTGAGCAATGAGCAAAGAGAGATGTGAGAAGGTGCATAGATGAGTGAGAACGCAAGACTGAGAAAGAGACGACTAAATGGATTTTTTTAAATTTTTTTAATATATATATATATATATATATATGCTAGCTGGCCCATTTGGCTCGTCAACCCACAGATAGGTAGGCTGGGCTACCCATATTCCTTCCTGTTTTGATAGGTCTAATATTATTGGTATAGACGTGAAACTAGAGCTTACATGATGTATTTGATGGACTGACTTATAGAAATTTCAAAACCCTCTACTTCTAAAGTAGATGTTGCAGCAATTTTTGTAACCAATTATAACCTACATTTAGACGAGTTATGTTTTTATTAGCAAATCTTTGGCATCGATGGATGATTGTAGGTGAATATTTCAAAGTTACAATATTGTATTTTTTTTCGATTGAGATGAAGCATGTTGAGGTTCTTAGGCTTATAAATCCAGGCACATATAGCTCATGCTTCATGACAATCATGCATACTCCTTAAGGGGGTGTGGCAATAATAGACTCATGATAAACCACCATTATTTATGCTTTTCCATGGAAGTTTTGGGTTCAATTATTACAATTTTAGACCAAGGGCTTAACATGTGAATTCTTTACATTTGTGTTTATAAGTTATACACAACTCGTTCTTTGTAGTTCTTGACACAAAGCATGATTTTGAGATTCAATCTGTAATCTCTTGTTTCTTTGTGTTTTAGTAGGTCTAAATGAGGAGGAAACACTACAAAAAATAAGGGAAAATAACGTCAGTTTTTTAATGTCGGTTTGTATAACCGACGTTAAATGAGGCTTTTTACAAAAATTAGCGTGTGTTCCTAAAACCGACGTTAAATAGGTATATAACTGACGTTATCTCATTCTTTCTTTTTAAATAAAAAAGTTTCCAAATTAAATATATTTTTCTAAAATCTTTTACTTCTTCACTTTCCCCATTTCCCTCCCTCCCAAACCCATTTCCCTCTCCCGAAACCCATTTCCCTCTCTCAGTCCCTCACAAGTTACCACCGGAACGGCTCACTGTTAGGTCGATTTGGCAAGCGCACCAATCGCACAAGTAATATAGTGATTTGAGAGTAAAAGTATCGTTCCCACGAGAACTAAGCGACTAAGTACCCAAGAAATTTAATTGAATTAGTTGGACGAAGCAATTGGATTGAGGACAACTCTAATGAAGAACTAACAATAAAAGTGAACTATGACAGTAAATTTTTATAGATTTTCTTTTAATGACAGTAAACAATGCAAAAACTGATGAAATAGTCTAATTAAAGCCTAGGGTCACTAATCCCTCTCCTCTATCTTAGAAATTACAAAACCCCTCTCATGCACTCGCAACTTATTCAACTATATAAGTTAATCCTAGGTTATTCTAATAACTTAAAAGAATCCTCCCGAATCTCAATTAAGTTGCTCAACTCCTACGCAATTCCTTGTGTGGGTTAAGCCTAACACAACCAACCTAGCTTTGATTAAACGAGATTAACTAACATTCCTATTAGCTAACAAGCGAAAACACTTAGTAAGGTTCACGCACTCGTCCTTCCTATTCAGTGTTCTACTCTCACCTCCCTCTCCCGAGTTCGAAGACAGCAACAAGCATACATATAGATTGATCAAGTCCATATAACGCAACAATAAAATGGATAGAAAGACTTATATTAATTGAAATAAGGTTGCAAATACATGAGAGAATGTAAAATCTATTCAGGAGTCAAGTTCATAGTAACCCTAGATAGAAAATCTAGCTACTCATAGAAAATAAACAGCAGAAAGCAGAAAAAGAGATGAAGTTGGCCATGAATCTGAGGTGGAATGATGGATTGAGCTCCCCAAGCCTTGAGAATCAGGTTCCCCTTGCTCCTCTCAGCCAAAACGGCGCCCCCCTTCAGTCTCCAACTCCAGAATACCCTAAAAATTTCATCTGAAGCCTTTTATATCAGTGCAGGATCGCGAACTACCGCTATAGCGGTAAGTACCCACCGCTATAGCGGTAGGAGGCAGAGAAGAAGGCTTAAAATTGAGTTTTTTTAGGTTTTACCGCTATAGCGGTGAAGATCCACCGCTATAGCGGTGGCTGGCAGAGAAGAAGGCACCAAAATCTTTTTTTCAGCAATCCACCGCTATAGCTGTAAATTTTACCGCTATAGCTGTGGGAGACAGCAATTAATTCAGCATTTTCAAAATTTCAGCTCTAGCATTCCATCTTCTAACACGAACTTTTTACCAACTCAACCTACACCAAAAATAGCAAATAAACCCATTAAATTGCATAAAAGAATCATCAAATCACTCCATTTATTAAAAGATCAAAGAAAACTAAAACTAATCTAAACTACTCAAAATATGAGCTAAGAATTACAAGACAACAAGAAAGAGATCAAAAGAGAGGGTATTTAACATCAAAATGACACTAAATTGAGAACTCAACACTCACCACTCTGTTGTGTATGGTGTCCTTGCGTCTGCGTCTGGTCTGCCATTGCCACCCTCCTCAGCTACATCTACTGACTGCAAGACCCTTCTCTGACTCAGCCATGGCCATCTCTGCTTACCACGCAATGCGCTTCTCTACTCCCTTTTAGTCATAGAAGCTTCATTTCAGAGGTTTTAACCTGTTCTAAGCTCTACCCTTTCTATATTTTTTATTTTTCTATATATTTTTGTTGCTTTTTTTTAAGAGGGTTTCTCTGTCAAGATCTTCTTTTATGTTTGAGGGATTCGAGTTTAATTGCTCTGATTTTGTCATTTCATTTTTACATTGTCTATAGCCCCTTTTACATGCTTTAAAATTTCTCCTATATATTGCCGTAAATAAAGGAAAAGGGAAAGAAAAGAAAAGGGGCTTTCTTTTTACGTTTTCTGCTAGTTTGCGTTTTCAATATTACAAGTTGGGTTATTACAGTAATACTTTTCTGGTATATCTTTTGCCCGCAATCACTTTTTATAATGCTGGAAGCAAAGCTAGCAAAGCATAATATTTTAGGTGGACATGTCTTTGAAAGTGGTTGGAAAAGATAAGTACTGTTGAAATCTCTGTTCTTTTGAGGAACAATGATCCAGATCCACACAATGTTAAATTACTGATTTTATAATGAAAAAAAAAAGATTATGAAATGAAATGCATCCTTTTTCATTGTTTTGATTTGTACGTTGAGGACTGGGTGGTGTCTAAAGCTTATTGGATGCTAAAATAATTAATTAGCTTTAGATATCTAGGATCATTCATTTAAAGTGTTGGTTGTGTTTAGAATGAGAAAAAGGAAGTAAGCTTTGAGGGTGAGTGGTTCACTAAATATACACTGGATTAATTAATTGGCTTCCATATGATATGCTGGGTACTATCAGTCATTCAATGGGATTTTGTGTGATAAAATTAAAAGAAAGCATTAGGATTTTAATCTTATATACGCATTGATATTAATTAATTAATTATATCATAGTGATTTGAGTACTGTTCCTTTACTTGTAATTAATGGAATTCACCAATGTGTGGGCTAAGAGGGTTGCAATTATCAGGAGAACTATAAATTATAATGGCCAATGGGGTCTTGTCTTAAGGTAGCAATTAATTAGGAAATGTTGTAGCATTATGTTTATCAGGTTCAATGTTTTTGTCTCAAAATGCCCTTCTTCACTCATATCATTCATTTCTGCTTCTGTAACTTAAGTCTAGTCTAGTGTTACTCATCACATTTGTTGTCTTATTGTTTTGTTTGTTTATTCACGTACTTTTTCTTGGTACTCTAGCAGCATCAAGGAACTTAATTTGTTTGGTATCTTATATATAATGTAATGTAAATTTATAAACTTCTTATTATGATATTACATGAATATTTTCTGTGAACAATGAATTAAGCAATGTAATATTAACTTGTAAAGCTTAAGTGAACTACTATTTGCTTGGAAATTTGCTATGACAGAACATTAGGGCAATTAAGTGTGGACTATTAATATTGTAGGATAGAAAATTAGACATAGTAACAAATATATATATATATATATATATATAGTATGAGATGAAAAAAAATAATTAAAAAAAATGTATTATTTTGTTTGATTCATTATTTTTTAGAAAACAAAGGAAGAAAGAAAATGGTTGAATTTTTCCAGGAAGAATGGAAAAGCTGAGTTATGCTTTTGTGTGATTACATTCATAGGCTAGAAAGAGTGGTGATTACTTTCTTTAAATTAAAGTGATGGAGTAAGGAAGCAAACTCCATAGTACATCCACTCAGATTACTTTTTATTGCCTAGTCTGTAAAGTATTTTCTCTTTAATAGAATCTCCTTCTAATAGAATGCACACCACACTTTGTTTGCCTTATTTCACAGAGTAATTAATTCTTGTTTATAATGAAGTCACGTGTCCACACAAGGCTTCCTCACTGTTTTCTGCACTACAGCTGGCAGTGTATTCTCATATATTTACTGAGCTGTTGATGTGACTATATGTTGTTGCTTCTGATATCACTTTAATAGTTTATCTTCTTGTAAGGGGAATTACAGTTGCATAAAGACAAAGAAACATTGAATCTGTTTAACAAGGAAATTGAAATTTTTTCTAATGTTTGAAACCAAGAGTTCATATTGGTTTAACCCTATAATTGGCTGTGTGTTTATATGAAGGATTCTAGTAGCTTTTGTGGTCCATCCGAAATTCTCAGGAAGAAAACAACAGAAAAATAAATGAAACGTTGATTCATAGATATTGAAGAGTGGGCCTTGGAAGATACCATTCACCTCATTCTTCCCATGATAGCCCATATAGGAGTGTTGATCATAGTGGTGGGGACGTTGAATATAGTACACTATATTATACTTATATACTAAAATATATATATTATTTAGTATATATATATAAATATATATATATATATATATTTATATAAAATATAAAATATTATATATTATATATATTTATGTATAATTTTATTGGATTTGGAAGAGTGCCCAATAATAGAACCCATGGGATAAATAACATCCAGTTGGCCCATTTTTTATATAATTGCCTTCATGCTCTGTTTCAATAGTTGGTTGGGCCCGATAGATTACTATTATTTACGTATTCCCAATCTCCATTGCAACCCCACCATACCTTCACTGTATCGGCCCCTTCTTTTTATTTCCTCATGTTGGACAAAATAAATTAAACATAACATGTATATACTATATATATATATATATATATATATATATATATATAGAGTATGAATTCTCCTCCACTAACAAGCTATTTGAATCTCCCAACTTGGAATATCACCTAAAGCATAGCGAAACATCTAGGAATTTTTTTGTAAGATTTTCTTCTTTGTAATTTAAAATATGTGCTCATGTTGGACCTCATATTGTCTCATTTCATGTTAGAGGACTTACAGTTAGTAGTGTGTGATTGTGTAGCCAATCCAACTAGATCACAAGCCAATACAACATTCATAAAGTTACTTAATTTTGATGAAATGTGATTACTTAATTTACAAAGTTACTTGTTGTAATTAGTAGCTATTGTGGTAACTTATAGGTGTAATGATGGATAAAAGTTGGATTAGCAAGCCAAGATTTTCACCTGAATATGTTACTGGGGTGGAAGGCTTTCTTGATTTTGCTTTTTCTAGAGCTAATGGGAAAAGAGTTGTGAAATGCCCATGCCTTTCCTGTGGGTTTAAAAAATGTTTTACAAGAGATGTTCTATTTGATCACTTGATATGCAATGGATTTCCTCAAGGGTACACTACTTGGATTAGGCATGGAGAATGCATAGAGGAGGATGGTCCTAGTAGTCCCATAGTACAACAAGTGGAACAAGTAGGAGGTGATATGCATGATTTATTACATGATGCATTTGGGGTTTGTGGAGAAGGGAACATTGACAATGTTGTGCCATTTGATTCTAATAATAATGGGCCTAATGAGGAAACAAACAAGTTTGCTAAGTTAATTCATGATGAAAATGAAGAATTGTATGTTGGTTGTACGAAGTATTCAAAGCTTTCCTTTTTGGTGAAACTTTATCACATTAAGTGTTTATGTCGAGTGAGTGATAAAGCAATGGACATGATTTTAGAGTTGTTGAGGGATGCATTTGAAAATGCAAGGTTTCCAGACTCTTTTTATGATGCCAAAAAGACCATAAACAAGTTGGGTCTTAATTATAAAAAAATACATGCTTGTCCAAATGATTGCATGTTATATTGGGGTGATGATGTTGAGCGCGACAAGTGTAAAACATGCAATACCTCTAGGTGGAAGACTAATAGAATGGTGGCAAATAATAATGGAGTTAGTGTTAATAAAAAAAAGAAAACAAAACTTGCAAAGGTTTTGCGCTACTTTCCACTTGCGCCAAGATTGCAAAAATTGTTTATGTCTTCCAAAATAGCTGAAAATATGAAATGGCATGCTACGGGTCTGAGCTCAGATGGCTTATTAAGACATCCTAGAGATGGTGAAGCTTGGAAGTCATTTGATGCTCAGTACCCTGAATTTGCTACAGAATCTAGAAATGTCAGACTTGCCTTGGCTAGTGATGGGTTCAACCCCTTTGGATTAATGAGCACTAATTATAGCATTTGGCCTGTTATTTTGATTCCATACAACTTGCCACCTTGGATGTGTATGAAGCAAACATCTTTCATATTGTCTATGATTATACCTGGGAAGAGAATGCCTGGAAATGACATTGATGTCTATTTACAACCATTAATTAAAGAATTGCAAGATTTATGGGTTGATGGCATCGATACATATGACTCCTCAATGAATGAGATGTTCAAATTACGGATTGCATTATTATGGACTATAAGTGATTTTCCAGGGTTAGGAAATCTATCTGGATGGAATACTCATACTGGGTTAGCTTGTCCATCATGTAATTTCGATCAAGAGCCTCATAGACTTCCTAATGGTAAGAAATGGTGCTTTATGGGTCATCGTAGATTTTTACCTTGTCAACATAAATATAGATTTAGTCAGAATCAATTTGATGGGACTGTGGAAAGAAGAAAGCCCCCAATTCCACCCACCGGTGCTATGGTACTCAACCAGTTGCAAAATGTTGATGTTACATTTGGAAAGAACCCAATTTTTGAATCAGGAAGAAAAAGGCCATATGAGTGTGAGAGCCAACAATGGAGAAAGAGAAGTGTGTTTTTTCAATTACCATATTGGGTTAATAACAAGTTACGACACAATCTAGATGTAATGCATATTGAAAAAAATGTAAGTGACAATGTCTTGTATACCTTGTTAAATGAGGTTGGAAAGACAAAAGACAATTTTAGTGCTCGGAAGGATTTGCAACATTTAGGAATAAGAGAAGAGCTATGGCCTGATGCAAATGGTAAATTCAAACTTGCCTGTTTTACTATGACTAATGTTCAAAAAGATCATTTCTTTGAAACGCTGAAAGATGTGACAATGCCAGATGGCTATGCATCAAACATTTCTAGATGTATTGACATAAAACATCGTAAAATATCTGGACTAAAAAGTCATGACTCTCATGTATTATTAGAGCAATTGCTGCCAGTTGCATTACGAAATGTGCAAATTGATCCTAAAGTTACTGCAGTTATGCTAGAACTATGTTTGTTCTTTAGAAAATTGTGTTGCCATGTGTTGGATACCAAGGAGCTTGACCAACTTCAAAATCAAATAGTGGTTACACTTTGTCGAATGGAGATGTTGCTTCCACCCTCTTTCTTCACAATAATGGTTCATTTGATAGTTCATTTGGTAGATGAAGCGAAACTTGGAGGACCGGTACATTATCGATGGATGTACCCCATAGAACGGTACTTTTCTCTACTTTAATATTTTTTCTTATAAAATTAAATCTTTTTTTCTAATAAAATTAATTGCAATAGGTATCTTGGCCATTGCAAGTCATATGTAAGAAATAAGGCTCAAGCAGAAGGTTCTATTGCTGAAAGCTACCTTGCTGAGGAAATTTTGACCTTTTGTTCGAGATACTTAAAGGATATAGAGACAAGGTTTAATAGGCCAAGTCGTAATAATGATTATGTTCCTGTGAACTCTCAAGCACATATGTTCCCACAATTGGGTCAGCCAGTAGGAGGCATCTTAGATATTGAGCTGACCCCAACCAAGAAAATGCAAGCACATCGTTGTGTCCTATTTAATTGTCAAGCAATTGATGAAATTGTCCAGTAAGTCTTGCATTCTTGTTCGTTTCACTTGAGATGTTATCATCATCTAATTTTAACAATATTATCTTGCAGACAATATAGAGATGAAGTGAAAGCAAAGCTTCATCGTCATACTAGATCTGCTGTAGCAATTGACAAACAAGTTACAAAAAATTTTGCTAACTGGTTCAAAGAATATGTGAGATAATTATATTAATTTTACATTCTTTTCAATATATCAATTAATGTTTCATGGGTTAAATATTTTTTTTTTCAAAATTGTTTTAGATTGACAAGGATGAAACTATAAACATTCCTACCAAATTTCTAGTAAAAGGTCCTCTAACATTAGCTAGAAGATTCAGTGCATTCAATATAAACGGATTTAGGTTTCGCACATTGCAAAGAGAACAAGGATTGAAGATTCAAAATAGTGGTGTGTGTGTGACTTCAGAAACTAGGTGTTATGCAAGTGCAAAAGATGGAAGAGTTGCACTTGCAGATCTTTTGTACTATGGCAAGCTAGTAGATATAATTGAGTTGAACTACTATGGCCAAATGAAAGTTGTTCTTTTCAAATGTTTATGGGCTAGCACTACAGGGATTAAGAAGGATGACTTTCAGTTCAACTTAGTTAATTTTTCTCGACTGATTCATACTGGGGATTTAGTTGATGATGAACCTTATATTTTTGCTTCACATGCACAAATGGTCTTTTATGTGGCTGACAAAATGAATCAACCATGGAATGTTGCAATACATATAAAGCCTTGAGACTTGTATGAAATGGCCAATAATGTAGAAGATGATGGTGAAGAGCAAAGTGGTGATCAAAATCCACAATTTTATTTACAGCAACAAATGGTTTCTAATTTTCCTGATGACATTGAAAACTTGCACCTACTAAGAGGTGATGTAGAACAATTTTCTGATCAACCAACTAACAACTTTGACGTTAAGTGTGAGGATTTTGATAGAAGAGATGACATGGTACAACAATTTGTTTTTTTTGTTGTACTACAATGTTATATTTTCACATATATTTGTATAACTTGTTTGTTGTTTAACTATTTCAGGATGCCACCTAAGCGTTCAAAGTCATCTCAAGCAAAACTTGCTGCTATTACTCAAAGAGTGCATCAACCAGTATTTACTTCTAATTTTGAAACACAGCTTCATGATCATCAACCAACAGCTGATCTTAATGCTCAACTTGGATCAAATGTTTCTACTTCTTCCCAACCTCAAGTAGAGGCAAACACATCTAGAAGCTCTTTTAGACGACGTTCAGTAGCAGATCGTTTCTTTGACAAGTCTTGGATAGTTGATCTTATTGGTAATTAATTAATTATTTTATATATAATCTATGTAATCAAGTATATGTAACTAATATGATATCAATCTTATAGATGAGAATGGAGTAGTTGCAAAAGAGCAAATGAAGTTCAAAGAAGTGTGGAGTCTACCAATGGGAAAAAAATGGTTGGGAGATCTAGCCACTGATACTCAATTAATTCCTCTTAATTTCTTTGATTGGAGGGATGTGCCCGAAAAGTATATGAAAGACACAATAGAGCTTATAGAGGTACACTTGAAACTGTTCTTTTTATGTCATTTTTTAAAATCTATTATTCTTCTAATTCTTTTTATTTTTTGATTTTAAATACAGAAGAAAATTGCTTTTGAAAATAGTCATGGACTAGAATGGACTTGGAGATCATTAGGTAATAAAATGAGGGAGTTCAGAACCAGGCTATATAAGTTACATTTTAGTGCCAATGATAGTAGAGAGACTATTATGAACAAATGCCCCGACAACATATCTCAAGATCAATGGAATAGTTTCGTGGATCATCGACTTAAAGAAAGAACCATAATAATATTTCTTATTGTCAAATATCATAATTTCTTGTTTGTTGACTTCCACAATTTACTTATTTGTCTTTTACATGTAGGAAATAAGTAATATAAACAAGGAAAATCGCAAAAAAGCTTAAACTTCCTCATGCTGGTGGTTCCAAGAGTAATGCTAGAAGGATGCATGAAATGGTGACTTACAAATTTTTCATTAATATTTTTTTGTGTATTCTATTTCATTATAATTGATGATCTCTTGGTTTATAGGAGCTAGAGAAAGGTCGCCCAATTAGTCGAGGTGAATTATTCATTGAGACTCGTAAACGAAAAGATGGGACCTTCATAAATGATGAAGCACGAATTGTAGCAGTAAGTTTGTTTTATTAATTCAAGCACACTATATTTTGTTTATGATATTGCATTATGACTACCTTGAGTTATGGAATAAATGCAATGTATATATAGAAAAACTTTTTATATAACACACATGGCATTGGCATTGCAAATTTACTAAAAAGAATGGGCAATGCAATTTGTCCTTAGTTTTTTAATGGGCGGTAAATATATAACAGCAAACCTAATTCTATTTTCTATTTTTTGTTCAGATTGATTATCTCTTGGCATTTGGTTTGCTGTTATATATTTACTGCCACATTTAATTTTTAGTTATCTTCCTAGGTAATTTAGAAACATGTTGTTATACCTTTGCTGTTATATATTTACTGTTAGAAACATCTTTAAACAACATTTGGTTTGCTGTTATACCTATTTGCTGTTATATATTTACTGTCACCTTTGCATGCAAGTTTAATAAAATACCTAGATTCAATTATTTTCTATTTTTTGATCAAATTGATTATCTCTTGGCATTTGGTTTGCTGTTATATATTTACTGCCACCTTTAATGTAGTTATCTTCCTAGGTAATTTAGAAACATGCTTCCTAAAATGTGGTTATGCTCATTGTTTTGTTGTTTGAAGATTTATAAAGTGAAACATGTTGAGACTAATCATAAGAAAACTATAGCGTTAATATTATACTATATTTTGACCAATTCATTGCATTGAGACTCTCAAACCACTACGCTTAGTAGAACCAGAATTTATGACTTCAATAATTCAATATATTGTACTTAAGTGGCCTATATAAATGTATGATGAGCTCATTTGCTCCTTACAGTCTCAATGCACCATCACAAAACTTTCAAAACAATGTTATATTAAATTGGATCCCTAGTTGACCTTTAATTTCAAGAGCCTATATCTTAAACCCTTCATTATAAAGATCCTACTTATCTCTAAATAATAATAAGTTAATAACTCCACTTGCTTCTCAAAATGGCAAATACTTCAAATAACAAAGACATATATTTCAATGTAGAGGTCAGCTTCCTTTTTCTCATCCTTTCCCCATATATATTTAGGTAACAAAGATCATATGGGAACCAGGATTGAAATATATATATATATATATAGACATAAATGTGTGTGTGTGTGTGTGTGTGTGTTTAGGTAACAAAGATCATATGGGAACCAGGATTTAAATATATATATATATATATATAGACATAAATGTGTGTGTGTGTGTGATGCTGATATTTTTTGAACAAAGAAAGGGAGTAAATAATAATTTGTCCTCTATTTGAGAGAGAGAGAGAGAGAGAGTGTGTGTGTGTGTGTGTGTGTGTGTGTGATGCTGATATTTTTTTAACAGAGAAAGGGAGTAAATAATAATTTGTCCTCTATTTGAGAGATACATGTTGCCTAATAATCATGGTTTTGTTATTCATGATTTTTGTTGTCTTGAAAGTGTGTTATTTGATGTATATATAAAGATATGGTTTTCTTGAAAAATCATATTTGGACGTTTACTTTTCAAGCTTTTGTATGCATTTGTATAGTGTTGTTTACTTTGTTTATAGCTGTATTTTGTGTTGTTTCACTCTTGTAGGAACAAATTTTAGAAAAAGAATCTCAATCCCAATCCGTTCAATCGCAAGCTCCTTTTATTTCATCAGATGATGCAATTTCGCAAGTGTTGGGTAAAGAACATTCTGGATGAGTACGTCTATTAGGATTGGGTCCATGTCCTTCAAAAGTATTTGGGTTGCCTACTTATCGATTTAGAGACATGAACGTAGCTTCTACGAGTAGTGGCAACGCAATAGCTGAAGTGGATACTTTGCGAACTGAATTGGGTTCCATGAAAGATAAAATAGAGACTATGGAGCGAGAGCGTGAAACTATGGAGCAAGAACGCAATCGTGAGCTTGGTCGATTGAACACCATGGTGAAATATTTTGTAGAACAACTTGGACTACAACTACCTCCAGAGGTTGCATATGTCCCAGAACCAAGTGGTCCACAGGTGATATAATTTTAGACTTATTAATTCATTATTTTCATTCACTATGTACTCTAATAATAAATATTATGTTTTCAGGCACCTGATGCAAACAGTGCACGAGCTTCACCTCAAGGACGTCGACGTTCTTCTGGAGCTAGTCACAACCCATGACTAGGACTAGTTGTAATATTTATCTTGTTAAGACATGTGAAACTTGTACTTTTAGAATGTGTTACTTTTTTATTTTTAAATTTGGATTTGATGTAAAACTTATATGTTTAAAAACATCTATGTTTTATATTTGTTTTTATAGTCTGGCTTCCAATATCTATTAAATTTTGGCTAGATATTATATTGGATTACAGATATATAAATTAAATTTGATTTTATTTAAAAGGTTGGCTTTGGAAATTAACATTAGTTTCCATTTAACAGAAACTGGAATTAAAAATTAGCCAAACTCATCTAGCGTCGGTTTTAACCGACGCTAAATAATATTAATTAACATAGCCACAATTGTATAACGTCGGTCAAAACCGACGTTATATCACAAAATAGCGTCGGTCAGAACCGACGTTAAATGGTAGCAAAAATCACGTTAAGAAGCCAAATGGACATCAGTCAGAGTTATCTAGCGTCGGTCGAAACTGACGTTAGAATACAGACTTAACGTCGGTCGTAACCGACGTTAAACTTTACAATTTAGCATCGGTCAAAACCGACGCCAAATTCTGAAATTTAGTGTCGGTCACAACCGACGCTAAATTCCGAAATTTAACGTCGGTCGCAACCGACACTAAATTCGTAGTTTAACGTCGGTTATAAGGAGCATTTAGCGTCGGTAGGAACCGACGCTAAATTCTTATAACGTCGGTTATTCCCACGAATGTCAAAATCGACGCTAAATCATGTCGCAACGGAGAATATAACGTTGGTTCTTGAAACCGACATTAAACCCTTTAGCGTCGGTCAAAACCGACGCTAAATGATATTTTCGACCCACGCTAAACGCTTATTTTTTTGTAGTGAAATTAAAGATAAAGAAGTTTGGAAACTCAAAAGCAAAAGGGAAAAAAAAAACCTAGAGGTGATTTCTATATATGCTTACATGAATCTCAATTTCAGCGTATAGTGAGATAATTTGTATGTAAAATCATATTGTAACATATAGAAGATGAGAATAGATCTCATAACTCAAAGGTTACAATTTGGCTTATATATAGACAGACAGACAGACACACACATATATTATAGATATATATCATTCGATTACATAAACCAATAATCTAGAATATTAGAAAAGCTAGATCCATAATCCTTAAGAGATATATATGCTTTGACCTGTTGAATGATAGAAGAGAATTTTCCTTCATAGCACACAACTTCACAAGCTTAATTGCTCGGTCTAATTGATGTAAGTATAAATTTTTATAGTCAACAATGCTCATACATCCAAATTATAGCATTATTGTTTCAAAAAACTTTGTACAATGAATGGGTCATTAACTCAATCTAATATTATGAATAATCAATAGATTGCTCAAAATAAATTAATAAACTAACCCAGATAAGTTTATCAATGACTAGTAGAGAAAAAAAAAAAATCACTGTAACATTATTAGGGTTAAGTATTGATTTTTTTTTTTCCTTTTTTAGAGATAAATAGTCATAAATTACTCAAAGATTTCGACAGTTTTTTACACTTTACCGAATGAACCACTAATGTTGATTTTGATAAAAATAGAGGCATTTGGTTTGGTTTCATATATTACATAAAATCAAATCAAACCAAACCGAAACATGAACGACCTGAGCAGTATGGTTTGGTCAGTTATTGAAGGAATTAATATATCATATCGAACTGTATTTAAGCTGCAATCGACTATGTTGTTGTAGATTTATAGCCTAGCCTTAGAAGAAAATAGTAACTTCTAGATCAAAAGTAGAAGCAGAAGCAAGCTGATGGTGGCCCTTTAAGTGCTCCTCAAGTTCCTCGCAGGCCCAATATGGAACAATTTATTGTTCATTTGTTCAATATTGGAAGCCTTTGAGGAACTTGCATCAGAGCTTCAATTAATGTCTTTGATCTTTTATAATCTCACTACCTTAAGAGAAGCAAAGGCGTAGAAGTGTCTTTATATAGAGGTTACATTACTCATTGTTATCACAAACAGCAGGAATCCCATGTTCCATTGCTTGATTCCAGATTTGCTTCTCCATTATATACTCTGGCTGTATGGTTCATGGGCTGTATGGTTCATGAATGGCCGTTAATCGTCGTCATGAATCGGACGAAGCTTACATCTCAATCCAGAATCTAAATTACCAATAGTTGACATTCTATGTATGTATCCATTTATCTGTTTGACTTGAGTTTATTAAATTTGAATGATTGTGAGAGAATAAATGATTTTATGAGAAAATCTGGAAGGAAAAAACAGGATGAAATTGATTTATAGAATATATGCAGCATTCGTTATCATAATTCGCTGCTTTCGATGCATGCCCATTGCCACTAGTCTATGTATCAAGTTTTTTTAAAACTGAACAGATAATTAAACCAGCCGAAAAATTAGATTAAGATTTATTGGTTAAAATTGTGTTTAAACTGTGATCGAATCAGTTGTATGTACATATATATATATATATATATATATATATATTAGTTTTATCTATTAAAATTTTAATACAATAAATTAATAAATCTTTTTCATGTTTAAATTTGACAAATTTACAACGATCAAGAAATGTTGTTAAATATTTTTTTACACATTTAACAATCATATCTAATATGAATAATTTACAAATGTGAGCAAAATTTAAAATTAATTACAAAACAATATATCAATGACTATATGTTGAATAACACATTAGTACTCATAAAATGTATGAAAAATAACAACAGGTGTATAAAAAAAACAAAACTAAAATCAATTTAACCATTGAACAAATATGATTTTACCGAGTTTTTATTGATTTTTTTAATAACTGGTACATTGGGTAAACTTAACTAGTCATGTGACTAGTTTACCAGTTTTTGGTCTCATCAAATGATTCTGTTCGATTTTCAAAACAGTATTTTGTATCATTTATCTTCTCACATTATAAATAGGGTGTTGGGCATGGGCTAGTTAAGGATGGCCTCATAATTGGGCCCAATAAGACCTCTCTTGTTAGGTCTAATCTAGAGCAAAACGTGATGCGAAGCTAAAAAAGCTATGATTATGTCCAAGTAAACTACACGTGGTTTATTTGATCGAGATCTTATGTGAAGTCGAAAGGATCACATAATAGATCAAATGTTAGGATTGAATTAAACATTTTAAGACCTTATAAAAAATATAAAAATATATAATGACATAATTTTTGTATATATTACAAGAAAATTAACTTTCAATAATGATTTTTTAGTGGCGACTTTTAAAGTTGCCACCAAAAATCGACTTTGAGTTTTTTGGTGATAACTTTTGAGAGTTTTCACCAAAAGTTAGATTTTTTTAAATAAAATTAAAAAAATTAGACTTTTGGTGGTGACTTTCATATTCGCCACCAAAAGTCAATTTTTTTAAAAAAAATTAAAGAAAGTCAGATTTTTTAAAAGAAATTAAAAAAATTAGACTTATAGTGGCGACGTCACTCCTATAGTCACCACTAAAAGTTAATTTAAAAAATAAAAAATAAAAAATATTGAAATTTTTAAAATAAAATTAAAAAATCAGACTTGGGGTCGCCACAAAAAGTCAATTTTTTTAAATAAAATAAAAAAAAATTAGACTTTTAGTGGCGACTCTCATAGTCGCTACCAAAAGTTAATTTTTTTTAAAAAATAAAAAGTTCAGATTTTTTAAAATAAAATTAAAAAAACTCAGATTTTTTTAAATTATAAAAATAAAAAAAAATTAGATTTTTTAAATTAAAAAACTCAGATTTTTTAAATTAAAAAAATCAGATTTTTTTTAAATTAAAAAAATTAGACTTTTGGTGGCTACCCTAATTTTTTTAAAAAAATAAAAAGTAATTTTTTATTTTATTTAAAAAAATTCAATTTTTTTATTTTTTAAATTTCATTTAGAAGAAATTCAAATTTTTTATTTTTTTTAATTTTTGAAAAATAGATTTTTTGTGGTGGCTAAAGTCTGATTTTTTAACCGAAGTCAATTTTTTTTTTTATGAAATTAGCTGAAGTCAGACTTTTTGTGATGACTCTTATAGTAATTATATATTTGCTTTTTGTTAAGCTAAATATTATTTTATTTCTATTTTTTAATTTTTTTTACTTAAAATAATTTTAACAGATTATATATATATATATATATATAATATTTTGCACTTATATAACACAAATGAAGTGGTGGCAGGATGATAAGACATACATAGTTGCAAGCAATGGACCCAGGTTTAAATCTCAGGTATACATATGTTTGGTTTAATTTCAAATAAACTTGAATATCATACAAAAAAATTGAGTTACCCCAGGGCAACAAGTTATTGGATCAGTCAAGACCCGCACGAGTCAAATGAGTATCGGGTCGACCCATTGAACCAATTTGAATCCAAAAAAATAACGAGTGACTTGTGGTGATGACTTTTAAAGTCGCTACCAAAAGTTGTTTTTAGTGACGACTTTAGTGGTGAATTTTAGTTACCATCAAAGGTTTTTTTTATACCGATTTTGAAAGTCGTCACTAAAAGCAACCTTCAGTGGAAGTTGCTACTAAAAGTCACTTTTTCTCACAAATTTTTTTTTTGCAATAAAGATGATTTTTTGTAAGGGTGACTTTTGGTGGCGACTTTTGAGAGTCGCCACCAAAAGAAAATTAGCCACGCACTTATGCTAACGACTTTAGTCGCTACTAAAAGTCGTCACCAAAGACTTTTGATGGTGACTTTTAGACTTTCGCCACCAAAAATTATTTTTTTTGTAGTTATATAATAAAAAAATATCAAAGTTTAATTATATTTTAATAAAAAAAGTTTAAATGTCATACAATTAGTAAGGAAAAAAATAAAAAGCAACCACGACTTTCTATTACATTTAGAAACCTCTTTTTTCTCACCAAATGAACATTTTTTTTAAAACTTATAATACTATATCTCATTATCTATCTTTACTACAAAAAGTTAAAATTAAATAAATTATGAGTTTTTTAATTAATATATTTCATTCAAGTTTATATTTTCTATAAAAAGCTCCATTATAGTTCATTTTTTTAATGTTTAATAACTTAATACTATATAATTTTTTTTTTAAAATACTCTTTATTAACCTAAGTATATATTTGTTTTCTTTCTTAGAAATAAAATACTTATAATATCTTATTTTGAATTATTTGTGGTACTCCTTTTTTTTTTGCACTGTTAATGATCGCTATATATCTATTTATACTTCATTTTCTTCATCCTTTCAAAGCAAAACAAAAGAAAAAACAATCATATTATATAAATTATATTTATCTATATATATTAAGAATAAAATCACATATTCACAAATAGTAAACTGTAAAAGTAATCAAAGAGAAAAAAAAGAAGCTAATACTTTGAAAAATAAGAGAGAAGAAATAACTCCAGTTTGTACCAAAAATTAATTTTAATGACTGAAATAAATACTATTAGAGGTTTTTACAATATATTTAAGATGTCATTGAAGTCAACTGATATTTTTAAAACAAAAAGGTGTAATATAGCAAGACCTTAGGAAAGTTAATATAATTATTTATTTATTTTGTATTACATAAAAATATGTAACAACAAAATGCACTGATGATTATTTGATCTCTCGGCACTTGTATATGTATATATATCTTTCCCTATAATATATTAGAAGAGGATTGATCAATCCCTGTATCCTTTGGTATGATATAGAATGATATAAGTTCTTGCCCTATCAGCTTGTAAACTCAATTCGTGATGGAATGTATATATGCTGTTATACGTGCATATATAAGCGAGAACAACCCTTTAAAATTTCCTTGAAATTCAAGCTCTCCAACTTCGTTCAAAAGCTTCCGGTATTACAATACTGGAAGCCTTTGAAGAACTTGCATGAAAGCTTAACCCATTCGACTTCAACAACTACTGTCTTAATACCTTATATGAGACTAATTAGGGTATTTGTGGCTTTATATAAACAGACATCATTAGTCCCTTCCCTCCCAAACCAATACGTGTCAAATTCTGTTTCCACTTTTCAGATTATGTTCTCTGTATTTTATTCTGACAAAGTAGTTCAAGATATTTGCCACTTTTCATATTTGGTGATTGGCTATTATGAGTTTGACATTTGTTAAAGCGAACTACAAATTGATACTCTACAGTAACTGAAGCGATTGCTGGCCATGCGGCTGTTTCTCATTTCATCCTGGATTCCTCACATTGTTCCAAAATTATATTTTTCATATTTTTAGAAAGTTGGCTCGTGACATATATATATATATATATATGATAAGAATTTTGCAATTACTTACGCTATCAAGTTCTTTGTTCGTATTGATATTCTTGCCAATTTTTTTTTGTCCTTCAATTGGCTCTACCGTTATTTCAAGAGTTGAGCATAAGTATCGTGAGTTTGTCAAGTATACGTGTGAATCTAGAAAAAACCCTAGTACTACTTTAAGCCTTGATCTCGAATAACTTAATCTTTTTTTTTTCTTATAAAAAAGGCTTGCCTATCTAAAAAGTGTAACATTATTCATTTGTAAGACAATTAAAAAATTATTCCCCCCTAATGATTATGTTAATTATGAGTCATAAATGAGCTTACCATAAGTAAACGGATGACTAACTGGAATCTTCTTGTTTCAAATGTGAGTAATTAGTAGTAGGCAAAAACATTTTTTTTTTAAAAAAAAAACATCATCAGTCACACTTAGATCAAAATAAATAATTGTCTTAAATGTTGCATCAAGTGAGATAGTATCTCTTTTACTTTCACTACAAGAAATCAATTGATTAGCGACGGAAAAATCCGTCGCTAAAGTAATGAAATTCCGTAGCAAACGGGTTTGCGACGGATTTTGTGACGGAAAAACATCCATCGCTAAAATGTCCATCCCAAATTATTTGTGACGGAATTGTGTCCGTCACAGAATTAGCGACGGAATTTTTCCGTCGCAAATTTGGAAATCCGTCGCAAATAAATTTTAAGAATTTGCGACGGAAAATTTTTCGTCACAAATTTGTGACGGATATTTCCATCACAAAATCCGTCGCTAATTTGTGACGGATTGTTCTATCACTAAATCCGTCGCAAATGCGTCGCTAAATTTTGTGTTTTTTGCGACGGAAAAATCCGTCGCTAATTCCTTCGCAAATTTTTAGATAGATTTTTTTATATTTAACAGTAACAATAATTACAAACATGAATTGAACCTGTGAATATACATTAATATAGCAAAGAAGCTTCAGCCAGCATTTACAACAAAAAAACTTTACATATTATATACATAATTCTTCATGATCCATCATCATCATGAGATACAAAATTATAACAAAATATAATCATCATCCATCATCATTTACAATAAAATACAAGTTACTATAAATAAACTAGTCAATGGGGTGATCCGGGGGCTGTGTCTCATCATCCTCAGTAGGAGTATCCATCTGCCTGCCAACTGAATTGATGAAGCGGTCCATCATTGCACGCATCTCATTGATGACAGTTGCCTGACTCTGCAACATCTGTGTCTGGGCATCAATCTTCTCTTTCTGACTGTTGATTTCATCCTTATGAGCCCTAAGCTCATCCATCATAGGCTCCATCCGACGTTGTAATTCTTCCTCAAAGTCAGGATGAAGACCTGATAACGGGGCAACATAGGAACTAGAGCAACATATCTCACGTGCCTCTGACCCTATGCCAAATATGCGCCCCTTCTTGTTCTTTCCTCCTACTGCTTGAAGCCATAGCTCTGCATCGGCAACATCATCATCATGTTGTTCACTACCCCCACCTATTACTGACGATTGTGATGATTTCAATCTAGTATATTCCTCCTGTTAAATATTTATAACCATATAATTTATATTCTTAATTATATAGTTAAGAAAATTAATATAAAAAATAGAAGATTTCAAAATACTCACATAGACTTCTCGCGATCGCACATCAACGAAATCTTCGTTGTCCCTCTTCTTGTGGGTGCGCATAAACAAATCTATCAAGCTAGGCTTTCTTCCACTTTGACACTCCTACATATTATAGTGAATATTATATAATTTCAAGATGATTATCTAATTCAAAAAAAAGTAAGTAAAATAAAAGAAGTCTAGATAAGATATTACCAGCCGACGCATATGCTCAGAGGAAGGAATGCTGCCTCCAGTGTGTAATGTGCCCCCAGTACTAGACGCCTTGTTTCTACGTGCCTTCTCACACTTATCCTTGTAATCATCTTGCTCCCATGCCTGAATTAACTGCTGCATGATTTCCTCGCTAATCCATTTAGGCCGAGGATGAGATCGATATTCACTCCGGATGCGACACATCATGTTGCGTAATATGTATCCGCACTTCTTGTTCCAATTCTTTTTTATCTGAGAATCATGTTCAGGCAACCACTTGTAATGTTTCGGTACAAAGTAAACAAAAGTTAATATTTTTAAGTAAAAATAACAAAAAAAGTCAGTCAAAACCAAAATTTACCGTCCATTCCTGGAACCATAACTTCCACAATTCCGGAGGAGTAGTCTTAAAGTTGTATGCCGGTGCCTCATACTTTCCCTGTATGATCGGGGAAATTTCTCGTATGGTATCAACAACTGGATAAAAACTGTGCAATTTTGAAAATATAAGTCTCAGTACTTAAAAACAAAAATTTAACAAACAAAAGAATTTAAGTATAACTCACGTATCCTTATCAGGGCGTATCCAACGTCGACCGTCAGTGGGATCAGTCCCGCTAGGATGGTGACTCGACTGATTACTAGCAGGGGTAGGTGGCTCCTCAGCAGATGAAGGGTGTGTGGATGGTGTTTGAGTGGAAAGTACACGCTCTGAGGATGTGCTTGGCCTAGTTGACTGTGGAGGAGATGGGACTGGTGATGTAGAAGTAGATGGTTGTAGGGGATGCAGGTGGACTGTGAGATGACTTCCTCTGCGCCCTCCACCTCGCCTCGTATGACTGCTAGACATCTGAATTGATATAATTCCACACTAATAGAAAAAAATTGTGAACTTAGACATCATTAATCTTAAATTGTGCACAGAATAATTAGGTAATATATATATCTATATATATATATATATATATTTCGGTCTTAATTATAAAGATTAAACATGGCTACAATATCCTTAAATCACATTCTTTGACGAAAATGGGGACAAAAGATTGAGCATGATAAAGATAGTGTCCATAATTATAACCACAGCAAGAGATTTCTAATTGTATACTCTTCATTAAAATGATAATTTAGACTGTACTAAAAGAGTGACAAATATATATAGAAGAATATGTTATGTACTAGACTGAAATTCCACACTTCAATTCCATTTTGACAAACAACCATTTCATAATACTAGACTGGTGGAAAATTGCTGGTTCAAGTGAACCAGATAATTGCTGGTTCAACTGAACCAGATAATTTCTGGTTCAAGTGAACCAGAATTTTTCTGGTTCAAGTGAACCAGAAATTTCTGGTTCAAGTGAACCAGAATTTTCTGGTTCACCGTGAACCAGAATTTTCTGGTTCAAGTGAACCAGAAATTTCTGGTTCAAGTGAACCAGAATTTTTCTGGTTCAAGTGAACCAGAAATTTTCTGGTTCAAGTGAACCAGAAATCTGGTTCACGCAGGCGTGAACCAGGTGCGTGAACCAGATCTGGTTCACGCCTGGTCGTGAACCATGAACCAGTTGCTGGTTCACGATCTCGTGAACCACATTGTGGTTCAGACCGTGAACCAAGCTTCATGAATGCTAGATCATCGGAGGGGGACTCACTGAACACTTCAACTGGCTGTGGATGCTTGACTCAGACTATGCGTGTGTGGGCAGAAGGGATGGTGCGTTTCTGGGGCTCTGGGCAGAGAAGGTAATGGCAATTGGTAAAGTTAAAAAATATATTATATTTACAAATAAAAACTATATATAAATATTAGACTAATTAAATTAAAAGTTTAATTTTATTTTAAAATAAATTTTTAAGAGGTATAATTTTTAGAAAAAAATATATTTGTGACATGTGGATGTAGATGAAACTAAATGTGGTTTTACAATATAAAAAAGATAAAAGAAATTTTTTTCAAAGGATCTAAGTGAATAAAATCAAAAGTTTGTAGGAATAGCTATAATTTTAGAATAAAATATATCTGTGACCTACAGACCTAGATGAAACTAGGTGTGATCTTAGAACATGAGAAAGATAAAGTAAAAATTATTACCAATGACCTAAGTGAATAAAATCAAAAGTTTGTAGGAATAGCTATAATTTTAAAACAAAATATATTTGTGACCTATGTACCTACATGAACCTAAATATGGTCTTAGAACATGAAAAAGAATAAGGAATAAATTTTTATCAAAGACCTATATGAATAATATGAGAAGTTGGAGGGAGAGAGTAAAATTTCTGAAAATGTTAGACAAATAAACAAAAAAATTAAGTTTCTTTTAAATAAATGACTATAAATATTAATGATATATTAAAAAGTTAAAAAAAAAATTTAACTAGTGTTTGCGACGGAATTTTGCGACGGATTATTTCGTCGCAAAACAAAAAAAAGTTTGCGACGGATTTCTGATACGGACAATTCCGTCGCTAATATTAGTGACGGAAATTTAATCAGCGACGGAATTTTTCTATCGCAAATTCCGTCACAAATTCCTTATATTACAATTTTAAATCAGCGATGGAATTTGCGACAGATTTGCGACGGAATTTGCTTCCGTCGCTAAATTCCGTCGCTAATAATGGGTTTTCTAGTAGTGTTTTAGGTGGAAAAACTGTTCATTCTCGATTATGCATTCTTTGACAAATTACTAAAGACTCAAATTGTAATATTAAACAATGAGGTGGCCTTGTAGAGCTTATTATCAAAACAAAATTAATTTATATGAAATGAAGCACTTATGATAAATAAAATGTTTTTTGAAACTCTTGATAGAACTCTAAGAGATTTGATGATATTTTTTAATAATCAGAGTTATACTCAACCTTTTGGTGGCAAAATTATTGTATTTTGGTGGAGACTTTAAACAAATATTGCCAGTCATACCAAGAGCAAGTAGACAAAGATTGTATTCTCCACAATTAATTCCTCTTAAATTTGGAATCATTGTAAAGTTATGAATTTGACTCAAAACATGCAACTTTAGACATCTGAATAGTTGATGCTGAACAAGCTGGTCAAGTCATTATTTTATAACAAGATCATTAGTGTTGGTTAAGGAACTGTGAATTATGAAAAATATTTGTGAGTCAACAATTAAAATTCTTAATGACTCACTAATCATAGTTGTTGATGATCCTATATTTTCGATTATAAAAATCTCATATCCTGATCTCATAAAAAATTTAAACAGTTTGAGTTACTTTAAAGAAAGAACAATTATTGCCCAAAGCTGAAAGATGTTGACACCATAAATGAATTCATGTTATCTTTTCTTTTTGAAGAAGAACAAACATATTTAAGTTCTAATAGCATTTGTAAAATTGATGCAAATACTGATACAATAGACGATCTCTTTACACAAAAAGAAGATCATTTAATCCCTGAAAATAACCAAAATGCACATATGCCCAGATTAGCCTTTGCACCAAAAAAATCAGACTGGTCTTTTCACTCAATTCCCCATATTAATTTGTTGGCAACCCACTTTAACCAATATATATGTTGTCCATAATTTAACTCAAGTGCAGACCTTCCATGAATTATCATTAAGTTTGGATAAAACGAGTTAACCAATATATTTGTGTTAAGTGGCTTTATGATTTAATTTACATCAATGACACATGAGAAGTGGTACAAGCCACTACGATCGCCAAGTCACCCATAATTAGATTTGTGGCAACTTGTAATATAGTGATCGTCCCAGTTCGTATTCTCTCAATAGCCTTACTTCTAATTGCCTAATTAATTATTCTACCACTAATCTACCCTAATTACCTACTGATTAACACCGGGGGGTGATTGCATACTTAAACATAAACTAAATTATAACAGAATAGAACACAAACACAACAGAACAGAGAAATGAAAATACAAAACAATAGAGATGCAATCAGTCACAGAATCCCTAGAATTGCAACTATCATCATTCTATTCTTTAAATTAATTCTAGTGTTTTCTATCATTAAGTTTTTAAACTAATATTTCTAATAGATCTTTAGAACTAGATTTCACTAAAATTATGGTTAGGAAGATCTTCACTAATTCATAACCTAATGAAATCTGACTGAGCCCTAACCTAAATCATACTTGATAATCACTATAGCAAGTCATTTTGTTCTACTTACTCTACCAACCAGTTAAAGCAAGATTACACCTCAAATAAAACCTTAATAGCAGTACTTATGTTCACACATTGTCATATCAGAGCAAGTATCAACATAAGAACCAAAGGCAATTAAAGAACATAAATGAAACAGAGAAACAATAAGAAAAACTTATTGATTCCTCCAAGAATTCAGGTTACAACTCAAGTTCACCCATGGACTAATTACAAGAGACTTTTTATCCTTCTATAGAGGCCAAATACTCCAAAACAAAGAAGAAAATGGGGGGCAACCTATGAATTTTTACAAAAAAAAGAAGAAGAATGGTTCTTCAACAAGTGCAAATGGAATTCTAAAGGTGTCTTAAGCTGCTTCTAGGAGAGAGGGACGAAAATGCATCTTGTTTGACTTCATGTACTGACTCTTTCTCCCTTTCTGGTGTTTTGATTTTTCTACCTTTACTGACTAGCTTTTTCTGCTGTTGTTGCATGCTTATATTGTTGTTTCTGGTTGCTCTTGTTTGCTACTGTATTGTGCAAAAATGTGGGACTTACTAGTCTAATCAGCCCTAGTCAACTCCAGTCAGCTGCCATGTCATCAAAGGTTGCCACATCAGCATCATTGTCAGCAAGTTTACTCTCTAATTATTTAAATCTATAATTCATAAATAGAATTAATTTGGATCTAATCAATTAAGCTCATAAAAATATAAAATTAAAGCATATCAAATCTATAATTAATTTCGACCCAAATAATCCTAAAACATAAAAATCTTAGAGAGTTAGCAATATTAAAATGGCAATAAGACTAAGATAGGGACTAAATTGCATATAAAAATGCCTGATATCAACAAGATTCAAAGAATTAATTGTGGCAGCACACACAGAACTTGTAGAAAAACAACCAAAATATCATCATTTTTTGTTTCTTTGCTAGCTCTAATTTTTCCCTATATACATCTATTCATTAATGTATATGGCTTTAGAGATCAATGATATCGGGCATTTTTCTATTCATTATAGTCCCTATCCTAGCCTATTTACATATTCTAACCTTGCATTCTCTCCAATTTTATTATGTTTTGGATTTATTGGGTGTAAATTAATTATAGAACTAATATGCTTCAATTTCATAATTTTATCCCAATTAATTCAATTGTGTATTTTTAGATAAATAATTGGAGAGTATATGCTGACATGGATGCCACCTAAGCACTAAAATGGACATATATAATGATTGGGCATTGACTAAGGCTAACTGGATCAGTAGGGTCCATATTTCTGTAGAAAACAACATGTATGTAGAAGCTTTAACAGCAGATAGCAGCAAAAAAGTAACACATAATAGCATCAGAAAAGCAACCAGAATGCAACAGCAGAAATAGAAGAAAGGGACAGCTCATAGAAGTCAAATTAATTAGAATTTCATCCCTCTTTCTCTCCTGCTGGTTATAAGCACTTCAGAACGTCCATTTTTAGAGTTTCAAGAACAGGTTCTTCTTTAATCTCTTCTGTAGTTTTTGTAGGTCTTCTTCCTTCCCCTCTTTTTATGTATTTTGGCCTCTATCGAAGGCTAAAAAGTGTTGTAATCAGTCCATGGATGAACTGAAGTTGTAACCTGAGTTTTTGGAGCTTAATCAGATAAGTTTCTTGTTGTTCTTCTATTTCATTTCTGTTCTGATTTCATATCTCTGTTTTCATGTTCATTAGTGTGTTGATGAGCCTCTTTGAGCTTGATTACTAGTTTTATTTATTCAATCTGAGATGTTATCTTGCTTTTACTGGTTGGTGTAGCAAGTAGAATAGAAATGGCTTACTTAGATGATTATCTAACTTGATTAGGTTTAGCGTAATCAGATTGCATGTGGTTAGGTTTAACTTATGTGTAATATACTTCTAAGAAGTCTCTTGGAAATATTAGTTAAGAATCCTAATGATAGAGAACATTGGAATTAATTTGAAGATAAGAATGATAATAGTTGAAACTCTAAGGACTCTATGGCTGATTGCATTTATGTGTCTAGTGTAATTTTGTTTCTGTTTGGTTCTATGTTTCATATTCTATTCTGCTCTATGTTTTATGTTCTGTTAGCTTTAGTTTATGTTTTAATTTTGTTTATTGCAATCACCCCTCTGTGGTAATCAATAGATAATTAGGCTGTAATTAAGGTAGATTAGTGTTAGAATAATTAATTAAGCAATTTAGAAGCAAGGCTCCTTGAGAGAATACAACCTGGGACGATCACTATACTGCTAGTTGCCATGAATTTAATTCTGAGTGACTCGGCGATCGTAGTGGCTTGAACCAATCAATGATCACAGTTAAATCCCAAAATCATATGTGTGTATGTGTGTAGATGTATAAAGCATGTAAGGAACTAAAGAAGTATCATACAAAAAACGAAGCACTTCTAAGCTGGCAAAAAGAAGAAGAAATGGAGAAAAGGTTTTACAACTCGAATAATGGAACATGATGAAACGCCATAAGTATCTTTTGCTAATACTTCTCTACATGTACTTTCACTTATATATATCGCACCATTCTTTGCCATCTACAAGTTCTAAAGCCATTTCCTTTCTAAGAAACATACTGATATTGGACATTTTTCTATTCATTGTAGTTCTTATCTTAGCCTATTTACATATTACAACCTTGAAAACTCTCCAATTTTATTATGCTTTGGATTTATTGGGTTTAAATTAATTATAGAATCAATATGTTTCAATTTCATAATTTTATCCCAATTAATTCGATTGTGTATTTTGTAGAAAATTAATTAAAGAGTTTATGATGACGTGGCATTGACTAGGTGCTGACATGGATGCACTTATTGACTTGGAGTTAATTAGGGACGATTGGACTGGGGCCCATTGTTCTGCACTGCTCTAAACTCTTTGACAGCAGCAGAAGCATGCAGTAGCAAAATGTAGAGAAAGGGACAATACATGGAGAGAAAAATTACATTTTTTGTCTTTCTCTCTTATAGCAGCTACAAAGGCACTTCAAAACCCCATTTTTCCTTGTTGAAGACTTCTTTCTTCTTCCATTTTCTTAGATTTTCATAGGTTCCCCCTCCCCAAATTTTCTTCTTCTGTTTTGTATATTTTGGCTTGGATGACTAAAGTGTGTTGTAATTGGTCCATGGATGACCTGGAGCTTGTAACATGAATTCTTGAGCAATTAGATAAGTTTTCTTATTGTTTCCTCTGTTTCAATTCTGTTCTAGTCTTCCTCTATGTTGTTAGATTCATATTTGTGCTGGTGAAGACTATATGGATGTGATTACTGGCTCGAATTTTTTTAATCAGAGATGTTTTCTTGTTATTACCAGTTGGTGTAGCGAGTATAATAGGAATGGCATGTCAATATGCGATTGTGGGGCATGATTTAGGTTAGGGCTTAATCAGGTTTTATTAGGTTATGAATTAGCGAAGATTTTCCTAACCATAATTTTAATGAAATCTAGTTCTAGGAGATCTCTTGGAAATTTTACATCGAATTAAAAACCTAGAAACATAATATACAACTAGAATTAATCTACAGATGAAAATGATGATAATTGCAACTCTAGGAACTCTATGGCTTCTTTCATTTATGCTTTGTGTTAGTGTATTTTCATTTCGGCTATAAGTTCTGTTCCTGTTATATAGTTTATGTTATGTTTTATGCTTTTAATTATGCAATCACCCCTCGTGTAATCAGTAGGTAATTAGGGTAGATTAGTGTTAGAATAATTAATTAGGAAATTAAAAGCAAGGCTTCACGAGAGAATAAGACCTGGGACGATCACTATACTGCAAGTTGTCACGAATCTAATTATAGGCAATTCGACAGTCGTAGTGGCGCGAACCACATACATCATCACTCATTGCCTCAAAAGCCTATCTCTGTATATAGCTTATAGTAGAAGATGATCAATATACATATAACAAAAATATATAAAGCCATCACACAAAAAAAAAATAATGAAAGGTATGTATATATACACACACGGTACTTCTCATTGAATAAAGCTTTATAATATTCCTTTTCCATACCCAAGGACTATATCAAGTAATCATCATTATTATCATTATTGCTATTGCTAGTTTGATATTATTTTGCACAACATTTAAGTAGATATAAAACTTTATAAACTCCAAGTGTTATTCAAAAGAATCAGACTTAGTTATCAGAAAATAAGTTTTAGTTTGCTTAACTACTGTCCAAGATTACATTCTTGACTTGCTCTTGTAAAAATGCAAATGATTTCACCATAAGCACTTGCAGAGACAAAACCATAACCTTAATATTTCTTTACTGACTAATTACCCTCACTACAAAAAAACTGATTTTCAGTAGTGACTTTTTGGTGGCGACTAAAAAGGTCGCCACTAAAAGTCCACCTTTGGTGGTGACTAAAGGAGTTGCCACCAAAAGTTCGACTTTTGGTGGCGACTCCTTTAGTCGCCACTAAAAGATGGACATTTGGTGGCGACATTTGAGAGTCGCCACCAAAAGTCTAATTTTTCAAAATAAAATTTAAAAAATTTTAGACTTTTGGTGGTGACCCCGATAGATGCCATAGAAAGTCAGATTTTTGGTGGCGACTTTTGTGAATCGCCACTGAAAGTCTAATTTTTAAATAAAATTTTAAAAAAAATAAACTTTTGGTGGCGACTTTTAATAGTCACTACCAAAAGTCAATTTTTTTTAAATAAAATAAAAAAATTAGACTTTTTGAAATGACCCTCATAGTCGCCACAAAAAGTGACCTTTAGTGGCGACTATAGTCACCACCAAAGGTAACCAAAAGACTTTTTTATTTTTATTTAAAAATAAATTGACTTTTAGTGGCGACACTATTGATAGCGACTAAAGTCGCCACCAAAGGTGACCAAAAGTTATTTTTTGACACTTTTTTTTTAAAAAATGACTTTCAGTGGTGACTATAGTCGCCACTAAAGGTGACTTTTGGTAGCAACTCTGAGGGTTGCCACCAAAAGGCTAAATTTTTTTATTTAAAAATAAATTGATTTTTGGTGACGACTTTTGAGAGTCGCCACTGAAAGCGAGACTTTTAATGGCGACTCTGACCTTTAGTGGCGTCACCACCAAATATGACTCTGACCTTTAGTGGCGATTATAGTCACCACCAAAGGTAACCAAAAGACTTTTTTATTTTTATTTAAAAATAAATTGACTTTAAGTCGCCATTAAAAGCGGGATTTTTAGTGGCGACTCTGACCTTTAGTGGCAATTATCGTCACCACCAAAGGTAACCAAAAGACTTTTTTATTTTTATTTAAAAATAAATTGACTTTAAATCGCTATTGAAAGCGGAATTTTAGTAACGACTCTTATAGTCGCCACCGAAAGTCAATTTTTTTATTTATATATAATTATTTTTTTATTTCTTAATCTATTAATAATAATATATTTTCCTTTTGTTAAGTTAGATATTGTTTCATTTTAGTGTTATGATGTTTTTAGCGTAAAATAATTTTAACATATTATATATATATAATATTTTGCCCTTACGTAGCATAAATAAGGTGGTGGCATAATGGCAAGACACACATGGTTGCAAGCAAGGAACCCAGGTTCAAATCTTAGGTATGCATATATTTGGTTTAATTTCAAATAAACTCTAATATTGCACAAAAAAAAAATCAAGTCACCCCCGGGGCAGCGAGTTAGTGAACCGGCTAAGACCTGCACAAGTCGAATGGGTCTAAGGTCGACCCGTCAGACCAATCCGAGTCTTAAAAATTACTATTAACTTTTAAAATCGCCACTAAAGGTTACTTTTTGTGGCGACTAAAAGTCGCCATTAAAGGTACAAAAAATCATTTTTTGATACGAAATTGTTTTTTTGGACAAAAAATGACTTTTGGTATCGACTTTGGTAACTTTTGGTGGCGACTGCTTTAGTCGCCACCAAAAACCGCAGTCGCCACCAAAAACCTTTCAGTGAACATTCAGCAACAACTTAGTCACCACTAAAAGTCGCCACCAACTGGTAATAGTGGTAACTTTTAGACTTTTAGTGGTGACAAAGTGTTTTTTTTTTTTGTAGTGCCTTTGATAATTAACAAGAGAGAATGAAAGAAAGAAAGAAAGAAAGCACAAGATACAAAAGCAAGGAATTAATGGCTTTTGCAGTCGAAAAGTTCTAGTTACAAAGAATTAATAATTAATTAATTAAACAACAAAAGAAAATTAAGAAGAAATAAAAAAAATCAAAATCTTAGCTATGAGAACTAATCTTAAAGTCTAAGGAACTAAATGCTACTTACTGGCTGACTAGGGTGAGTAAGAAACATGAACCCATTGCTCATATTCATCACACATTGCTCAAGAAAGCAAACGAACAGATGCCAAGTATATGGTTATACGGATTCAGTGAGGCAAAAAGTAGAAATTCAGACCCAGTAGATTGGCAAAAAGCACAAAACAATGGAAATACAAAGTACAAACGCGAGCTTACCTTTGACAAAGAGAGAAACTTGGAGCATAGATAAAAATATAGAGTACATGGCAAACCACGGCAAACCATGGTGCTAGGTTTCAGAGCAACAAGGATGCCTAGAGTATATGATACAGATTCAGAGAGGAGCAAAGTCATTTAATCACCTAAAAATTAATAAGTGCAGAAATGTTTATATAGAAAAACTTTAAAGTAACATCACAAATAACTAATTGGCAAGATTAGAAAGCGTACGCAAAGAGGTTAAAGGTTCGACTTCCGCATTTTGCTTATAAGCAATTAATTAATATAATACGTGTTATATATATATAACTATTAGTATAACAAAATTCATTAATGTCATTGGCTAAAATGGTAAGTATACGCTTATTTTCCATGAAAGTCCAGGGTTCAATTCCTTGCTATTTAGTTTTTCAAAACTTAAAAAAAATTAATTTTAATGGCGATAGTGTACTCTTGACATTGAAAATTCAATTCAAAATTTATATACACATGTTTTAGTGACGATTTGAAAATGTCGCCACTGAAAGGGTCCTATTGAGCCACACAATATATATATATATATATATATATATATATATGGCTCGATAGGGTCCTGCCGAACCACATATAAATATATATGTGTAGCTTGACGGGATCCCTTTCGAACCACTCATATATATATATTTGTCGGGCCACATATATAACTAAAAAAATTCATATCATTAAAATTTTTCTTTTACAAAATATTTAATTCATTCAAATAACAAAATTATATATATATATAACTATTTTTGGTTTATATTTGTGTAACCTAGCCTTGTAACTCAATAATTTTTTTTGTAAAAAAAATTAATATAATTAAAACTTTTATATTACAAAAAAATTAATATGTTCAAATAACAAAATTTATATGTATATATATATATCTGCTTTTTTTCATTTACAAGGTATCCATAAAGTTGATTGTTATAAAATATAAAATAAATGTTATAAGTGTGGCTCGACATTAGTCACTGCGTCAGTCATAAAGTTTCAATGTAATGGGTGATGGAGACATTTATAAATTTCTACTACCTTTCAGTAGCAAAAAGTGATTGGAGCAGTAGCAAAATTATTCAATGTGAATCAGTAGGAATTTTTCAATGGTAATTTATATTCATTCTATTAGTGTAAGTTTAAAAAATATGACCTTGAATATATTTCAAGAAGAACAAAAATTTACAAAAAGGTCCACTACTCAATTCACCCCTCTTGAGTATATACTTGCACAAACAAGAAGAACCCTCATTTGCCAGAAATAATAAAAGATTTATTTCTACTCATAGGTATAAGTCACACTAACCAAACCACGTAAATTTCCTACGTGTGCATTTTAATTCCCGTACCATTTTTAATTGCATAAATATGTAACACAATATGTTGATCTTATTCTAGCTAGATTATTTTAGCATCATTTCAATCTCTCATTCCAGCTAATTATATTTTCATCATAGTTGAGAACCGAAAATGGTTCCCAATAAAAGTCTATGCCTCATGGAGCTAGCTAAGGGTGAAGTATGCATAATCATGTGACAGGGAATAGTATCGGAAGCATCTAACCTTTAAATCCTTTTGGTGAATCGCTACTATTTGTTTGACATATAATAAATAAAACTACAAATATAAATCAAAATTCCATATACAATTAATGATTCGATAACTAGATTCCATGTTGTTTGACATTTGATAAAGCAACTACAAATTGTGGTATTCTACCATGAAGCCATGAAATGAATTTTCACAAATGGTTTCAAAAAGAATTCTAATGTTTTTGAAAATTTGGCTTACTCAATTAAATGATGTAATAAAAATTGAGTAAATTACACTAACTTTCTTTAAGGTTTGGTTATATTACACTTAGAATTTTTCTAGTTTTAAATATTACAGACTTCCCTTTATTTTATTATTTGGTCATTAATTAACTTTTTGCACAACAAATGCATTGGTTTGCGCCACTATGACTGTTGAATCGTCCAAAATTAGATTCGTGGCAACTTGTAGTATAGTAATCGTCTTAGGTCGTATTCTGTCATGGAGCCTTACTTCTGATTGCCTAATTAATTATTCTTACACTAATATAAACTAATTAAAACTTAATTACACTAACTGACTACTGTTAAGCGATTTGGCAAGCACACCAGTCACACAACTAATACAGTGAAAGAGTAAGATTATCTTCCCACGAGGACTAACTTGCTAAGTACTCTAGAAATTTAAACGCATTAGTTTGTCAACACAATTTGGATTAAAGGTAGCTCTAAATTGAAAATTAAAAGTTACATTCAAAAGATAAAATATTTTTTTATATTTTTCACTGTTTAAAAAAATGCAATCACAAATTTAGATGAAATTAACTTAATTAAAAGACCTAGGGCTACTAATCCCCTTCTTCCATCCTAAGAATAGCTAACTCTCCCTAACACTTGCGATTCAATTCAATCATATACTTTAATCTTAGGTTTTCTAAAGCCTTAAAGTGATTTTCTCGAACCTAAATTAAGCTACTCTACTCTAACATAATCCCTTATGTGAGTTTAAGCCGAATAAACGTCAACCTAATTTGATTAAGTGAGGTTAACTAATATCCCTATTAATTAATAAGCCAAAAACTACTAAGGTTCAGGTACGCATCCTAATCATTCAGTGTTCTATAGACACCTCCCTTGCCAAAGTTTAGTGAAAGCAACAAGCAAGCAATAAAGTGGTCAATTTTAAAGCAAGCACAATAGAAATGAATGAAAGGAATGTATTTTATTGAATAAAAATCACAAAGTTAAAGAGAAAACAACTCCTAATCAAACATGAGGTTCATAGTAACCCTAGAATAGGAAAATTATCTACTCATAGCCCTAAAAATACATAAAACAGTAAAAAATCTGATAAACATCATGAAACCGACGTTGAGTTGGCAAGAATCAGGCTTTATAAGCTATAGAGATGGATTCCTCCTCCTCCTCTAGCTGAAATCGAACTTAGAATACCCTAAAAACCCTTCCTTTTGCTATTTAAACCAGACTGAGTTCTGCAAATTCACGAATCACCGCTATAGCGGTGAAGACCCACTGCTATAACGGTGGTGGATAGAAAAATATGACAATTTAAGGCTGCAGATCTAGGGCTCACCGCTATGGCAGTGGAAGATAGAAAAGAAAGGCTTCAAATCCTTCAGCAATGCAGTAGCACAGGCCAACTTCTCGCATTAGCTCCTTCCCATTCAACCTACATCAAAGAGCAAGAAAAATGTTAATTATTAGCAGCTCTGAGTCATGAAATCACTCGAAACAACCTAAACTCAAAGAATTCCTAAAATAAGCTAAATCAAGAAAAACAAGGGTAATGATTCACATGGCAAGATAAGCAAGAGATAAAAAGATAGGGCATTTAACACCAAAATGAACCTAAATCCAACACTTAACACTTCCCCCAAACTTGAACCTTTGTTTGTCCTCAAGCAAATCAACCCTCACAATAGACAATAGTGCAAAGCATAAGTCAGATAAACAGATCATAAACAAATTTAGAAAAGCAACATTCAAACTAAGCAAGAGAGCAGTGTGATTTGTACAAATAAAAACAAATTCATCCCTTTAAAATTGAATTCAAGAACTGCTTTTACCAAAGGAGAAACCATATTTGCAATAATAACCAGGGGATTTAATTCAAAACTTAAGTAGACACCTTGAAATCTCAGAAGCTTCAAAAAGTTAAAAAAAAATCACTTAAATCAAACTTTCCTTTTTATACTTTTACACTCTCAAGGGTATACAATCCAAATTCCAGTGATCCATTCAAACCAAATAAGATGATATGTAACCAGTAAAGAGCAGAGTTTGTGCGCTCAATCCACACAGCTCTTCCTCCCCCTTTATACTCAATGAGAAAATTACGGAGTGAGAAAAGTACCTGTGCACCTAATCCACACTGTATTTGCCTACTCTTTCACTCTCTCAAATCAACCAAAAGCATGGTTCATTGGTTGAAACAGTGTCTATGTGCCTAATTCACATGATACCGCCCTAACATAAGCCACACCTTCAAGATAGTTAAATTTTCTTATTTAAATAACTTTTTTTAATGGAATCTAAAATTTATACCCCTTATTGAGCTTATTTTTTTTATCTTTAGGAAAGGTTAACTTACACTACTAAAGAAACCTCAATTAGCGACAGAAATTAGTGACGGAAAAATTCCGTCGCAAATTCCATCACAAATCCGTCACAAATTTCGTCGCAAATTTGAAATTAGAAAATAAGGAATCTGTGACGGATTTTGCGACAGAAAATTTCCGTTGCTGATTAAATTTCCGTCGCTAAAATTAGCGACGGAATTTTCCATCACAAAATTCTGTCGGAAAGCATTTTTAGTTTTGCGATGGAAAATTCCGTCGCAAAATTCCGTCACAAATATTTTTTCCGTCGCAAAATTCCGTCGCAAAGAATTTTTAATTTTGCGATGGAAAATTCCGTCGCAGAATTCTGTCGCAAAAAATTTGTAATTTTGCGATGGAAAATTCCATCACAAACATTTCTCTCCTCTCATTCTTTTTCACATTTCTCCCCAATTGTCAAATCAATTAAAAAAATAAATATCAATAAAATAGATTTAGGAAAGTTTTGAAACTGAAAATTATACCTCATAAAAATTAAGTTTCATTCAAAATAATATGTCAAATACATTTTATTATTTCTTTAGAAAACAAAAATTATTTTCAAACCAAGAACCAAACCTTGACTATTTATACAAAGAGACTATATTTTCTATATTTAAATTTGTTTTTAAGTTAATTGATTATAATAGAGAAAGATAATTATTTTAGAGTGAATGATAAAAATTAGAATGAGTTTTAAATTGTATAATTTAATTTGTTTATTATGGTAAAAGTTAAATAAATTTTAATTTTTAAATTTATTATAGTATAAATAAAATATTTTTTGAATAAAAATTTGTGTATTCACTTTCAGTGGCAACATTTTTCATCATTGAAATTCAGCTTTGGTAGCAATCTCATATATCGTCACTAAAAATATATTTTTTTTAATAATAAGAAGCTGAAAAAATTTTTGGTGACAAAAAATGTGGCCATCTAAAGATTTTTTTTTATTTAATAAAAAGCTACCCTCTAAGATTCGAACCTGAAATTTTTGTGTGAGGAAGAGTCCATTTAACCATTTGGTCATTGGGACTTCTGTAGTTTGTTGTGGTTATTAAAATATATAAACACATACGTAATCTTTTAATTTTCCCCAGTCCATAATCATATTCGTGCCTCTCTCTCTTACTTTATTCGCGCCTGAAACCCAGCTCACTCATTCTTCTTTTCCAGATTGTAAGCCCTAGTCTCTTCATCAAAGGTAAGCATTCTTGTTTTTCTTATAATTTCTCCCTCCGCTTCGTTTATCTCCTATGTTGATTAATTGTTTCCCTTTGATTAAGCTCTACATTCTCACCCTCCTAGCCATGGATGTCGTAACCACAGCCACAACCCATGCCAAGAAGCTCATGAAGCTCATTCTTACTTCTCCCCCGAAGCTTCACCTTCTCCAAGTGGTATATTCTTGTATTTTCTCATACCTATTTTTCCCTACTCATTCAAATTTTCATTTATTATCATTATGTTTTTTTTGCCCTAGTTATGTCTTGTTTCATTTCATTTCAGAAATAAGTTGAACTGATGAGAATAGAAAAACAGCGGCAAAGATGGCGATGGCGAGGATAAAGCTGTTAAGGAATAAGAGAGAAGTGGTAAAGAGGCAAATGAGGCAAGACATTGTGTTGTTTCTCCAATCTGTTTAGGATGCCACTACTCGTATCAGGTTAACTTTAAGCTTTTTGCCAAAACAATCATAGCTGATAGACTATTTATGAAATTTCCACTGTCATTTTCTTTAGTGCTTTCTTGTCTCACTCTTGTTTGGTGCTTTCTTCGTATTAACCAAATTGAGATTGTTGGCATTTGGGTCTTATGTATGACGTAGCCAGCAAAAAGAAATGATTGTGTCTAACCTTTTATTGAATTAATGTACTTTTCCCACGATTGACGTTGTCGTAAGAAAGGAAATATGCTTATATATATATATACTTAATATTTCCTCATACTCTGTTTTCAAATGTTGCTTCCCTCACTAGCCCTTCCTCTGTTTTGTCTTTCTATGAACTAATTGGAGGGTGAGACTTGAGAGGGGGATCTTGTACTTCTATTATGTGAATGTGAATTGTGAGTGCCCTTTCAATTATTATTTTTTCTTTTTCCTTCTCTTACTGGCTATGGTAATAGTATGCAGTATGCAGTAAATAGCTATAGACCCTTAGCCCCTTAATGAGGAGAGGGTTATTTTCTTAAAAAGTATTAATTAACACATATTGGGCCATATCTTTTAATTTAATTCTTTCTCAATTAATGGGATTTTGATTTTCTTTCTTTTACAAAGGTTGATTTAATTGCCTCTCCCAGTTACACTCTCATAACTCCTATTTTAGATCATTTTACTTCATTATATTTATGGGCATGGGCACAGCATATAGGGCACCTATTTTATATATTTGTTTGTTCGTTTATTTTAACTCTAAAAGCGTTATTGATGCTTTTGCTTTAGTTTTTTGGTTGTCTTTTGTAATTTCTTTCTGCATTTTGGATCAGTTCTGTGATGAGTGTTAAGTGGTTGTTTTATTGGAGTCTATGTGTATTGGTCATTTCTATTCCCTATTCTTTGGAAAGCATGTAAAAATGGAATGATGATAGCTTGTGGAAGACCAAGGAGTAAAGACTAAACTATTGAGAAAAAGAAATGCTTGGCAAATACTTTAGGAGTTATGAGTTCATGTTAATAATTTGTATATATTTTCGTCTCAAGCTAAAAGTTTGGAGCAATTTTATTTGATTTAAAATTAAGATGATGGTCGAAGAGAATGTAATTGACAAGCCAAAGAGATGAATTTGGAATTATTTTCATTTTGGCTTTTATAATAACCTTCATCATTGGTTCCATGTGGTCAAGATTTATCCCTTGTAGAAACTGGTGTTCTGTTAGAAAACTCAGTTTAGGATAATTAGAGTAAGTGATAAATTTGAGTAGTTTGTGTAGTTTGATGGACTATTATTATGTTTTAGTGAAAAAGGGCTACGCTTTTTTAAGTTGCATTTAATAGAAGATAAAATATATATGTAAATGACTGAAAGGTGCAGAGGGGAACCAAATGCTTTTTCTTTTTATGCTCATCATTTATTAGAAGATAAACTCAAGTACTTTTCTTTCTTTTCTTTGTCATCATCATCATTTATTAGAAGATAAACTCAAGTACTTTTCTTTCTTTTCTTTGTCATTCACGTCACTATGAAGCATGTAGTTTTAGTAGTTACAAATTTGGAGAGAAGTGTTTTTTGTCCACATGGAGTACTTGAGTTTATGATATTTATTGACTTAATAATCACAAAACCCATTGCAAGGGCCCAGATGTGTTGTCAGCCTATTGATCCCAATTCTTTCCATACCCAGTAATTGCAAAAGTGCACCTATTTCTAAAAATGTTGGTTTGACGATATGATTTCAAGGTCCAGCCTTCAACGACCAAGGAGAGAGCATTTGTGTGCCATTCCAAGTAGATTTTATGGCCTTCTATTTGTTGATATGTTAGTGCTAACTTGGCTTATCTTTTTGGCATTTAGTATGACATATTTAAGATTTTCTTATTTATTATAGATGGTTGAGGTATGATGTTGTGGCATGCTTGAATTATTCAATTTATTTATTATAGATGTTGACAATATGTTGATTATGTTGTGGTATGAATTGCAAATAGTTGTAGTATATTTATGACTATGACTGTATTTTGAGAGTTGTTTGCCTTTTTATCATCCTAAGAACTTGAGAAGTTGAGAAGTTAATACTAATTATGCTAAGGCAAGAATAAAAGGGGTCTTTTAATTAATGATTCTTCCTTTTATGCCCAATCTTTAATGCATCATCATATATGTACCCCGAGCATAAAATGTCCCCATGGATTAAGATGAAGAGAAATTTTATGTTTGGTTAATTTTTCTTTTTCAAGGGCTTATTAAAATCTCCCCATGGCTAGAATAGTTGAGCTATAAATTGAAATAAATGATGATGAGTTATGGGAAATATGGGATATGATTGTATTATTTGTTGGGTTCCATTTGAAACTAATTTACTGCTGAAAATTTTGCACTAAGGGTCATAAGAGGAAAATATGATAGCTTTTGATGTTACTAGTTTTATGTGTCTTTGAATGATCTGAAATTTTTATGGCATTTAGCCAAGACATAATTCTAATGATCTGCAAAGTTTCATTGCATTTGTATATGTCTAAGATGGTCTGTTGCACATAAGAACAAAACTGATGACAGAATTGGGAATTCTGATATAAGAGTACTAAAGTGATTATTTGAAGGGCCAAATCTTGGATTTTTGGGCTGATATTTTTATCCTAGTATGTCAATACATAAATAAGGATGTGTACAAAATTTCATGAATTATGGAGCTCTAAATCAATACTAGAATTTTTCTTAAGTCATGGCTAAAATCAATCCTTAAAACAAAATTTAGGTGCATGCTTAGCTCCTTGAGTTTGGGCACTTAATTTTCTATTTTACGTGTGCAAGGTGAGTTAAAAAGGGAACTTAATACAATATTCTGGCCCTAAAAAGGATATGTAAAAGATGGTGATATCTGGTAGCAAAACCTAAGAATTAAGGGTTATTATTAGCTGGGCAATTAATGTTCTCAGCCTTAAACCATAATGTGACTCCTAAATTATTGTTTTCAACTATAATTCCCTAGTTTGTTCCAAGGGCATTAACTTCTGTTGCATTTTATTAATTATATACATTATGTGAGTAATGTCAAATATGGTTTCTTTCATGCTTTCCAGGTTGGGATGGCTGCAAACTTGTGAGATTTTGTGGTAACCAATTCTGATGAAAAAGAGGTACTGAGCTTTGTACATTTGCATTCTTTACTTTCTTAAGTCATCGCAAGAAGTCTATGTCAGTATATTGAACTCTCTTTCTTTTTCTGTCATTAATTTTCTCAACTATATAGTTAACAAAATAAATTATGTGGTTGTATCCATTTAATAGGAGGAATATAATAGATTGAAATTATCGCAAGTGCCAGCAACAAGTGGGAGTAGCGAACAGTAGGATGATGATGCTACCGATGTGGAGTTGTGGCTGCAAGCGGTAGGAGGGAAGAACAAGAAGGAGCGCATATTTGGCATAGGGTCAGAGGCGTATAAGATTGGTACATCTAATTCTTGTTCTGTCTCGCCATCAGATCTACATCCTGACTTTGAGGAGGAGCTACAACGTAGGATAGAGCCTGTGATAGATGAACTTAGGGCTCATAAAGAAAAAATCAACACTCAAAAGGAGAAGATCGATGCATAGGCAACCATCATCAGTGATATGTGTTCCATGGTCGACCATTTTATCAATTATGTTGATAGGCAATGGGGTACTCCTGCTATTGATGATGATGATGAGACACAACCCCCAGATCACCCCCTAGAGTAGTTTATTTGTTGAAACTTATATTTTGTATTGACTTTGCATTTCTTGATGTTGGATTATGAAAAAACAAGTAAACCTTTTTGGTATATGAAATTTTTTATGTAATTAAATGTTATAATTGTTGGCTGTATTTTGGTCTGTTCACAGATTTCTTATTAACTTTGGAATTATCATGATTGGCAAAATATATTTAAAAAAAAGACTAAAAATTAGCGACAGAATTTTCATAAAAAATTTTGTCACTGATTAGCGACGGAATTAGCGACAGAATTTTTATCAAAAAAACTATTGCTGATCAGCGATGGAATTAGCAACGGATAATTTTTCGTCGCAAATCAGCGACGAAATTATTAGCGATGGAACGGTTTTCGTTGTAAAGTCTCAAATTTTATTTGCGACGGATATTTAAATTTGCGACGGAATTTTTCCATCGCTAATTCTGCGACGGATTCAAAATCCGTCACAATTGATTTGCGAAGAGCGTTTTTGCGACGGAGTATTTTTCGTCACAAAATCCGTCGCAAACATATTTGTGACAGAATTTTATAGATTTAGCGACGGATTTTTCCGTTGCTAATCTAAGTTTTTCTTGTAGTGTTAAGCAACAATATTCACTCTCAAAATTTCCAAATTTCAAATAGCCTAACAAGAGTTTTGAAGAAAATCTCCTAATATTACTGAAAATAAGACTAAATCTTTATTAGAAGCAATTTCAAGAATTTAAATTTCAGCAAAATATACAAGTTTTTAAATCCACAAACCATCACTTTCCTTTGCAAAGATCAAATTGAAGAGTGAAATAAAAATTTGAACATGTTTGAAAATCTTGAAAATATTTTCCAAATATATGCTTTACACGATTATCTGCTAAAGCTAGCACACCACATAGAAACAACAAAGACTCCTCTCCCCCAAACTTAAATTTGGCAGTGCCCCCATTGTCCTATATCAGTCCAACAGAGAAAAGAAATCACAAAAATAAAAACACAAAGCAAACCACAAAAGAAAACAACTGCCAATACAATTATATTACTGCTATTCACATAAATTCAGCCATACAACAAGTCCACATACTCATATCATACACATATAGCAGTTGTATTCATTAGTAGTTCACAACACAAATAACAACAAAACAAAAAAATAGAAGACAATAATTAAATGGTGTTGCCCGATGCTAATCTTGCATCTAATCGTCATCTTCTGCTTCATCAGCTTCTTCATCCTCGTCTTTGCTTCCTCTTCTTCACTACCAACACCAGATGTCTCACCTCTACCCGAAGGTCTGGACGTGTCAAGGATGAACTTCTCAGCCATCAATGATCCCAAAGCAGTCACAAAATCCATAGTATAATGCACGTCCTTTTACATCTCTCCTAATTCTGTTCTAAAGTCTGCCATTGACTGCTTGACCTCTCCTAGCTCTGTGCTAACATCTTCAAGAGTCACATTGGTAGCACGACCTCGAGGTATCGTACGATGAGGACGGCCGACAGGGTGAAGTGGTGCTAGTTTTCCCTCAATATCTAAACTGTCAATGTAGTCTTTCTTAATACCAGGGGGGTCTCTTCCATTTCTTATCCTTCTTAAAAACAGGTACTTCTTTCTTCACCAAGTAAGCGGTCAAGATACCTGGATATGCAATTATACCACTTTTCTTTTGAGCAAATTCTTCAATTGTTTCTGAAATTATTTTCCCCAAATTAATGGGTATACTTGTCATCAGACATTATGACATCACCGATTTCTTTGTAAAAACATCAGAGAAATTACCTGTCAGCATTATATGGACTGCATGAAGGTGAACCATGCCTTTGCTATGGGATTCAGATCTGTACGTCTCACCTTGTAAATAACTCCCTTAGAATCTAGTTTCCATTCTGCTTCTGATTTACAAATTGTTACTTTCACTTCCTTAAGGTCCTAATTGTTCCAAGCTGTCAAGCTATGATAACTTTGACCTCTCAGATTCCACAATTTAAAAACTTCATCTATCACCCCCTATGTGAAACTTATTTCTTTTCCCCTGACTTCCATTTTAAATCTCCCAAGGGTATCACCTTGGATTCTATACGAGTTTGCATAGAACTCCTTAACCAGTCTTATGTTGGTGAACTCCAATAGATTACATATTTCAATCCACCCCCTATCAGTTATTTTCTCTTAGATCTCAAGGTATTCATTAGTCACCAAGCTAAATGCCTTCTCCATCTTTACTATTCTATCAATTATATCATTAGAATATCTCACAATGTGTTCAAGAGTTCTGAATATTAGATATTCTCCTTATGCTAATGAAGAGGAGCCAGGAGTTTCTTTCTTTTAGTGCAGAGCTTCTTCCTCTTAGGAGTTGATGGGCCATAAGGAATGCAAGGATAATCAGAAGTCATGTACTCAAAAAAGTACAATTCAGCCACAATAATCAATTTCACTTGAAGTTCAGTGTAATTCATTCAAAATGCATGAGTTCTCTATTTATTAACATGGTAAATTGGTCATCCCCAAACCTTCAAGACTAAACTACTAACTAAGACTTAAATGTAGGCATAGAACTCTCAATGCAAAAAGGACTCACATAAAACACATTCAATCTTTCATTTATGCATTAGCAAACACATTAGGCACATATGCAATTTCCAAGGATATTGTACATTAACCACCCAAATACTCAACAATGCGCTTATTACAACATTCCATGGCTGCAAATTCATCAAAATCATGCACCACAACAAGGGAAACCATTGAGGCATTTTATCAAACACCCTAAGTACATGTAAAGTTCTCACCATTCTTGTGCATCAGCCACCAAAAATTCAATAATATACTCAATAATATATCTATTTGGCAACAAAACCATCCAATCCATACACAAAAATCATAGGCACACTCATTTAGGCATTTCATCAAACACCTTGTGGGCATACATTTGTATGAATGTGTTCATTGCAATTTGAAGCCTAAAAATTCTTTCTCAATCTTCTAATCTATAAATGGCAATAACAACCATAGGCAAATCTATCAAAACATCCTTCAAAGAATAGAGAAAAAAACACACCCATAAAAAACACAAATCTATACTTAAACTTAGAACAAAACAAGAAGAAATTTGCAACATTAACTTCTATCTATAACAAAAATGCAGAAAACCAATAAAAGAAGAAAGAAAGATTAAAGAAACAAGGGGAAAATTACTTACCAAACATCATCACAAAGTAGTAGAGAACACGAACATGAGAGAACCACAAACCACTTTCCAATCGGTAAAGAGCACCCAAAAACACTCAATAATCACAGAAATCAAACAATAACAAGGAGAAAAACTATGGGGATGGGCCAAAAAGTGACCTAGGAGGCTAGTCATGTAGAGAGAAAGAAAAAAGGAAGAGGTGCGACGGTGAGGAAGATGAAAACTTAGGGTTCATAACCCTTTTAAATCATGACACGCAGCCATAGCAGCCAGACCACACTGCTATTATGGTGCGAGATAGAATGCTCCCTTTTTTTAAAAAAAAAATTTCGTGACTCATCGCGATAGCGGTCAATAGCTACCGTTATAGCATGTTAGGCAAAGACTTTGGTTAATTTCAAAATTTTAAAGGCACTCACTGCTATAACGATGAGAATAGAGGTGGAAGGTGGTTCAGGCCACTACAATGCCAAATCGCCCAAAATTGAATTCGTGGCAATTTTGCGGTATAGTGGTCCCTAAGGTGTATTCACTCAAGGAGCCTCACTTCTAATCACTAATTAGTTGCTCTAAATGCCTAAACACTAGTTAAAAGCACATAAATTAGGGGGGTTTATTGGTAGTAACAATAGAAACAGAAATAAAATAGCAACAATGAACAACAACAACAGTAAATCAACAACGGAACAACTTTGACAATAATAGAAGACCAAGCAACTAGCCACTATGATTCATTGGAGTGTAACTATCATCACTTAACTCATTGAGTCAGTTTTGTTCTCATTTCACCATTTGATTCTTTGTGAAAATGATTCTAGAATAAATTCCAAAATTTAATGCTACTAACTATAGTCGAGATTATCTTCATTAACTATAACTAGATGCATTTCAGAGGAAAACTTCAACCAAACCAAGTTAAATATCATCTAACTAGCCATTTCATTGCACTCACTTTTCTAATTAGTCAAGCAAGATTATATCTCATATATATAAATCAGTTTATGTTCCTTCTCAAGTTCAAATCAGAATCTGACAGCAATATAAACATAAAAGTAGAATAGAAACAGCAAAACAGCAAGCTACAACATCCCAAGGTCCTAGTGACTAATTACAATGGAGATTTAACCCTCTATGAGAGCAAAACAGCAAAATAGCAAGAGGAAAACAAAGAGGAAGGGAAAGCTGCGAAAATGCTAAGTTACAGAAAAATGAAAAGTGTCTTCTGTTGCAAAACTGATGCCCTAAAATGCTTTGAAATATTCTACCCTAGATGCTCAGTTGACTTTCAAAAGGAGAGGAGAGATCTGGCTGATTTCCTTCTGCAGAAGGGGAACAACAGACAACAACAGGAAATCATCAAAATGGTACAGCAGAAGGCTTTTTTTGCTATGCAGAAAGCTGATATGCCATTTTCAGCAAATTTTGGGGAAGAGGTAAGCAAAGGCTGGCTGCTGCAGAAGATAATCTGGATTGAGGGCCTCACATGTCTCCATGTCAGCAAAAATGCAGCAATAAGTCCAGTCAGCATCCTACTCATCAGAAGAGTGCCACATCAGCGCCATGTCAGCAAAAATGTCCACCTCAATGCCACATCATCAGAAAATCTCCAAATTTAATTTCTGCAAAGCACACAAATGAATTAAATTGAGTCTTTAATAATTTAAGTAATAAAATATGAAAATAATTCATTTTCCATCCAAAATTAATTTAGACCTAATAAATCACAAAGTGCAATAAGATTGGAGAATTCCCATAGATGAAAATGCAAATAGACCAAATTAGGGGTTGAAATGTATATAAAAATGCTAGATATCAAATCTCCCACCCTTAGTCTTTTGCACTCCTGGGCAAAATTAGTTAAAAGCAACAAAGGCACCAAAGGATACAACAAGTAGTGTAGAAAGTATGCAATAATGAATTAGTTCAAGCTTGAAAAGATTTAACACTAGGAGAAAACAAGTCTTAAATTTCTAAAAAGTTCAAGAATCATGGCAATTTCGTTAACAAGAATGAATCCAAGTAATAATCTAATCATAAGGAAGAGTGTATACGCTCTATTCTCTCAAGTGTTTAAGGTAATACTCTCTCATTTCAACCTATCACAAATTCACTACCATAAGCTTGTCAAGAGTCTAAATCTCCACTACTTGAATCACATACATGCTTGAATTATTAGGACTTTACAAGGATGTAAGGTTAGGTGAAGGAATGATTGGGAGGTAGAAAGAAATACACAAAACAATGTTTAACAAGAACTTAAAGAAATGAAAAGCATCAATCAATAAAGTTACAAGAGATTTAACTTTGAAATTTGGGCACAAAAATGCTACTTTTCTTTTCTTCTTTCTTGCTCTTTTTCTTCTTTTTTTTTTATCTCCATATAGTATATTTTTCATGAAGAATTGTCAAAATTTTATTTTCTTTTGAGTAGCAAAACTGAATTTCAAAACAGCCCACAAGTCCTTCTTTTTGCACATGCTCAATCTCTTTTCAAAAGAAATTTCTAAAGCTCCTTAAATCCTAAGTTTGGGGAAAAGAAAGAATTTGTTTTAAGGTGGAAGAGAGCTAGAAAAAATAAGAAAGAAAGGTGGAATTAAGGCACAAAGTGGCATACAATGGAAATAACACATAGGATGGCAATTTGGCTAGAATAGTTACAAGAAACAAATGCCTAAATCATTTCCAAGCATGTATATGTAATGTAGCCTCAACAAAGATCCAAGAAAAATTCTAGAGTGAAAATCATGATAAGGAATGCACACAACAAGAAAGAATATTGTTTTTCAATGAAGGCTCAAATTCTCACAGTTCAAAGACTATTATTAAAAATTCATTAAAAACAATGTCATTGCCATTTTACTTAAGTTCCTTAGAAAAAGAAGACTGAATTCTTTTCATGCTAAGTCAATTCAAAACTTCAGCTATTTCATCATGCATGCTTTCACACAAAAACTTCATCAAATTTTCAAAAAGAGAGCATCAAATTTAGACAAAACTGAGCAGCAAAATTTTGCACTGCAGAAATTCTGGCGACTTACCTTTACCGACACAAAACTACACTAAAACAGATGTGAAAGACACCAAATAAAATTCTACAGTTAGAAGACATATAAAGCTTTAAAAACATGTAAAGAAAGCAGCAAATTCGTTGTCAGTCAGTACAGAAAATTAGTACAAGATAGCTCAAAAATTCTAGACAGAAACAGAGAAAAAAGAGGAGACAGTAGAAATTTTTTTTTTTTTAAATCAGATCCAATTAAATTCTCTCCCCCTACACTTAAACATTGCATTGTCCTCAATGCAAATCAGCACCAAACATCAAATAAAATGAAGAGGACATAAATTAAAAGGAGGGAAAGAGTACGGCCTTATCATGGAGCCGGAACATTGTAAAGTTGGATTTCTTCTACAGTTTCTTCTTTGAAGCCCTCATAGAACTTCTTCAACCTTTTCTCATTTACCATGAATTGCTTGTTGGTGGCCTCATTTTGAATTTCTACTGCACCAAAAGGAAACACATTAGTAACAATAAAAGGGCCAGCCTATCTAGAGCGAAGCTTACCAGGCATTAGCTTGAGACGGAATTGTAGAGAAGGACTTTGTCTCCCACTTGGAACTCTTTTTTCTCAACTTCTAATAATGTAAAGCTTTTGTCCTCTCTTTATAGATGTGCGGATTCTCATAAGCCGCTAGCCTTAGTTCTTCTAATTCTTGAAGTTGTAACTTCCTTTCTTTACCGGCTAAGGTCATGTCCATATTGCATTGTTTAACCGCCCAATATGCCTTGTGTACAATCTCCATTGGCAAGTGACATGCTTTTCCAAATACCAAGAGGTATAGAGACATGTCGATGGGTGTCTTAAAATCAGTTCTATAGGCCCAAAGCGCATCTTCAAGCCTCTTGCTCCAACCTTTTCTATTAGGCTGCATGGTTTTCTCTAATATTTGCTTTATCTCTCGGTTGGAGACTTCCGCTTGCCCATTGGTTTCTGGGTGATAAGGTGTAGAGGTTTTGTGCACTACCCAATATTTCTTTAATAGCCCTTCCATGTTTTTATTACAAAAGTGTGATCCTTGATCTCTGATTATGGCCTTGGGGACATTGAATTTGTAGAAAATATGTGAATGAAGAAAGTCTACAACAACAATAGAATCATAGTTCGGGTGGGTTTTGCTTCCACTCACTTTGACACATAATCCACAGCAACCAAGATATGCATAAAGCAAAAAAAAAACAGGAAAAGGACCCATAAAGTCTATACCCCAAACATAAAAAACATCACAAAAGAGAAGAGGTTGTTGAGGCATTTCATTTCTTCTAGACACATTTCCAGTTCTTTGACACCTAGAACAGTTCTTGCAAAAATCATAGGCATCCCTAAACAAAGTAGGCCAATATAAACCAGAATCTAACACTTTTCTAGCTGTTCTTTGGGGACCAAAGTGTCCACCACATGCAAGAGTATGACAAAAATTCAGCACAAATGCAAATTCATGATTTGGAACACACCTCCTAACAATTTGGTCACTACAAATCTTCCACAAATAAGGGTCATCCCACACATAGTACCTAGCCTCGCTTCTTAATTTATTCAAGTGATGTTTATTTTGGTATGTAGGCAATTCAGATGCAGCAAGATAATTCATTAAATTAGCATACCAAGGCTTACTAATACCATGCAAAAGGGAAAAGCATTCATCTGGAAAGTTGTCTCTAATGGGGAGATGTTCCAATGGGAGATTAGAAAGCCTACTCAATTGTTGGAGAAGTACCATCCATCTAATCAATCTTTGCTTTGCATCCAGCTTCTTCAGCAAGTATTTTAATGCTGCATGGTCAGAAAACACAATTACTTTGGAGTCAAGCAAATATGATCTAAATTTATCTAAAGTAAAGACAATTCCTAGAAACTCCTTCGTGGTTGTGTAATTTGATTGAGCTGAGTCAAGGGTGCAAGAAGCATAAGCTATGACATGCAACTTCCTTTCTACTCTTTGTGAAAGTACTGCTCCCATAGCATAATTTAAGGCATCACACATGAGCTCAAAGGGGAGCTTTCACCGTGGAGTTTGGATGATAGGAAGGGAGGTAAGTTACTTCTTGAACTCATCAAAAGCTAACCTGCAAGCATCATTAAAAACAAAATCAGTTTCTTTTTAGAGGAGTTTAGATAGGGGTAGAGCGATTTTACTAAAATCCTTGATGAATCTCCTATAAAATCCTGCATGGCCAAGAAAAGAGCGAACTTTCCGTACAGAAGTGGGGTAAGCCAAAGAGGAGATAACATCAACTTTGGCTTTATCTACTTCTATGCCACGTGATGACACTATGTGGCCTAGGACTATTCCTTGCTCTACCATGAAATGACATTTCTCATAATTCAAGACCAAATTCTTTTCTATGCACCTCTTAAGTACTCTCTCTAAATTTTTCAAGCATGCATCAAATGAGTCTCCATAAACAGAAAAATCTACATGAACACTTCCATGCAATCCTCTAATAAATCAAAAAATATGCTTATCATGCATCTTTGAAAAGTACCAGGTGCATTACAGAGACTAGAAAGCATGCGTCTATATGCAAAAGTGCTAAATGGACAGGTGAAAGTGGTCTTCTCCTGATCTTCAGGTGTAATGTGAATTTGAAAATATCCAGAAAAACCATCAAGAAAATAATAATGAGACTTTCCAGCAAGTCTCTCAAGCATTTGATCAATAAAAAGAAGAGGAAAATGATCTTTTCTAGTTGCTTGGTTCAACTTCCTTTAATCAATGCAAACATGCCAACTATTGTGAACTCTAGTTGGCACTAACTCATTATTTTCATTTACTATGACAGTTACCCCAGTTTTCTTTGGTAATACTTGTACCAGACTCACCCATTTACTATCAGAGATAGGATAAATAATGTCAGCTTAGAGGAGCTTACTTACCTCCTTCTTGACCACATCAAGAATCATGGGGTTGAGTCTTCTTTGTGGTTGCCTCACTGGTTTCATCTCTTTTTTAAGAAGAATTCGGTGCATGCACACAAAAGGACTAATCCCAAGAATATCTGCTAGAGTCCACCTAATCACCTTCTTATTCTTTTTCAACAAATTGATCAATTTTTCTTCTTGATTGGGATTCAAGTTGTTGGCTATAATGACTAGAAGTTTGTCTCCTACTTCCAAGAAGGCATACTTGAGGTTTTCTGGTAAAGCCTTCAACTCCAATGTAGGTGGTTGGATAGATGATAGAATCAATTTTTATGGAGTCACATCCAAGGAGGCACCTACAAATTCAGATTGCTCAAAGACAAAATCCTTGGCTAAAGAGGAGGAAGGGTCAGCAGCACAAGAAGAAATAGATGAAGAATGTATAACATTATAATTTAAATCACTACACCTACAACTATCTAAAGTAGAAACAGAATCTAAATCTAAGCTAAAGAAAATAACAGAATCAGAATGCACATCAGAATCCAAATCCGAATGTAAATCAGAATGCAACTCAGAATTGGCAGCACTTAGAGAATTTTCAATTTCAGTGCAAGCATGACAAAATTTAGAATCAGCACAATTGCACTCAAAGGCATCAACCAAATCAGAAAACTTAAGAAAATCAGAAATTAATTCAGCTTGGAAATCATCACATGCCTCATCAACTAAATACTCCAGAAAGCTAACCACATGCACATTGGAATGATTTTCTATAGGATGTTTCATGGCATCCAAAATTTTAAAATCAATTTTGTTGCTAGCAAACTCCATGGACAAAGTCCCTTCATGCACATTAATAATGGTTTTTGTAGTTTTCAGAAAAGGTCTACCAAGTATTAATGGTGCATGGCCATGAGTATTATCATGTTCCATATCTAGCACATAAAAATCAGCAGAAAAAATGAAATCTTTCACTCTTACCAAGACATCTTCCAGAACTCCTACTGGATGTGCTGTGCTCCTGTTGGCAAGTTGGAAAATTACTCTAGTTGGTGAAAGAACACCAATCTTGAGGCTTGAGTACACTGATTTGGGCATGACATTAATTGAGGCTCCCAAATCCAACATAACAGGAGAACTCCATGTTGCTTATTGTGTATGGTATTGTGAAAGTTCCTAGATCTTTACACTTGGGTGGCATGGGTGGTTGGATGACTGCAAAAACATTCCTCTCTAAATTCACTCTCTCATTGCCCCTTAAACACCTCTTATGAGTGCACAACTCTTTGAGGAACTTGGCGTACTTAGGAATTAGCTTAATTGCTTCCAAAAGTGGAATATTAACCTCTATTTTTCTGAAGGTCTCCATGATCTCTTTATCCATGTCAGATTCAGAAGCTTTTCTTGATTGAGTCTGCCTATTGGGGAAAGGGATAGGTATTCTCTGAACCACTTCTTTATCTTTTTGATTTTTCTCACTGGTTGAGGATGAAGGAACACTTTGCTGCACATTGATTATTGTGGTTCAAATTCAGGAGGTGGACCATCTACTTACTTGCCACTCCTTAAAATGATGGCACTAACATTGCCTCTTGGATTGATCACTGGTTGGGATGGCAAACTCCTTGAACCTTGACTTTTCAGCTTATTTACTGTTGTGGCTAACTGACCAATTTGAGTCTCCAAGTTCTGTATAATTGTTTCTGTTCTTTGCTGAAACTAAAGAGTATTGGCAGTCAGTTGCTTCATTAGATCCTCAAGACTAGGCTCAGGTCTCTTGGGTGCTGGATGAGGTATATGGCTAGGTCCAAGTTGATTGTATCTTACATGGGGTGGCTGGTAAGGAGAGTTGGAGGTATTTCCATACTTGAAAGCTAGATGGTCACGCCACCCAAGATTGTAGGTGGAGGAATATGGGTCATATCTTCGTTGTTGTGGATGCATGGGTCTATTAGGGAATATGCCAGTACATGACTCAGTTGGAGTCTCTTGCAGCTAAGGGCACTGATCAATATGATAGGTATTCAGGGAACAAATACCACAAACTGAAGGAGGAAGGATTGGTTATTGTGTTCTCTAATTTAATGCCAATTGCCTCACCATTGAAGCTAATTCTTCCAATTGATTTTCTATCCTTTGTTGCTCCAAAGGAGGTGTCCTCACTTCATTGACAGTAATTGCTACTGGATCATATAATCTGGTATCAAATTGCTATGCATTTTAGGCCATCTTAGCCAACAATTCATTTGCTGCAGCAGGGGTCTTATCCACCAATGCCTCACCAGTAGCTGCATCAACTATGTATCTGTCCATAGGCAATAATCCTTTATAGAAATATTGAATGAGAAGCTGCTCTAAAATTTGATGGTTGGGACGTCTTGAACACAACTTCTTGAATCTCTCACAATACTCATGCAATGATTCACCACTTACTTGTCTAATCCCATTGATGTCTTTCCTGATTGCTGCTGTTCTGGAGGCTGGGAAGAATTTTTCTAGGAACATCTTCTTTAGTTCATCCCATCTTGTAATTGAGACAGTGGGCAGGTAGTAAAGCCAATCCTTGGCTGCCCCATCTAAAGAGAAAGGAAAGTCTATTAATTTGATCTGTTCTTCTCCAACTCCATGTGGTTTTATGGTAAAGCAGACAACATGAAAATCCTTCAAGTACTTATGTGGGTCCTCACTTGCAAGGCCATGAAACTTGGGCAACAAATGGATTAGACTAGATTTCAGTTCAAAATTAGCATGCAACTCAGAATAATTTATGCACAATGGTTGATAATGCACATCAGGTGCAATCAACTCTTTAATTGATTGTTCTTGCCTATGTTGAGGCACTTGTGCATTTTGATTATCCATCCCAATTATCCCAGCTGACTCACAATCAATTGACACCAAGACAATATCAGATTCAGAATCTGATTCTATTTCTACACTATTGACAGCAAGCTCAACAATTTCAGCAAGAAGTTCAGAAACTATATTAGTCCTAATGCTATTGCTTCTTACTAGCCTATGGAAGGTCCTATCAATTTCTAGATCAAAATGTGGTAAGTCCATGTGACCAGACCTTCTCATACACTAGGAAGGCGAAAATCACAAGAAAACAAAAATAACAAAAACACTGAAATCGAAAAAATCGGCACACTAGGATCCAACCGACGCAAACCATCGAAAAAAATGAAGTATCTCAGAAAAATCTAATTTTTCTTCGAAAAATCCTTCTCAAGTTGGAGGGACTAGTGCAAAAAATAGAGCTCAAAAATTCGATCTATAAAAATCACACTAAAAATCACAATTAATTAAAAAATTAAAAAATTAAAAAATAGAAAAGAGGGTCTAAACGATAGAATTTGGAAAAATGGCCACCCCACTAGGCAAAGTAGGGGTTGCAACTTGCTCAAAACATCGAAAACTAGTGGTCTACCAAGTTTCAGGTCAATCAGAGATAGTTAGGTTTTTCGCTGACTAGAAAATGACTAGTTTTGACTAGTTTTGACTAGTTTTCAGGAAAGAGACACCAAAACTTGTAAACCACTATAGCAACACTAAGCAACTGAAAGTTGAAACAAAACATAATGGAACAACTAAATTAACAACTAAGAAGTGAATGGGCTCCCCGGCAACGATGCCAAAATTTTGGTTTATGCCACTACGATGCCGAATCGCCCAGAATTGAATTCGTGGTAATTTTGCAGTATAGTGGTCCCCAGCTCATATTCACTCAAGGAGCCTCACTTCTCATCACTTATTAGTTGCTCTAAACACCCAAACACTAATTAAAAGCACATAAACGAGGGGGTTTTGTTGGTAGTAACAACAGAAATAGAAATAAAATAGCAACAATGAACAACAACAGCAGCAGAACAAGTTTGACAATAACAGAAGACAAAGCAACCAACCACTAGGATTCATGGGAGTGCAACTATCATCACTTAACTCATTGAGTCAGTTTTGTTCTCATTTCACCACTTGGTTCTTTGTGAAAATGATTCTAGAATAACTTCCAGAATTTAATGCTACTAACTATAGTCAAGATTATCTTCATTAACTATAACTAGATGTATTTCAGAGCAAAACCTCAACTAAACCAAGTTAAATATCATCTAACTAGCTATTTCGTTCCACTCACTTTTCTAATTAGTCAAGCAAGATTATATCTTATATATATAAATTAGTTTATGTTCCTTCTCAAGTTTACATCAAAATCTGACAGCAACGTAAACATAAAAGCATAATAGAAACGAAATGAGATGAAATGGAGAATAAAACACTTATCTTGCACTTTTAGTTCAAGCTACAACATCGCAAGGTCCTAGTGACTGATTACAATGAAGATTTACCCCTCTATGAGAGCAAAACAGCAAAACAGCAAAAGGAAAACAGAGAAGAAGGGAGAGACGTGAAAATGCTAAGTTACAAAAAAAATGAAAAGTGTCTTCTGTTACAAAACTGATGCCTTAAAATGCCTTGGAATATTCTACCCTAGATGCTCAGCTGACTTTCAAAAGGAGAAGAGAGATGTGGCTGATTTCCTTCTGTAGAAGGGGAACAACAGACAGCAACAGGAAATCATCAAAATGGTGCAGCATAAGGCTTCTTTTGCTATGCAAAAAGCTAATATGCCATTTTCAGCAAAGTTTGGAGAAGAGTTAAGCAAAGACTGGCTGCATGTAGAAGATAATATGGATTGAGGGCCCCATATGTCTCCATGTTAGCAAAAAGGCAACAATAAGTCTAATCTGCATCTTACTCATCAGAAGAGTCCCACATCAGCGCCATGTCAACAAAAATGTCCACCTCAGCGCCACATCATCAGAAAATCTCCAAATTTAATTTCTGCAAAGCACATAAATAGATTAAATTGAGTCTTTAATAATTTAAGTCCTAAAATATGAAAATAATTTATTTTCCATCCAAAATTAATTTAGACCTAATAAATCACAAAGTGCAATAAAATTAGAGAATTTCCATAGATGAAAATGCAAATAGACCAAATTAGGGGTTGAAATGTATATAAAAATGCTAGATATCAGAAGGCAGAACCAAACTCTCAGAATGCAGAATTCAAAATAAAAAGGCACCTCTCTGCACCCTTAACCTCTCACAAGCAAAAACTTCTCTTTTCTACAATAATATGACAAACAATCAATGAAACATAATGCCATAATCACAACTATCGCTCTAAAACTTAATCCTCTCGAATGCAATCAACTTTAGTCAATATTAGCACTTTCAATTCAACAATAGAAATCACTTCAGACAAAAATAATGATTTTAACCATTTAAATACATGCCCAACCCTCAATAACCATCCAAACAATTACACAAACAAGATCAACCAATTTTGCACACATTAACAGCATTTTCAGTAGCCACATAAGAATAAATCTCATATGTAAATAAAAACAACAACAACACTAACCACAAATTACAACTAAAAACGAAGGCAAAAACTATAAAAGAAAAAAACTTGGGTTCTTCCTTAGAGCACTAAGTTTATAATTTTCAACCAGACTTTACCAGGGCACTTATGCATTTGGTGATGAGAGAGCAAGAAAAGTCCCATCCCTTTCACCATCATGTCCAAGATAGATCTTCAACTGCTGACCATTTACCTTAAAGCTTCTAGTATCGTCAAGGTCAGTAATCTTAATGGCACCATTTGGAAAGACCTCTTTCATAACAAATAGGCCCGATCACCTTGATTTGAGCTTCCTTGGGAAGAGTTTGAGCTTTGAGTTATAGAGTAAAACCTTTTGCCCAGCATGAAAAGAATGAGGTGTAATTTTCCAATCGTGCTACCTCTTCTCCTTATAAATTTTTGAGTTCTCATAAGCTTGAAGATGGTGGTGGTCTTCCAATTCACTCAACTCAAGTAACCGTTTTTGTCCAGCTTGCTTAAGATCAAAATTTAAAAACCTTAAGGCCCAAAATGCCTTATGTTCAAGCTCGACTAGAAGATGGCAAGACTTTCCATATACAAGCTGAAATGAAGAGGTGCCTATAGGAGTTTTATAGGTTGTTCAGTACGCCCATAAAGCATCATCGAGCTTCTTAGCCCAATCCTTCCTTGAAGCACCCATAATTTTCTCAAGGATCCGCTTCAGCTCTCTATTAGACACTTCCACTTGTCCACTTGTCTGAGGGTGGTATAGAGTAGCTACACGATGCTTCACTTCATATTTAGCCAAAAGGCTTTCTAGAGGCTTGTGTGTAGAAATGAGAGCCTCAATCACTGTTAGTGCCTATGGCACACCAAACTAACAGAAAATATGCTTCTTCAAGAAATTCATGACCACTCTGGAGTCATTGGTCTGAGTAGGTATAGCTTCCACCCACTTAGACACATAGTGCATGGCCACCAGTATGTATTGATTAGAGAAGGAAGACGGGAATGGACCCATGAAGTCAATTCCCTACACATAAAAAATTTTCACATTTAACATAATGTTAAGAGGCATTTCTTACTACTAGTTACGTTTCCAACTCTCTGACACCGGTCACATCTTTCTACAAATTCTCTAGCATCCCTAAACAAGGAAGGCTAGTAAAAGTGGCATTCAACTCGATTAGTTGTACGGACATTGCTGTAATGGCCCCCTACTCTGATCCATGGCAATGCCATAAGATTTTTGCCATCTCTTCTTCTGGTATACACCTTCGAAAAACTTGATCTACACCAAGCCTAAATAGATAAGGCTCATCCTAGTAGTAGACTTTTACATCATGTAGGAACATCTTCTGCTGATATGTCAACTCAGGAGGAAGTACTCCACATACCAGATAATTTGCAAAATCTGCAAATGATGAGTCCTTTATTTTGGTTAATTTTGGTTGCTTTTTTAGGGCTTTTTCCTCTCCTTTGTCCGTTTTTGTTATCCTTTTCCTTGCTTTGTCCTCCATTTTTGGCTTTCCTCTTTGCACATAGTTGTTGCTTTGCTTTTGCCTTTTTATGCCTTTTTGTTGTACATTCTAGTAGGCTTTCCATTCTGGTCTAGAACATGGAAAATCTGAGGTTCTGCTGCACATTTGATGGCTGGCGCCCAGGCGCCAGCCCCTCAACTCTCTGCCAAAGAGTCAGAACGTGGCGCCAGGCGCCACCCAGGGCGCCTAGGCGCCACTCCTTGTTTCCAGCTATTTTGGGTTGGCGCCCAGGCGCCAGCCCCATTTCCTCTTTGTTTTTGCTTGGCGCCTAGGCGCCCCGGTTCTGCATCTGCGAGCTTTCTTGTATATATTGCTCTTTTGCAGATGTTTTGTGTATCTTTTGGTTGGAGGGCGAGGGAGCTCTGCTAGGCAAGGATGGAGGAGCTGGGAGACCTCTTCTCTACTGAGTTTGAAGCTTTTCTTCCTTTTTCTCCTTCCTCTTGATCATATTTTGTTGTGTATTTGTTATGTATTTCTTCCTCTTGTTATAAACTCTAGGGTTAGGGGATTGATGTATATTAACTATCTATGAAGCTTTGTTGTTGGATGCTTAATTACAATTGCTTTTCTGATTATTGGAGTAGTTGTTATTGGTTTAACTGGTTTTAGGTGATTGTGATCATTTCACTTAGATGCATTTGGGGTTTGTATTAATGCTAGACATAGCTTGATATAAACATGCCCTTGTAACTTCTACCGTGAATTGGGTTAGTCTAGACATAGATAATCTTGTTTGCGTGGTCATATGAGTTCTTGAACTTAAACTCCGAACCAATTAATTGGACTAAGACATTAGCTAATTATTTTGGCTAGGAAGATTTGCTCACCAAGACATTGGGTTCAAATATTTTCGTGAACTCGACCAACATTAAATGGAATCTGTGAATGTATCTAAGCATCCTTTAACGATTCAAAGATTGGTTTGTCTATGAATTAATCGGATTAGGAGTTAAGAAAGTCAATCCCCTACCCGTTGTGTTTTGGCGTAGTTCTTCGTTTGGTGTTTAGTTAATTCCTTGTTGTTAGTTTAGTTTATTTGCGGTTTATCTTTACATTTTTCCTCTGTCCAAATATAATTTGATCTAGTGAAATTGGTAATTGTTAAAGTCAATCCCTGAGGACGATAACTTATTCTCATCACTTTACTACTTGTGTGACCCGATACACTTGTCGGGAAATAGCGCATCAAGTTTTTGGCGCCGTTGCCGGGGATTGACGGTGTTGACAATATTAAGAGTAGCTAGTAGGGTTGTAGTTTGGACTTTGCCTTTTTCTGTACATACTTATACTATAAATTTTACTCTTATACTTGTACATGCTTTTGCTTTTGTCTAAATTTTCTTTCTTACTTTTCACTGGTTTATGCGAGGTATCACCGACTCAAGCTCATTAGTATTCTACCCGGAAATTGGAAGGTCGGTTCGCATAGACCAAATACAAGCTTTACACGCTATATGAGCCTAACAAGCTCAACCTGCAACTAAGGCAGAAAACAATCAAAGCCCACCTGCTCATCCTCCTATGAAAACTCTCATGGATTGCAAAATCTCTTCTGTGGAGGGATGTGGTGGAGGCATAGCTGAACAAACCGGGTAAAGTCTAGCTAAGGACTATAAACTTAGCGCTCTTGGGAGGCAACCCAAGTTTCTTTCCATTTTATCTTTTTAATTTCACTTTTAGTTTTATTTGCTGCTTTAATTATTGTTCTGTTTAGTTCCTTGTATTTATTTTCCTCATTTTAATTCTGTTTGCCTTTGTTGATGGTCTATTTCTGTGCATAGCTTTCCTTTTTGGACCCCGCTCCCTACTGGTTTGTTATTGAGGATAATATGTTGTTTAGGTTTGGGGGAGAATATTTTACTGTTATTGTTGCTCTTGGATGCTTAGCTACCATCTTCAATGAATCTAGGGTTTGTATTAATGCTTGTCTTAGCCTTAATATAGACATGCCTCAGTAATCTCTTCTGTAATTCGGGTTAAGAAGATTGTTTTTAGGGTGATACATCTAAATCTTCTTTTCAAAAGGAATGTCTCTGTTTTTGTTGACCATCATATCTTTGGATTTTTCTTGATAGATTGGAATGTGCTTTACAAGTTTTATATTATTCTATTTTCAATTAATTCTTTACATAGTCATCTTGTTTAAAATTTAACTTAAATTTGGTTTTTCAGAATTTCTAGATTTATTTGAGAAATCTCAAGCTTTTTAATTAAAAGTTGTCGACCCTCTCAACCTTCTTAAAGCACTCTTTCAAAATCTTGAAATTTTCTATCTCTTTTTATGATAACATTTTGCTCAATAAGGGATTGCTTTCTCTAAAAAAATGAGAAAAAAAAAGGCAAAACAATTCTGATTAAATAAAATAGAAGTGTGATTTAAGTTGAGGAAGTGTAGTGTGGATTAGGCGCACAACACTTGTTCTAACCAATAAATTACATTTTCTTAGCAAATAAAGGTGATGGTCAAGGTGTTGTTGTGTGGTTTAGGCGCACGGGCAACTCTTTGTTCCTTAACCTCGTTATCTTTTCTTCTTGCATAGGTTGAGGGGGAGATGTGTGGATTAGGCGCACTGTCTTCACTTCAATCACTTTTTCTTAAAAATATCCCTTGTTTGAGAAGTTTTCCTTGAGAGCCGAGTTTGTTATGAAAAAGATATTTTCTTTTAAGTTTGTGGAGAGTAATTTGAGAAAGTGAGGGTGTTTGCAATTTGTCTTTAAAAACGCTTGGAAAAGTATCACGTTTATCTTTAAATTCTCAATTACTCAATGCCAAGTTGGGTTTTAAGAAGATGACTATGTGGAATTGAGTTGATTTTGTTTAATGTTTTATGTTGTTGAGCACTTCCTCTCTATCTTGAAAAATCTGTTGGCTTCGTGGTTTTTAGATTAGTGTTTTGCTTGATGACAAGCAATAGTTTTGGTTTGGGGGAGTTGATGAGTCCTCTATTTTGGTTAATTTTGGTTGCTTTTTTAGGGCTTTTTCCTCTCCTTTGTCCGTTTTTGTTATCCTTTTCCTTGCTTTGTCCTTCATTTTTGGCTTTCCTCTTTGTACATAGTTGTTGCTTTGCTTTTGCCTTTTTATGCCTTTTTGTTGTACATTCTAGTAGGCTTTCCATTATGGTCTGGAACATAGAGAATCTGAGGTTCTACTGCACATATGATGGCTGGCGCCCAGGCGCCACGCAGGGCGCCTGGAGGCGCCAGCCCCTCAACTCTCTGCCAAAGAGTCAGAACGTGGCGCCTAGGCGCCACTCCTTGTTTCCAGCTATTTTGGGCTGGCGCCCAGGCGCCACCCAGGGCGCCCAGGCGCCAGCCCCATTTCCTCTTTGTTTTTGCTTGGCGCCTAGGCACCCCGGTTCTGCACCTGCGAGCTTTCTTGTATATATTACTCTTTTGCAGATATTTTGTGTATCTTTTGGTTGGAAGGCAAGGGAGCTCTGCTAGGGCAAGGATGGAGGAGCTGGGAGACCTCTTCTCTACTGAGTTTGAAGCTTTTCTTCCTTTTTCTCCTTCCTCTTGATCATATTTTGTTGTGTATTTGTTATGTATTTCTTCCTCTTGTTATAAACTCTAGGGTTAGGGGATTGATGTATATTAACTATCTATGAAGCTTTGTTGTTGGATGCTTAATTACAATTGCTTTTCTGATTATTGGAGTAGTTGTTATTGGTTTAACTGGTTTTAGGTGATTGTGATCATTTCACTTAGATGCATTTGGGGTTTGTATTAATGCTAGACATAGCTTGATATAAACATGCCCTTGTAACTTCTACCGTGAATCGGGTTAGTCTAGACATAGATAATCTTACATGCCCTGGTCATATGAGTTCTTGAACTTAAACTCCGAACCAATTAATTGGACTAAGACATTAGCTAATTATTTTGGCTAGGAAGATTTGCTCACCAAGACATTGGGTTCAAATATTTTCGTGAACTCGACCAACATTAAATGGAATCTGTGAATGTATCTAAGCATCCTTTAACGATTCAAAGATTGGTTTGTCTATGAATTAATCGGATTAGGAGTTAAGAAAGTCAATCCCCTACCCGTTGTGTTTTGGCGTAGTTCTTCGTTTGGTGTTTAGTTAATTCCTTGTTGTTAGTTTAGTTTATTTGCGGTTTATCTTTACATTTTTCCTCTGTCCAAATATAATTTGATCTAGTGAAATTGGTAATTGTTAAAGTCAATCCCTGAGGACGATAACTTATTCTCATCACTTTACTACTTGTGCGACCCGATACACTTGTCGGGAAATAGCGCATCAGCAAACTATGGAGACTTTTGTTCCTCTAGAAAGTACATATGTTCATCATGAATCACTACAAAAAAATTGACCTTCAGTAGTGACTTTTTAAGTTAACTTTTGGTGGCAACTCTCGGGGGTTGCCACTGAAAGTCGACTTTTGGTGGCGACATTTGAAAGTTTCCACCAAAAGTCAATTTAATTTTAAATAAAATAAAAAATAAAACTTTTGGTGGCAACTCTCAAAAGTCACCACCAAATGTTAATTTAATTTTTAAAAAAATTAAAAAAAATTAGACTTTTGGTAGCAACTCTCATAGTCACCATTAAAAGTCATCTTTCGTGGTGACTATAGTCGCCAACAAAGGTGACCAAAAGACCTTTTTTTATTTAAAAATAAATTAACTTTTGATGGTAACTTTTAAAGTCACTACCAAAATACCATTGGTGGTGACTAAAAGTCACCACTAAAACACCTTTGGTGGCGACTTTCAAAGGTGACCAAAGGTTATATTTTGGCATTTTTTTTACAAAAAATGACTTTTTGTGGCAACTATAGTCGCCACTAAAGGTGACTTTTAGTGGCAACTATAAGCGTCGCCACCAAAAGTTTAATTTTTTATTTTTATTTAAAAATAAATTGACTTTTGTGGTGACCAAAAGTTATTTTTGGCACTTTTTTTTGGCAAAAAATGACTTTCAGTGGCGACTATAGTCAGCACCAAAGGTAACTTTTGGTGGCAACTCTGAGACTCGCCACCAAAAGTCTAAATTTTTTATTTTTATTTAAAAAATTGACTTTTTGTGGCAATTATTGAGAGTCACTACTAAAAGTAGGACTTTCAGTGGAGACTCTCATAGTCGCTACCAAAAGTCAATTTTTTTATTTAATATAATTATATTTTTTATCTCTTAATCTATTAATAATAATATTTTCCCTTTTTGTTAAGTTAGATATTGTTTCATTTCAGTGTTATGATATTTTTGGCTTAAAATAATTTTAATAGATTATATATATATATATATATATATATATAATATTTTACCCTTACATAGCAGAAATAAAGTGGTGGCGTAATGGCAAGACATACATAGTTGCAAGCAAAGGACCCAAGTTCGAATCTCAAGTATGCATATATTTGGTTTAATTTAAAATAAACTCTAATATTGCAAAAAAAAAAATTGAGTCACTCTGGGGTAGCGAGTTAATAGACCGACCAAATAAGTCTCGGGTTGACCCTTCGGACCAATTCGAGTCTAAAAAAATTATTGTTGACTTTTGGTGGTGAGGTTTGGTCTTTTTGTCGCCACTAAAAGTTACTTCTGGTGGCAGGTTTTTTAGTGGTAACTTTCAAAGTCACCATTAAAGGTAACCACAAATCATTTTTTGGCACGAAATTTTTTTTTTGACAAAAAAAAATGACTTTTGATGGTGACTAAAGTCGTCACTAAAGGGTAACTTTTGGTAGCGACTCCTTTAGTCGCCACCAAAAAGCTTTCAGCCGTGAACTCTTAACAGCAATTTATTTGCCACTAAAAGTCGCTACCAAAGGTCTTTTGGTGGTGACTTTAGTCACCATCAAAAGTCCTTTTTTTCATAGTGGAAATTTTCATTGATTCAAATCAAGTTCTCATCTTGAGCATCAATACTCAGGCAAGACAAATGATCCACTACTTGATTCTCAGTTCCCTTTCTATCTACTATTTTCATATCAAACTCTTGTAACAAGAGTATCCAACGGATCAATCTGGACTTTGATTCCTTCTTGCTTACAAGATACTTTATGGCCGAGTGGTCGGTGAACACCGTGACACTTGTCCTAACCATGTATGCCCAGAATTTGTCAAAAGCAAACACCACTGCTAACAACTCCTTCTCAGTTATAGTGTAATTTAACTGGGCATCAGTTAGTGTCTTACCAGCATAGTAAATAGGGTGAAATAACTTCTCAGCTCACTACCCCAAAACAACCCCCATAGCATAGTCGCTCGCATCACACATAAGCTTAAAAGGCCAGTTCTAATTCGGAATAACCATAATCGGGGCATATATAAGCCTTTTCTTCAACTCTTCAAAGGCTTTCAAACAATCTTCATCAAACACAAATAGGACATCTTTTTCTAGCAACTTACACAATGGTTTAGAAATTTTTGAAATGTCCTTAATAAATCGTCAGTAGAATCTCGCATGACCTAAAAAACTTCTAATGGCCTTGACTGAATTTGGGGGAAGTAATTGCTTAATAACTGAGATTTTAGCTCGATCAACCTATAACCCATTCTTAGAAACCTTATGGCCCAAGACTATGCCTTCTCAAACCATGAAGTGGCATTTCTCCCAATTAAGAACAAGGTTGGTCTCCTTACACCTTTGAAGTACTTTCTCCAAATTTTGAAGACACACTTCGAATGAAGTGCCAAATATAGAGAAGTCATCCATGAATACCTCCAAACTTGTCTTAACCATGTCAAAAAAAATTACCATTATACATCTCTAAAAGGTAGCCTGTGCATTACACAGCCCAAAAGGCCTCCTTCTAAAGGCAAAAGTGCCATAGGGACAAGTGAATGTTGTCTTCTCTTGATCCCCTAGAGCTAATGTAATTTGATTGTATCCACTGTATCCATCCAAGAAACAGAAGTATTCTTACCCAACTAGTTTGTCCAATATCTGATCAATGAATGGCAAAGGAAAGTGGTCTTTACGGGTGGCACTGTTCAGCTTCCTATAATCCACATATACCCTGTAACATCCCACATTCTTATATTTATTTAATATAGGCAAATTAGTGTTTGAAGGACTATTATGAAAAGAATATTTTTTTTAGGAGAAAATTTGTAAGTGGAAATAAAGTAACTTTTCCATAATTAGAGGTTGGAGAAAAGTTGGAGAAAGTGTTAAAAATAAATTTTGGCAATAAATAAAATTTTTCCATTTATACCAAGGACCTATTTGTAAATACAAAAATTTATGAATGGCCTATCTAGAATTTTAGCTATACAAAATTTGATGGAAATAGACACGTTGGAGACCATGCAATGGTTACATATTTTCTTCCTCATCCGAATCATAGCATTGAACCAACAAGAAGAGGGGCCACTTCAATTTTTTTCTTCTTTTCTTCTTTTCTCTTTCTCTTTCTCCTTGAGTGCTTGTCTTCACATGCTTAAGAGTTTGGCCAGCTTTTCTCCTTATTACAGGAGGAATATACCATCATGTGAGGGCAGAAGGTGGTGCAACTGAAAAAGAAAGGATAGGAATATAAGAAAAAGGGGATTGGGAATGAAGAGAACACTTAAGGCATGGAAAGCTTGGCTATATCTTCTTGGACAGCAACACAAAGCTTTATGCAGTAGAATCTCATCCAGTGCAGGCCATGGTCGCCACGTGAGGATGCTGCAAAGTGAACCTGTGGAAAGCAAGGTGAGTTGTCTTCAAGCTAGGTAGCCACGGACTCCTTCAAGAGAACACCCACTGCACTTCCATTTTATTTTCTTTTCTTTCCTTCCTTTCCAGATTTAAGGCAGTAGAACCATCTCGGCCAGCACCCATTTCTTGCATATGAATAGAGATATCTCTTCCCTTAAGCAAAGCAATAGTGAACTCGAGAATAGGGAAGATAAAGCATTACACGTGAACTGTTCTGCAGTGCCCACGTGATGCTGCCGAGGATGAGAGAAAGTTCATGGCATTGTCTTCATGAGCTGGAACCGAGAGAGAGAATCCATTTTCCTTGCATTGGTTGCCACGTATGGGACCCTTAGGGGTTAAAGGAGGGTTTGTAACTTCATTTTCTGCTATCCTAACAAGTGAACACGAGAGAGAGATGATGTTGCTGCAAAACTTCCTCATTTTCTGCATAAACCGAGAGAGATAGAGAGAAAGCTCTAAAAACCAGTAAATTTCCTTAAGCTTTTAAAGAGCCACCCCTGGGCAACTTTGGTGCTAACCAAAGGACCTTCTTAGAAGTGGATTTGAGGTCCTAAATACACATTCACAGCAGCAAGGAAGTGGCAAGAAAGTGCAGAAAAATTTAGAGAGAAAGTAAGCTCGGAAATCTTGGGTAAGCTCTAAATCCTTTTTTTTAGGCTCACTTTTGTTTAAGAAATGATTAAACATGTCTTAGAGAGTCCCTAGATGAGTTTGGGAGAGCCATGCAGCAAGAAGAATGGAAAAACATGGAGTTTAGAGGTATGCATCCATGACAGGGACTAAACTGAATAATATCAAAAGTTCGTAGGAATAGCTATAATTTCGAAACAAGATATATTTGTGACCTATGGACTTAGATGAAACTAAGTATGGTCTTAGATCATGAAAAAGATAAGGGAAAAATAATTATTGAGGACCTAAGTGAATGAAATGAAAAGTTGGAAGGAAAGAGTAAAAATTCTGAAAATGTCCAGATTGAATATATATGGGATTTTAGTTAAAATTTGATGGAATTTACCAAATTTTGAAGGTTATTTATATGGTTAAAGTTCACATTAGGGACCAAAGTGAATTAATTCAAAGTTGTTGAGGAAAAAGGAAATAGGGTGGAATTTGAGAAATAAATTAGAAGAAATTTTAGCTGATTATAATTTTTGAATTTGGGACTATAAATGAGATTATAGACATTACGTAATTAATTTTTGAAGTACAAGATTTAATTAATTATGAAATAGTAATTTTAATCTATTCCTTATTAGGATATTTTTTTTAGCTAATTATATTTATTTAAATTGGGGATTAGAAATAAGATTGCGAATAATACATAATTAATATTTAGTGCACAGAAATTTCATTTAAAAAAGGAATAGTATTTTTTTAAATATTCCATATTAGGATTTTAATAGCTAATTTATTTTATCAGCACCTTGGAATAATTTCGAGTGGAATCGGTACGAGACGATAAATTCAGGTAGCCAGTTACATTTCATAAAAGCGCTGTTCATATATTTTGAAATTGTTTTATACTGAAAATGATTTAATTATGAATTATGTGATGAAAATGATTTATTGATGAATTATGTGATATTCAACTCTATGCAACGTTATGCATGTATATGTATTATTATGATACTCATGTGCTAAGGCAGTGTACGCCAAGCATCTGGGGTACGACGGTACGCGCCAGTATAAGACTTGCCATGGTTAGGGCGGAAGCAGCTATGCATGACGATGCTAGTGTCAGTCTTGCTGACCTTTGGGCCACAGGGTATAATCAGACCCTGGTGGTAGGCACTGAGAATAGTGATGACCCTTGGCACCACTTGAGGTGAAACAGACTCTTGTGGTACTAAGACCCAGGGATAATCTCTGCATGACAGAGGCATAGATGTGTTGAACTGAATTATGAATGGTGTTATGAACTTGCTTTTATGACTGGGAATGGTTCTTGTTTTCAAGATTAACTACTGGCTACTGAGATTTCTATGTCTCATGATTTTTGTACTGTATTAACCATTTCCAGGTGCAAATCAAAATGGGAATAACGGGGTTGCAGCAGTCAGTCAGTAGCTGTAGCCTAGATTTTATAGTTTTTTTTTTGTAAAATAATTAAGACTTAATCTCCAGCGGTATGTATATATGTCGACATGATGGTGATGTAAGACATGGGATGATGTTAATGGCTCCTAGTTGTCTTTAATTATGGACTTGAGATCTTTGAGATTTAAGGTTTGAAAATTGCCATAATTATTCACTAAGGAACCTTATCTTAAAAATCTTTTATCCTGGAGATAGTTTTATGAAAATTTTGAGGTGTTACATACCCATTACCCCGTAACTGTGCGAGAAGGAATAAGCTCGTTGTAGGCATTAGTCACTGCAATCATTTTGCCTTTTTTAGGGACACATTGGACTGGGCTTACCTATGAACTATCAGATATGGGATAGATAATCCCAGCATCAAGCCACTTGATGATTTCCTTCTTCACCACCTCCTTCATTACTAGGTTTAGATGCCTCTGATGCTCAATTGACGTCTATTCTCATCTTCCAAATGAATCTTATGCATACAGAATGAGGGACTTATACCTTTTATGTCCGTAATAGACCACCCAATTGCATTATTGTGGCTTTTAAAACTCTCAACAATTGCTCCTCTTGTTCGTCAGTAAGTAAACTAGAAACCACGACTGGCAATGAATCAAAGTCTCCAAGGTATATGTATTTTAGATATGGAGGGAGTGGTTTTAGTTCCAATACAGGGGGTACCTCAGTAGATGGCTTCAGAGGTGAGCTTGCTCTAGCTGACATATCAAGAGATTCAAAATAATTCTTTGGCTTAAACAACATAGATGAAGTGGTACATGAATTAACCACTACTTGTTTACCTTTCTTGTCTCTATCTTCTTCATCACCCAAGAGATCCTTTAACTCATCTTTTGCTACAACATTCAGCATTTGCTTGTTCAGCTTCTCTTCTATAATTCTTACAAGGTTACACTCTTCATGGTCATTCGGGCCTCTCATCACCTTGTTCATGTTGAACTTCACCTCCTGATTACTAACCCTCATTATCGACATCAATCAAAACTTTACCAGTTGCAAGAAAGGGTCTCCCCAAAATGATAGGGATCTCCTTATCTTCCTAGAAATCTAGCACTATGAAATTTGCTGGAAATATTAACTTGGCCACTTTCACCAGGACATCCTCAAGTACCCCATTCGGGTAGCATATTGAACGATCCGCCAACTGAAGGGTGACCATAGTCAAACGTGTCTCTCCTAGACCCAACTTCCTGAAAGTAGAGAGAGGCATAAGATTAACACTGGCACCCAAATCACATAGTGCCTTGCTCGCAAAGTTCTTCCCAATATTACATAGCACAACAAAAGTTCCCAGATCTTGCATCTTAGTAGGCTACTTCCTTTGCAAAATAGCACTACACTCCTGAGTTAATGCCACTGTTTCAAATTCTCCTAGACGCCTTTTACGAGAGAGGATGTCCTTCATGAACTTGGTATAACTCAACGTTTGCTCCAATGCCTCTGTAAAAGGTATGTTTATGTGTAGCTACTTCAACACCTCTAAGAATTTTTTATATTGCCTTTCCAGATTCTGTTTTTTAGCCTTCTGAGGGTAAGACAATGGGGGAACAAAATTCTCAACCCTCACATCTTTTACCATATTTCCAGATAATACCTTTAGACTTTGAAGAACCAACTTTCTCAGTTACAGTTTCTTAAGGTTGAACATCCTCATCTTTTTCCTTACCAACAATCACATCTTTAGGCGGATCACGTAACTTAACAACATCAGGAAGTTCTTTGCCACTCCTTAAAGTACTGGCCTTATAATGCTTATTACCCTCCCTTCTTAGTTTGTTCTCAGTATTACTAGGGAGATTACCTTGTAGCCTATTATTTAGAGCAAGTGCCATCTGTCCCATCTGAGTCTCTAAATTCTTGATGGCCACATTCTAAGTTTGAAACATTGACTCACTTCTCTCCATGAACTTCATAAACATCTCCTCCATTGAAGGTTTCTTTTCCACTTGAGATGGTGAAGCTCTATTTTGAGGAGGGTAGTTATTTTGATTAATGAAACTAGGAGGTTGAGAAGGCCTACTAGAAGATGATGAAGCTGTAGGATTTAGGCAGTGATTGTTGCTCCATGAAAATTTTGGGTGATTTCTATTCCCCGTATGGTATGAGTTGGAATAAGAATTGTGTTGATTCCTTTAAGCATTACCCATATAATTCAATTGCTCAGTCACAATTGACTTATCACAACATCCATTAGTATGGGCACCGCCACAAAAATCACAATTAGCCTATGGAGTTATTACAACATTCACTCTCGTAGTATCTTGTTGCCTTGATCACAACATATAGACTTTCTTGATCAATTCTTCATTCTGAGCCAACAGAGTGTTGATGGTATCTAGTTTCATAACTCCCCTCCTTGAAACATTTTTGGCTCGATGGTCTCTATTATTTCTTTGGCTTGCCTGATCAGTTTAGCCATCAAAGCACAGCCAGCTGCAGTGTCCAGTTTATCTCTTGTTTCATAAGTTAGCCCACTGTGGAAGATAGTGAGTTGTTGCCACTCTAGAATGCCATGATTAGGACACTAATTCAACAATTCTCTAAACTGCTGCCATGCTTTGGATAAGCTCTCTCCTTAATGTTGATAAAATACGGTAATCTCATTCCTCAACTTGACTAACCTTGAAGGAGGAAAAAGTTTGTCCAAGAATTTCCTCTGGAGTTGATCCCATGTAGTGATGCTCCCTTTTGGTTAAGAAGTCAACTGACTCTTTGTAGCGTACCTCAATGAGAAAGTGAATAAACGAAGATGAAGAGTGTCATCACTCACTCCATTTGTCTTAACTATATCATAGATATCTAAGAAATTTGTGATGTAGTTATTTGGGTCTTCTATAGGACTTCCCCCAAACTAGTTCTGTTGGACCAAATTCATCAAAACCACCCTTATTTCAAAATTGTTGGCTCGAAGCAGAGGTTTCACTATACTGGAAGTCTGTCCAGCATCAGTAAGTGAGGTATAATCCCATACAGCTCTGTTGTCATCATGTTGCTCAATTCCAACACCATTTCCTTTATTATTCCCATTATTATTATCCATTTCTTCTTCTGAAGAAGAAACTAATCTCTCTTGGATTCTTCTTGCTCTTGCTTCTTTTTTAGTTCTCCTTGCAAGTTTCACGATCTCAAGTTCATATAGGAGTTCAGATGGATCAAGTGTACCTCTCATACACAGCAAAAAAAACCAGTCAGAAGTGACAAAAGTAAATCAGAGAAATAACTCTAAGAGCAAAAATGACTACTTAAACAAAAACAAATAAAATAAGAGACTAAAACAAAATTAAAAAAAAACAAATCCTTAATCTAGTACCTTTAAATTCCTTAGAATATTAGCTAAAAACTATTAGTCTCCGGCAACGGCACCAAAAACTTGTTGAGTGATTTGGCAAACACACCAGTCGCACAAGTAATACAATGAAAGAGTAAGATTATCGTCCCATGAGGACTAACTCGCTAAGTACTCCAAAAATTTAAACGCATTAGTTAGACAACCCAATTTGTATTAAAGGTACCTCTAAATTGAAAATTAAAAGGTATATTCAAAAGATAAAATATTTTTTTTATATTTTTCACAGTCTAAAAGAATGCAATCACAAATTTAGATGAAATTAAGTTAATTAAAAGACCTAGGGCTACTAATCCCCTTCTCTCATCCTAAGAATTTCTAACTCTCCCTAACACTTGCGATTCAATTCAATCATACACTTTAATCTTAGGTTTTCTAAAGGCTTAAAGTGATTCTCCTGAACTTAAATTAAGCTACTCAACTCTAACATAATCCCTTATATGAGTTTAAGCTGAATAAACATCAACCTAATTTGATTAAGCAAGGTTAACTAATATCCCTATTAATTAACAAGCCAAAAACTACTAAGGTTCAAGCACTTGCCCTAACCATTTAGTGTTCTACAGACACCTCCCTCGCCAAAGTTTAGTGAAAGCAACAAACAAGCAATAAAATGATCAATTTTAAAGCAAGCACAATAGAAAAGAATGAAAGGAATGTATTTTATTGAATAGAAATCACAAAGTTAGAGAGAAAACAACTCTTAATCAGATATTAGGTTCATAGTAATCCTAGAATAGGAAAATTAGATACTCATAGCCCTAAAAGTATAGAAAACAATACAAAATCTGAGAAACATCATGAATCCGAGGTTGAATTGGCAAGAATCGGGCTTCAAAAACTTTGGAGATGGATTCCTCCTCTTCCTCTAGTTGAAATCGGTGCCCCCTCTCTGTCTTGAACTTAGAATACCCGAAAAACCCTTCCTTTTTGCTATTTAAACTAGACAACGTTTTGCAAATTCACGAACCACCGCTATAGCGATGGTAGACAAAAAAAATATGACAATTTAAGGTTGTAGATCTAGGGCTCAGTGCTATAGCAGTGAGAAGCCACTGCTATATCGGTGGAAGGCAGAAAAGAAAGGCTTCAATCCTTTAGCAATGCAGCAGCACAGGCCAACTTCTCGCATTAGCTCCTTCCCACTCAACCTATATTAGAGAACAATAAAAATGTTAATCATTAGCCGTTCTAAGTCATGAAATCACTCGAAACAACCTAAATTCAAAGAATTCCTAAAATAACCTAAATCAAACAAAATAAGAGTAAAGATTCTCAAGCCAAGATAAGCAAGAGATAAAAAGATAGGGGATTTAGCACTAAAATGATACTAAATCCAGCACTTAACAACTACCACAGGGGTGACTATATAATTAAATGGTTGGACAAAATACTAAATCTAACCAACAAAACAGAATAGAGCAGAGTAGGAATTAACAGCATATCAACACAAAACATGTAACCAATCTCTGATTTCCCTAGAAGTGTAATCATCCTCATTCCATTCTTTAAATTAGTTCTGATTTCATCTATTATTTCGGTTGTCAACTAATTTCTCCATAAAATCTCCTAGAACTAGATTGCACTAAAATTTTGATTAAGAAGATCTTCGCTAATCATAACCCATTGTAAACCAATTAAGCCCCAAACAAAATCTTGCCCCACAACCACATACTAACAATTCATTTTAGTCCAACCTACTAAACATGCATAGCACTAAGAAAAATAGGGACGAATATGAAATAGATTAAATTAGAAACATTTATCTGATCATGGAATTCATATTACAACATCTAGTTCCACCATTGATTGATTACCCAAAGGGTTTTAGCCATCCATAAAGACTTAAACAAAAATACAAAAAACAAAGCACTAAGAAAAACCTAGACTATAAAGAATGTAGAAGGAGGAGGAAGAAGGAAGCTCCTAACTAGAGAATATATGTTCTGATATATCTTCATCTCCAGCTAGCCCAAGAAAAGAGATGAATTTGACTTTGTGTGTTGTTATTTTCTTAATTCTACCTTGGTCAATAGCTGCAGCAAAAGTGCAAAATTTCTTCACAGATTTGGAGCTGCAGAAATGTTATTTTTCTGGTGCAAAAATAGGATGCTATATGGGGAAAGTTTTGCACAAAAACCAGGCTGAATGCATGCTATTAGTAGCTCACTTTTACGAAACGATGGGCCCATAATGCCCACATAGGCATGACAATCAAAAAGCACATCCACATAAGCACCTATGTCAGTGCCATATCACCCAAAAGTGCCACATCAGCTCCTACATAAGCACCTTCGCCCATGTCATCAATTTAGCTCTCTATTTACGAAATTAAAGCACAATTAGTCCATATTTAAATTATATCCAATAATTTCTAAAATATAATAAAATTAGAGAGTTATCATGAATAAGTATGAAATAGGATTAAGATAGAGACTAAAATTTATGTAAAAATGCCCGATATCATGCATCCCTTTCATTAGTGAAGTTGCTTAAAATTTTTAACTAATATATTTAAAATAAATTCATTAATTTTGTAATCAGATGTTAACATTAATTTAACTACCTTCTTTCTCGTGTTAAAAATAAAATTATATTCTCATGTTGCAAAAAAAGTTAATTGATTTTGTAGAAAGTAAATCAAAAAAAAAACTTGTAACATATATCAAAATATCAAGAGATTCGAGTATAATATTTGAAACTAAAAAAATACTAAAAATAATTTAATTAAACCTCCAGGAAGATTAGTATAATTTATACTTAAGAATTTTACAGTCTTGTACCTTTGATACTAAAAATATATGAAAGTTCTTTCCTTGTATTTTGATACGTTGTTCTTTTAGACATTCCTTTGCTTCCCCCTCAGAATTGCATTTTTAATTTGGTCCTTCATATATTAATATGTTATTAATTTAGTTCCTCCATTAAAAGTTGTGACTATCAAAAGTTATGGCCAGTAAACAAAGGACTAAATTGATAATATATCAATTTATGAGGGATCAAACAAAGAATAAAAATAAATGAATGACTAAATTGATAATATATTAATCTATGAGGGACCAAATTGAGAATAAAAATTTTGAAGGGACTAAATTGGTAACATATCAATCTATAAAGGACTAAATTAAAAAAAAATATATGTGAGGGACCAAAATAAATTTTAGTTGATACTAAAAACGTATTGACCTATTAATTGTGTTTGAGTAGCTTCTTTTTTTATTATTTTATGTTATTATTTTTCACATTAAAAGTAGATTCATATACAATTATAATTATATATGATGGCTATCAAATAATTATATATAGCTTGAATTATTGATCTTAACAAAGTTTTAATTTTGGGTATATATATATATATGGATATATTTTAATTATTTTAATTATGTTAATTAGTTTAGGCCAAAGATGTGGAAATACTATCAACTCATTACTAGATGCGAAGATAACACTAGCTCGCGATTGATTTTATGTCTCTTGAAAAAAAAAATGGTTACAATCATAGTCTTTGAGAGAGAGCACTATGTTAGCCAAAGTGAATTGTATATTGCTTTTCAAGAAAATACACATAATATCTCTCAACTGCCCTCAAATTTGAGTCATGGGCAACAAACTTCTATTTGAAAAGACAATTAATTCTCCGAACTTGAAAATCCCCCCTCCCTCTTGCGTGCAGTTTAAGGTTTAGGTTTTCTCTGCTTTTTTCTGAAGAGACAATCACTCTATTTGTTCCTTCCTCGCTACTGGATCTGTGATCCAACAACCACTAATACTTTTTTTTTCTTTGTCCCTGCTTTCAGGAACCTATTTGAAGAAAAAAATTTTAGATAGGTCTAAATGCTTTCTTTTTCTTTTCTTTGTGCTTATTTGATATTTCAGATAGGTCCCAATACTTTTTTTTTTAAATTTTTCTTTTAAATAAGTCCCAAAATGTAGGCACAAAGAAAAAAAAAAGCATTAGGGCCCATTTAAATTTTTTTCCTTCAAATAACACTACAAAAAAATAAGCGTTTAGCGTGGGTCAAAAATACCATTTAGCGTCGGTTTTGACCGACGCTAAAGGACTTAACGTCGGTTTCAAGAACCGACGTTATATTCTCCGTTGCGACGTTATTTAGCGTCGGTTTTGACATCCGTGGGAATAACCGACGTTATAAGATTTTAGCGTCGGTTTCGACCGACGCTAAATTCTATAAACTAACGTCGGTTATAACCGCCGTTAAAGTACAAATTTAGCGTCGGTTGTGACCGACGTAAAATTTTGTAATTTAGCGTCGGTTTTAACCGACGCTAAACTCTAAAGTTTAGCGTCGATTACGACCGACGTTAAGTTTGTATTCTAACGTCGGTTTTGACCGACGCTAGATAACTTTGATTGATGTCTATTTGGCTTCTTAACGTCATTTTTGCTACCATTTAACGTCGGTTCTAACCGACGCTATTTTGTGATATAACGTCGGTTTTGACCGACGTTATACGATTGTGGCTATGTTAATTAATATTATTTAGCGTCTGTTTTGACCGACGCTAGATGACTTTGGCTAATTAAATGAAAACTAATGTTAATTTCCAAAGCCAACCTTGTAAATACAATCAAATTTAATTTATATATCTGTAATCCAATATAATATCTAGCCAAAATTTAATGGATATTGGAAGCCAAACTATAAAAACAACTATAAAACATAGATATATTTAAGTTTTACATCAAATCCAAATTTAAAAATAAAAAAGTAACACATTCTAAAAGTACAAGTTTCACATGTCTTAACAAGATAAATATTACAACTAGTCCTAGTCATGGGTTGTGACTAGCTCCAGAAGAACGTCGACATCCTTGAGGTGAAGCTCCTGCACTGTTTGCATCAGGTGCCTGTAAACATAATATTTATTATTAGAGTTCATAGTGAATGAAAATAATGAATTAATAAGTCTAAAATTATATTACCTGTGGACCACTTGGTTCTGGGACATATGCAACCTCTGGAGGTAGTTGTAGTCCAAGTTGCTCTACAAAATATTTTACCATGGTGTTCAATCGACCAAGCTCACGATTGCGTTCTCGCTCCATAGTTTCACGTTCTCGTTCCATCGTTTGACGCTCTCGCTCCATAGTTTCTATTTTATCTTTCATGGAACCCAATTCAGTTCGCAAAGTATCCACTTCAGCTATTGCGTTGCCACTACTCGTAGAAGTTACGTTCATGTCTCTAAATCGATAAGTAGGCAACCCAAATACTTTTGAAGGACATGGACCCAATCCTAATAGACGTACTCGTCCAGAATGTTCTTTACCCAACACTTGCGAAATTGCATCATCTGATGAAATAAAAGGAGCTTGCGATTGAACGGATTGGGATTGAGATTCTTTTTCTGAAATTTGTTCCTACAAGAGTGAAACAACACAAAATACAACTATAAACAAAGTAAACAACACTATACAAATGCATACAAAAGCTTGAAAAGTAAACGTCCAAATATGATTTTTCAAGAAAACCATATCTTTATATATACATCAAATAACACACTTTCAAGACAACAAAAATCATGAATAACAAAACCATGATTATTAGGCAACATGTATCTCTCAAATAGAGGACAAATTATTATTTATTCCCTTTCTCTATTCAAAAAACATCAGCATCACACACACACACACACACATGTTTATGTCTATATATATATATATATATATATATATTTCAATCCTGGTTCCCCATATGATCTTTGTTACCGAAATATATATGGGGAAAGGATGAGAAAAAGGAAGCTGACCTCTGCCTCAAAATATATGTCTTTGTTATTTGAAATATTTGCCATTTTGAGAAGCAATTGGAGTTATTAACTTATTATTATTTAGAGATAAGTAGGATATTTATAATGAAGGGTTTAAGATATAGGCTCTTGAAATTAAAGGTCAACTAGGGATCCAATTTAATATAACATTGCTTTGAAAGTTTTGTGATGGTGCATTGAGGCTATAGGGAGCAAATGAGCTCATCATACATTTATATAGGCCACTTAAGTACAATATCTTGAATTATTGAAGTCATAAATTCTGGTTCTACTAAGCGTGGTGGTTTGAGAGTCTCAATGCAATGAATTGGTCAAAATATAGTATGATAGTAACGCTATAGTTTTCTTATGATTAGTCTCAACATGTTTCACTTTATAAATCTTCAAACAACAAAACAATGAGCATAACCACATTTTAGGAAGCATGTTTCTAAATTACCTAGGAAGATAACTAAATTAAAGGTGGCAGTAAATATATAACAGCAAACCAAATGCCAAGAGATAATCAATTTGATCAAAAAATAGAAAATAATTGAATCTAAAGTTATGATTAATTCAATCTGTATGTATGTGGCAAATATTCTTATCTTGGTATGTGGCTTGGTAATTAAGAGAAGAAATAGAACTCAAATCGATAAGAACTCAAGTCAAAAATGAAAGAAAATAACAATTATAAGAAACTATTAGGCACAAGACAACTTTAAATGACATGAAAATATATTATAGATAGCATAAGAATCATATTAAAGCCTAAAATCTTTTACACTAATTTTTCATTTTTATAGGATATAATATATATATATATATATATATATGTATATGTATTTTCTTTTGTTTATGTTTTAACACACACATACAAGTTAATGAAACATCCAGAGCATAATTAATTGTTTTATAAAAAATGAATGAATTGATGAAATTTAAAATAAAAGAAATGAAAAGTGATAGTGGCAATTTTGTAAAATGCTGAATTTATGAAAAAAGTAGTGATTAAAAATAAAAAATGAAAGAGAGAAGAATGATGTTGTACGAAAGATAACTTTATTACGTTTCTATATCAATGTGAACTATTTAAAACTCAAATGTTAAATAGGTTGCATCAGTTATTGACATTTAAATGAAGAATTTAAGTCAACTATAATTTATTATTAGTGTTATCAGAATATGAGGCCCATGGGCCAACAAATTTTAATTAATTGGTGAAGGGCGCTTTGTGACTCACATAACATGTAAATAATAGATTAAATTATGACAAGAAAAAAAGTTGATTACAAAATATTGATTGCATAATGGTGCATAATTGCTACTAAAATTTAACTTTTATATACAATTGAATACTCCTTTTAGAATCAAGAGATAGATGGAAGAATTTGTCCTATAAATTAGAACATAGCTACACAGTCACACTATAAAGTGTAAGTCCTTTATGAATGTTGGATTGGCTTGTGATCTAGTTGGATTGGCTACACAATCACACAATACTAACTGTAAGTCCTCTACCATGAAATGAGACAATATGAGGTCCAACATGAGTACATATTTTAAATTACAAAAAAGAAAATCTTACAAAAAAAATTCCTAGATGTTTCGCTATGCTTTAGGTGATATTCCAAGTTGGGAGATTCAAATAGCTTGTTAGTGGAGGAGAATTCATACTATATATATATATATATATATATATATATATAGTATATACAGTGTTATGTTTAATTTATTTTGTCCAACATGAGGAAATAAAAAGAAGGGGCAGATACAGTGAAGGTATGGTGGGGTTGCAATGGAGATTGGGAATACATAAATAATAGTAATCTATTGGGCCCAACCAACTATTGAAACAGAGTATGAAGGCAATTATATAAAAAATGGGCCAACTGGATGTTATTTATCCCATGGGTTATATTATTGGGCACTCTTCCAAATCCAATAAAATTATACATAAATATATATAATATATAATATATAATATTTTATATAAATATATAAATATATATATATATATTTATTTATATATATATACTAAATAATATATATATTTTAGTATATAAGTATAATATAGTCTACTATATTCAACGTCCCCACCACTATGATCAACACTCCTATATGGGCTGTCATGGGAAGAATGAGGTGAATGGTATCTTCCAAGGCCCACTCTTCAATATCTATGAATCAACGTTTCATTTATTTTTCTGTTGTTTTCTTCCTGAGAATTTCGGATGGACCACAAAAGCTACTAGAACCCCTCATATAAACACAGCCAATTATAGGGTTAAACCAATATGAACTCTTGGTTTCAAACATTAGAAAAAATTTCAATTTCCTTGTTAAACAGATTCAATGTTTCTTTGTCTTTATGCAATTGTAATTCCCTTTGGAAGATAACTTATTCTAAGATAAACTATTAAAGTGATCTCAGAAGCAACAACATATAGTCACATCAACAGCTCAGTAAATATATGAGAATACACTGCCAGCTGTAGTGCAGAAAACAGTGAGGAAGCCTTGTGTGGACGCGTGACTTCATTATAAACAAGAATTATTTACTCTGTGAAATAAGGCAAACAAAGTGTGGTGTGCATTCTATTAGAAGGAGATTCTATTAAATAGGGAAAATACTCTACAGACTAGGCAATAAAAAGTAATCTGAGTGGATGTACTATGGAGTTTGCTTCCTTACTCCATCACTTTAATTTAAAGAAAGTAATCACCACTCTTTCTAGCTTATGAAAGTAATCACACAAAAGCATAACTCAGCTTTTCCATTCTTCCTGGAAAATTTTAACCATTTTCTTTCTTCCTTTGTTTTCTAAAAAATACAAATCAAACAAAATAATACATTTTTTTAATTATTTTTTTTCATCTCATACTATATATATATATATATATATATTTCTTTTTTCTCTTTCTCTTTCTCTTTTTCATTTTCATTTTTACTTTCTTTTCTTTTCTTTTTTTCTACTACGTACCAAACGGGTCTTAAGGGTTTCTTACTTGGAATTAAGCAAATAACCCCTTCCTTTGTTACTATGTCTAATTTTCTATCCTACAATATTAATAGCCCACACTTAATTGCCCTGATGTTCTGTCATAGCAAATTTCCAAGCAAATAGTAGTTCACTTAAGCTTTACAAGTTAATATTACATTGCTTAATTCACTGTTCAAAGAAAATATTTATGTAATAAATTACATGACATTATATATAAGATACCAAACAAATTAAGTTCCTTGATGCTGCTAGAGTACCAAGAAAAAGTACGTGAATAAACAAACAAAATAATAAGACAACAAATGTGATGAGTAACAACACTAGACTAGACTTAGAGTTACAGAAGCAGAAATGAATGATATGCGTGAAGAAGGGCATTTTGAGACAAAAACATTGAACCTGACAAACATAATGCTACAACATTTCCTAATTAATTGCTACCTCAAGACAAGACCCCATTGGCCATTATAATTTATAGTTCTCCTGATCATTGCAACCCTCTTAGCCCACACATTGGTGAATTCCATTAATTACAAGTAAAGGAACAGTACTCAAATCACTATGATATAATTAATTAATTAATATCAATGCGTATATAAGATTAAAATCCTAATGCTCTCTTTTAATTTTATCACACAAAATCCCATTGAATGACTGATAGTACCCAGCATATCATATGGAAGCCAATTAATTAATCCAGTGTATATTTAGTGAACCAGCACTCACCCTCAAAGCTTACTTCTTTTTTCTCATTCTAAACACAACCAACACTTTAAATGAATGATCCTAGATATCTAAAGCTAATTAATTATTTTAGCATCCAATAAGCTTTAGACACCACCCAGTCCTCAACGTACAAATCAAAACAATGAAAAAGGATGCATTTCATTTCATAATCTTTTTTTTCATTATAAAATCAGTAATTTAACATTGTGTGGATCTGGATCATTGTTCCTCAAAAGAACAGAGATTTCAACAGTACTTATCTTTTCCAACCACTGTCAAAGACATGTCCACCTAAAATATTATGCTTTGCTAGCTTTGCTTCCAGCATTATAAAAAGTGATTGCGGGCAAAAGATATACCAGAAAAGTATTACTGTAATAACCCAACTTGTAATATTGAAAACGCAAACCAGCAAACCAGCAGAAAACGTAAAAAGAAAACCCCTTTTCTTTCCTTTCCCTTTTCCTTCATTTACGGTAACATATAGGAGAAATTTTAAAGCATGTAAAAGGGGCTATAGATAATGTAAAAATGAAATGACAAAATCAGAGCAATTAAACTCAAATCCCTCAAACATAAAAGAAGATCATGACAAAGAAACCCTCTTAAAAAAAGCAACAAAAATATATAGAAAAATAAAAAAAATAAAGAAAGGGTAGAGCTTAGAACAGGTTAAAACCTCTGAAATGAAGCTTCTATGACTAAAAGGGAGTAGAGAAGAGCATTGCGTGGTAAGCAGAGATGGCCATGGCTGAGTCAGAGAAGAAAGAGATAACGTCGGTTATATATCTATCTAACGTCGGTTTTAAGAACACACGCTAATTTTTGTAAAAAGTCTCATTTAACGTCGGTTATACAAACCGACGTTAAAGAACTGACGTTATTTTCCCTTATTTTTGTAGTGTAAGTTCCTGAAAACAGGCACAAAGGAAAAAAATTGATAGTTGTTAGATCACAAATTCAACCACTAGAAAAAAATAAACAAAACATTTGTCTCTTCCAAAAAATAAAAACAGAGAAACCACACACCCTCGCCCTTCCATGCGTGTGGCATAATTCCCCTCGTATCAGCTCATTTTTACATATCTATCGTACATGTGGCATCTAAAGCTCCTCCAACCTATTAAGATGGTCAAAGCAACAATAGGCTACCCTACATTAATTAGTCACATTGATAATGACTATTTGAACCCAAAAAAAAAAGTTCAATTCTTGTAGACGTACGCCAATTTGAGAAGGGCTCTACTATTGTACAATATAAATTCCATTCAATTGGATAGAGGAACACTCTTGGCAAAAAAAAAAACAACAATATAGGCCCAAGAGTATAAAAAAGGTACCAGCATGGTTGATAGTAGAAAAGCCAGATTACTTTTCTTGAGCTGACACTTGATTATCTCCCTTTCCTTTCTGTTTCTGGTGAATAACTATCCCATATGTGAACACTACACTAACATCGACTAATTCAGATTCGAGCTTGGTAGTATTACAATAGACAGCAAAGCTCTTCCTACCAAGTTTTAATGTAGCTACATTCTTAGAGATTAGAGACTCGAACTCAAGACATTTAATAGTTAGAATAATTTTTTACCAGTTGACTTGCGTTTTTGGTGGACCCTTTCCTTTTATGTTCCTTTTGGCCAAAAACTTTTTGATAAGGTCGTCTGAACCATGTTCTTCGTCTCAATCTTCATTAGCCTTCTTTTTGAGTTGTAGGGTTTGTTAATTAATGCATACATATAATATTGAACAATTTGGTACTACCTTCGTTAATATTTTGCGATACAATCTGTTATGATTTTTTTTAAAATGAAACTCATGTTATTTAATTTTAAATCAAAGTTTAGCTGCAGATTTTACTTGATTATTATATAAGTTAAAATCATTTCCCTTCCTTAGAGAGTTGACTTGGTTCAAAAATAGGCAATTTAGATGAAAATATATATGTAAGCGAGAAGAATGAAATCTGAAATTAATCCCAATTATTTTAATATTGGAAAAATAAAATAAATGATCTCTCGTACCTACAGTATGTGGTTACAGTCTTAGTGTAGAAAATGCTGCTTGCCTCCGCGAGAACTATGCCACAACAAGGCAAGGATTTACTAAAGAGATGAAGACTTTAATTCATTTATTATATATGTGCACAGATATTAATAGGGAAGTTCTGAGATAACTTGTTTAATTTCTTGGTTCTTGCACTATTTGATGCAGCTTTAAATTAATTACCACTTCATTAATTAAAAAATTAGAGAAAAATTTAAAATAGATATAAAGGGTAGAAAAGCTTAAACTTTCAAAAACAAGAAGATCTCTCGTAAAAAATTTATTATTTGCTTATACAACCGAGAGAAACTTGAGAAGTTAGATTGAAGAAATGATAAAATTAATATAATAGATTATATATACAGTACATATAGTATACAATTTTTTCTCTGTTTTTTTTTGGGCTAGAACCACTAATTAATGTCTTGAAAATTACTTACTATGCTATAATTAATCTAGTTTGAGTCCGATTAGATCATAAAGAAATAAAACTCTTCCAATGCTAACATGTTTTATTCATAAACTCAAACTCAACTTTATTTAGAAGGAACAAATGCCAACCCACTTCAATCAATTAGTGCTTGTAGTATATAGTTTACTATTTATAAATATAATAACATGAGAAAGTAGGGCGATGAATTGATAAAATTAATATAATAGATGATCAATAGTATATATACTATTCATAAATATGATCAATTGAATATGGTGCTATATATAGATTAATAGTATATCCCACAAAAATTACTTACGGATGAGAATTGAGAAGCAGAAGCCAAGCCTTCAAATTAGGTAACTAAAATTTAAGCTCCAAAAGTTCACTCAAGGGCTTCCAGTACAATACTGGAAGCCTTTGAGGAACTTGTTTCAGAGCTTAATTCATTCATATATTTCCATGAGAAGCTCTTAATTACTGTCTTATGAGAAAACCAATATGTAGAAATTGGTTTATATAGAGATTTTCAGAGGGGACCCTACCTTCACCCACAATCAGATAGATTGGAATCCCATCTTCAATACTGTGTCATCTTATCTTAAATCTTAATATATTCAAATAAAACAGATATGCATTAGCTTTTGGTTTATTTTCCAGATTCGTTTCTCCATACTTGTGAAGATACACATAGACTTCGTAGTTTGTCTTTATCGGAGATTAAAAAAAATTGCTTGTCACTCTAGAATATTAATTGATACATGACTTTCTGTGTGCGTATTATTTCTTAAATTTTGGATAATTAACAGACATTATATAAGTGATTCCATGTAGGTGTTCATATTCGATATTTGTTCCTTTTGTACAAAGTAATAAGTATTACATGGTATCATATAAATTTTTTCCAAGGTCATGTAATATCTGTAATTTTAAATCATAAAAAAGTTAGGTTACAAATTTTACATAGTAACTAATAATTGCTTATTTTTTAACACAAAATAACAGTAAGATTTATTTTTTAATATTAAGAGAATATAATGGATATTTTTGAAATATAAAAAATTTATATGAAAATCTTAAAGAGGAAAAAAAACATATAAGAATATATGCTAGGTATCTTGATTCATTGATTACAAAGCGAATCACAATATTAGAAACTCGCTTTATGATGAGGGGGCATGTGTAATAGTTTAATTTGGGTTACTGGACATTAATTATCACAATATTCATTAGTTGATTTTGTTTCCAATTTAAATCTTATAAATGAAAAAAAAAGTAGCATTGAGAAAAATTAACACCTTTGTAGTTTATCTAGAATGAAATCATATTAGTCGGGCTTTAATAAATTTTTGAATATTGATAGCTGTAACAAAAAATATATATTCTTGAAATATTTACCCACTTTCAACATCAACTCATAAACACTTTTAGTTAATAAACCTTGTTTAGATTTTAACTTAATCTATAAGATTATTCTCAAGAAGTAGATCTCATTCGAGCAGTTATATTTCCAATTTCTATTATATCATAGAAAGCATTTAACATTATTGTACCACCGTTTTAATCTCATACCACCTAATTATATGTTTCTGTCACAGCTGACACTTTATTATTTCATCTTAATGGAAGTTACAATGATACATATTTCTTGGCATATTATAGCCAAAAAGAATATTATACTAAAATATCCAGCTTAATCTTACCTAAACGTATGAGGAAAAGATGAAGATTACAGCTAGTAGATACAAAATGATGTTATTTTGAGTGTATTAGTGGAGATATTTTGTCAAATATTGATGTTTACATTCCCTAATGGCCACATTCAATAAATTAGCCAATTCTTTAAACAATTTGTATGTAACAATTAGGATGAAATTGAAAATTTTTATAAGCGTGTAGGATGAATTTGACACAAAAAAAAACATGTAAATAAAAATGAAATTGATGCCAAATTCAAAGGACAAAAATGATATATTTCTGAAACTTAGTTAAAACAATCTTTCAAAAATCCTTAAATGATATATATATATGTGTGTGTGTCTGTGTATATATATATATATACTTAATATCTTCTTAATTGTTTTTTATGCCATCTAAAGTAATTAGTAACGAAATTATGATATCTTCAAAAAAAAAAAGAAAAGAAAAAGCATTTAACGTAATCTAGCTAGTCAAACTGTGAAAAATTAATTTAACTTATTTATTTTGCATTGGATAAAAATTAAATGTAAAACAAATGCGCTGAGTGTTTGACACTTTGACCTCAAATTCTCGCCACATACTTTTAATATTCCCCATGATATATAGAAGAGGATCAATAATCCCTGTCTCCTTTATGACATAGAATCATATGAGTTCTTGATTGAACTAACCTTTCAAATTTCCTTGAATTTAAGCTCTCCAAGTTCGTTCAAAAGCTTCCAGTATTACAATACTGGAAGCCTTTGAAGAACTTGCATCTCAGCTTAATGCATTTTGTGAAACCAATTGGATGTATATGTGGCTCTATAGCCAAAACGTGTCTAATTCTGTTGCCTCTTTCCAGATTATGTTCTAGAAGTTATTCCGAAACAGTAGTTCGTAGTGATTTGTCTATATCATCAACAAACAAACCTTATCACTCCCGAATCTAATTTAGTAGTGTATAAATAAGCGAAAGCATACATATATATATATATATATATATATATATTTATTTATTTATTTCACAGTTATCCTCTAGAAACAATTCTCACTACAAGAATAATGTATTATACCAATTGAAAAAACAGTCAGTAATATAGGGAATCCAGTCGGAAATTGAAATTTGCGACCAATTTGCTACTGATATTTTTAGAGTCGATAAAATAATAATCGCTAATTTGTTTCCCACTGAAAAACAAATGAATATGAAAATCCTACTAAAATTTACCTATTGAATTTTAGTAGCTAATTAGCTTCCAGCTCACCTCAAGCAACGTATAAATATAAGTGAATGATAGCTCGGGACTCAAGATGATTGATTGATTGAAGTAAATTTTTTTTTTAAAAAAAATATTGTACTGAATTAATTTTTTAGAAGTAATGAGGGATCTTGAGCCACACTCTGAATAAATTTTAAAAAAGTAAGAGGGGGCTTGAGTAGCTCGAGGCCCCCTCCTCTTAAGATAGCTCGAGCTACATTGTTTTTTTTTAGTGTTAATCTTCTTTTGAAGTTTTGTTTTAATCTTAATTTTTTATACTTATTTTAATTTGTTATACTAAAATTGTTTACTTTTAAATAACTAACTAGTAATTTTTTTATATATTATTTAGTTTATTTTTTTGTTATATTAACTGGTTAATTTTGCAAAAATAATGTAGTGAATAATTTTATGAAGCTATTATTTTAGCATAAATAAAAAAAGATATTATAAATAACAAGAAATTCACAACCTCTCATGAATTATTTTTTTATTTTAATTATAAATAAAAAAGAAAATCACTCAATAATCTTGCGGTGATCTTCTTTTTATCTTACATTATAAACAACAAAAGAAAATAAAACATTTGTTGCCCAAAAGAAAATCCATCATACAAAAAGTTAAATTAATTAAATTATATCTATTTGTTGCCCAAAAGAAAATATTCTAATGATTTGACCATGTTAAAATAGTACTGAAATTACAAAAGATTATTTCCAAATGAATCCTGCGCCTCGTCGACCTAACTAAAGTTCGAGGATGCAGCATAATGTCACAGAGAATAATTAGTATTGAAAGCATGTGATCTACAAATCTTTTTGGTGATTGGCCATTATGAGTTTGACATTTGTTAAAGCAAACTACAAATTGATACTCTACAGTAACTGAAGCGATTGCTGGCTATGCAACTGTTTCTCATTTCTGCCCGGATTCCTTACAATTGTTCCAAAATTATATTTTTCATATTTTTAGAAGTTTGCAATTAATTACTTATATATGCTGTTCGAGTTCTCTGTTATTGATGTTCAACTTGTTGAGAGGAAGATTCTAAATATCCTTTTCTAAATAATTTTTGGAGAAGGGAATGAGCCAAGAGTTAGAAAAGAGAGAACTAAATATTTTCGAAGTTCTTGGTTTGGAATAAAATGGGAGACTCGTATCTTATTTATAGGATTAAATTTATCTTTCCAATTACCACCTACTTCTACATTAATTCCTCTATTACCATTCACTTTTTTGTTAATCTAGATATTCTAGAACGCTACAACAATCAATCCAAATACCGACAGAAAATTTCTGACTGAAACCTATTGAAAGAAATTATGACTAATATACTTATGTTTTTCTGCTAAACTGTTGTATGAACCATTATTTGTCCAACTGAAACAAAATTCCGACTATTTTACTCATGTTTTCCTACTGAAAATGTTGTAGGAATAATTATTTGTCCAAGTCATCCATTTACAATATCTTACCTACTCATTCTAGTATCTTACAACAACTAAAAATCAATAGGAATTATTTAGTTAAAGTAACTTTAAATATGTTGAAATTAATGTTGTTTATTTTATTTGAAATTATTTAGTTACTAAGAGACATACTAGTAATTTTATTTTTTTTATAAAATTATTTATGTATATATAATTTTAGAAAACTCTAAAAAAATTTAAAAAAATAAATAAAGTATATATTAAAAAATTGTAAATAGAGAGAGGTACATGATTGTCCCTATATATACGGAGTCGGGGGAAGCTCCGTGCACCATAATTCATATATATGGTTATATGGCGCAGGGGAAGCCCCTGAACTCTATGCGTAGTCCTGTATTTTTTTGTCTATATTTTGTTATAATATTTATTTATATATTTTATTTACTATTTTTAACTTATTATTACTATATCTTTTTTTTAAAATAGTCTCTTAATTTCTTTAATTAGTTAACTCAATTTTGTAATTAGATAGGTATAAAAAATAATTAAATTAAAATTATTTTCAAAAAAAGTAAAACTAGACTCGACAAATATAAAATTTTTTTATAATACAATTTTCACAATAGACATTTTATGATTTAAATCATTGAATATAGCAAAAAATTGAAATTTATGTTCTTGAAAAAAACTGATATTTTGCATGTTAATTACATTGTTATATTTGAATGATATTATTTATGACTTTATAAATATTTATGACTTTATGTTTAAATTATTATGAATGTTTATGACTTTAAAGTGTGAAATTTTATTTAGATAATTTATTTTACTTGTTTTTAGGTATATATATAATTTTTAATTTATTTATTTAGGTCAACAATAGACTTGACAGTTAAACTAGTGGTCAGAGGCCAACATGGGTCAATTATTGGGCTGGCTCCAAAAACATAGTATACATAAATTCTTATGTATGATAAATTAATGTATATGTACCGACGACACATTTATATATAATAAAAAAATTAGAAATGAATTTTTTTATATAAAAAATAAGTGTCACTCTTTCAAGAGAAAGAATTTGCCAAAAAATAATTAGTTATCATTTTCTGTGTTGCCCTTATTTTCTTTTTATTTTTCTTGTTCATCTTTATCGTCATCTTAATAGATTAAATTTAAATTTCTATGATATTATTCGAAATTGTTGTCGTACAAAAGCAAACTCATTAAGCATACATAATAGATTTACAATGTCTGATTGAATAATAAAATTAAGAAATACAATGTGTTCTTATTCAAAATATGACTTCACTTAGTCACAATTGAGAAGGACATAAAATTGAGCTGGCATATATTCTCTATCATCTAAATATTTAGTGAAGCTCTTGCCGAAGGAACACCTGACTTGGTTAAAAATTGTTAATATTGTCGGTTGGCTTGTCTCCTCTTGCAGGCATTTCGACCAACTCTTGTTCTTATTAAATATATGTGTGATTCAAAGTAATAAGAATAAAAGTACGATGTCTCTTGTGCCAAGTATGCTTCGCAAATTGAACCTTTCACCTAAGATTTATTCTTGACTGTCTTTTTAATTCTATTTAAAAACCTTTAAAAATGAAAGGAACTAGTTTGTCATATTTGTATCAATAAGAATTAAAATAAGATACAAAAGTAAGTAATTAGGGATTGATTACCTCTCAAAGGGATACATCCATCAATATTGAACCGATCCATTTACTCGAGTCTCATACAGGAGATGAACAGATAGATGTTCCATTGAGTCAAAAAATCCAGGAAGAAAAATTCTTTCTAGCTTGCAAAGAATGATAGGAATATTGTGTTTCATTTGCATCAGGTCATCCATATTCAACTTTGCTAAACACAAGTCTCTGAAAAATTGGCTTATCTCAGTGAGAGGCTTCCAAACTTGCTCTGGTAATGCACTGAATGCGATGGATAGTAAACATTCCATGAAAATATGACAATCATGGCTCTTGAGTTCAAACAACTTTCCGTCCTTCTCATCAACACATCTTGACAAATTAGAAGAATATCCATCATGCATTTTTAGACCTTTGACCCACTCGCATATGACCCTTCTCTACTCAAGCATAAATGCAAATTTAGCTTTTGACTTTATCACTTTACCATTGACCAATTCTTCTAACTCTAAATTATGACGCCTATAGTACACCCTAAGATCTTGCCTTGCCTTGATCTATGTATGGCGCGAGGGACTGTATTCGATAAGATTTGTAGTCATTTGACCCCACTGTAGACCTCACAATAAAAAAATTAACTTTTAGTGGCAACTTTTTTGTGACGACTCGACTTTTGGTGGCAACTCTCAAAGTTGCCACTGAAAAAGTCAACTTTTGGTAGTGACTCCAAGAGTCGTCGCTAGAAGTCTAACTTTTGATGGTGACTTTTCAAAAGTCAATTTTATTTTAAATAAAATTAAAAAAATAAAACTTTTGATAGTCGCCACCAAAAGTTTAACTTTTAGTGGTGACTCTCCAAAGACGCCACTAAAATCAATTTATTTTTAAATAAAATTAGAAAATTAAGTTTTTGGTTGCGACTCTTTTGGTGGCATAGTCGCCACCAAAAGTTACATTTTGTGACGACTATATGACCAAAAGACATTTTTTTATTTTTATTTAAAAATAAATTGACTTTTGAAGCTGACTTTTAAAGAATAAATTGACTTTTGTCGCCACCAAAACACCATTGGTGGCGACTAAAAATTGTCACCAAAACATCTTTGGTGGCGACTTTAACAAAGATGACCAAAGGTCATTTTTTGGCAAAAAATGACTTTTAGTGGCGACTAAAGGTGACTTTTGGTGGCAACTATAAGAGTTGCCACCAAAAGTCTAATTTTTTTATTTTTATTTAAAAATAAATTGACTATTGGTGGCTTTTGGTGGTGACTGTTAAAGTTGCCATCAAAACACATTTGGTGGTGACTTAGAAAGTTGCCACCAAAGATCATTTTTTGGCACTTCTTTTGTAAAAAATGACTTTCAATTGCGACTATAGTCACTACTAAAGGTGACTTTTGGTAGCAACTCTGCGAGTCGCCACCAAAAGTCTAAATTTTTTTTATTTAAAAATAAATTGACTTTTGGTGGCGACTATTGAGAGTCACCACCAAAAGTCAATTTATCTTTATTTATATATAATTATATTTTTTATCTCTTAATCTATTAATAATAATATATTTCCTTTTTGTTAAGTTAGATAATATTTCATTTAGTATTATGATGTTTTTGGGTTAAAATAATTTTAATAGATTATATATATATAAAAATAATATTTTGTCCTTACATAGCACAATTAAAGTGGTGGTGTAATAGCAAGACACACATGGTTGCAAGCAAGGGACCCAGGTTCAAATATCAGTATGCATATGTTTGGTTTAATTTCAAATAAACTCTAATATTGCACAAAAAAAAAATCGAGTCACCCCGGGGCAACGAGCTAGTGGACCAGTCAAGACTTGCATGAGTCAAATGGGTCTCGGATCAACCCGTCGAACCAATTCGAATCTAAAAAAGTTCCTGCTGACAAAAGTGGCCACCAAAGGTATTTTGGTGGCGACTAAGCGTTGCCACCAATGGTCTTTTGGTGGCGAATTTGAAAGTCGCCACTAAAGGTTACTTTTCGTGGTGACTTCTTTTAGTGGCGACTATTAAAGTCGCCACTAAAGGTAACTAAAAAAATCATTTTTTAGCACGAAATTTTTTTTTAGCAAAAAAAAAAAAAGACTTTTGGTGGCGACTAAAGCAAAAACCTTTTAGTTGTGAACTTTCAACAGCAACTTAGTCGCCACTAAAAGGCGCCGCCAAAGGTCTTTTGGTGGTGACTTTTAGACTAGTGTCGTATGCATACAACTTCACTACCTGTCTTAAACTTTGGGCATCTACAAATCACATGTCCTTATATAGCACAATCCTGATGTGTGGCATGCCTCAGTTCCATTAATAAATTTTTACATAATTGAATGTCACAATCTCGATCGAATCCTGCACCAATTTGGGATGAAACAACCAAGTTTGCATGCACTGGCCAACTTATGGTCATTGCATCTAAAAAAGTTAACTGAAAGGAATGACACTGACTAGAAGGTAGAGCATGCTGAGTTCATCCAAATTAATTAATTTTCACACAAATAAGTACTTTGTTATATCAATTAATTTTCTTAATTTCACTCACAAAAAAATAATTTTCACTCAAATTAATCAATTTAATAATTTTTTAATTAATTCTTTTTTATTCACATTAATTAAAATTAGTTTGTTCATTAAGTCCAAACATTCATTTCATTTTCACTCATTTAATTATAATAAATTTAATTTACCACAATTTTAATTGAAATTAATTTTCACAGTAAATTTAATTAATAAAAATTGCAACTGGTATAAAGTTTATTTAATATCTAATTTTTAATTTCAATTGATGTATTTTCATATTTTTTATTTATTTTAAAAAATAAAAATTAGGAATATTCTTAAAATCTAAAAAAATAATAACAATAAGCAGGACAGGGACTACATTTCTTATATTCTAGATGGATTCATTTTGAAGATCAACTAACGATCGAATCACTACAAAAAAATAGCTTTTTGTGGCAACTAAAACAGTCGCCACTAAAAGTCTGACTTTTGGTGGCAACTAAAGAGTCGCCACCAAAAGTCCAACTTTTGGTGGCGACTTTTGAGAGTTGCCACTGAAAGAGGGACTTTTGGTGGCTACTTTTGAAAGTCGCCACCAAAAGTTTAATTTTTCAAAAAAAAATTTAAAAAATTTTAGACTTTTGGTGGCAACTATGATAGTTGCCACCAAAATAACATTGGTGGCGACTAAAAGTCGCCACCAAAAGCCTATTGGTGGCAATTTTTGTTGCCACCAAAAGTGACCAAAAATCAATTGTAGGTATTTTTTTAAAATTACTTTCGATGGCAACTATAGTTGCCACTGAAGGTGACTTCGGAGTTGTCACTAAAAGTCGAAATTTTTTTATTTTTATTTAAAAATAAATTAACTTTTGGTGGTAACTTTTAAAAGTCGACACCAAAACACCATTGGTGGCAACCAAAAGTTGCCACCAAAGATAATCAAAAATCGTTTTAAACATTTTTTTAAAATACTTTCGGTGGCAACTATAGTTGCCACTAAAGGTGACTTTTGGTGGCAACTCTAAGAGTCGCCACCAAAAGTCTGAATTTTCTTTATTTTTAATTAAAAATAAATTAACTTTTGGTGGCAACTTTTAAAAGTCGCCGCCAAAACACTATTGGTGCCAACCAAAAGTTGCCACCAAAGATAATCAAAAATCGTTTTAAACATTTTTTTAAAATACTTTCGGTGGTAACTATAGTTGCCACTGAAGGTGACTTTTGGTGGCAACTCTAAGAGTCGCCACCAAAAGTCTGAATTTTTTTTATTTTTATTTAAAAATAAATTGACTTTTGGTGGCAACTCAAAAGTTGCCACTGAAAGTGGGACTTTTAGTGGCGACTCTCATAGTTGCCACCAAAAGTCAATTTTTTATTTATATATAATTATTTTTATCTATTAATCTACTAATAATAATATATTTTCTTTTTATTAAGTTAGATATTGTTTCATTTTAGTGTTATGATATTTTTCGCTTAAAATAATTTTAACAGATTATATATATATATATATATAATATTTTGCCCTTACATAACACAAATAAAGTGGTGGCGTAATGGCAATACACACATGGTTGCAAGCAAGGAACCTAGGTTCGAATATCAGGTATGCATATATTTGGTATAATTTCAAATAAACTCTAATATTGCAAAAAAAAATAATCGAGTCACCCTGGGGCAGCGAGTAAGTAGACCGGCTAAAACCTGCACAGGTCAAATGGGTCTTGGGTTGACCCGTCAGACCAATCCAAATCTAAAAAAATTACTATTGACTTTTGGTGGCAACTTTTAGTCGCCACCAAAGGTTTTTTAGTGGCAACTTTTAAAGTTGCCACTAAAGGTAACCAAAAATTATTTTTGACAAATTTTTTTTTTTGCGAAAAATGACTTTTGGTGGCAACTAAAGTCGCCACTAAAGGGTAATTTTTGGTGCCAACTCCTTTAATCGTCACCAAAAACCTTTCAACCGTGAACTTTCAGCAACAACTTAGTTGTCACTAAAAGTCGCCACCAAAGACCTTTTGGTGGCAACTTTAGTTGCCACCAAAAGTGTTTTTTTTGTAGTGAATATGCTAGAGGAACAATTGTAGAGTTATTCAAATTATTTAACTCTTTCTTATGTAAAATAAAACAAATTCATCCACTGAAATAAAAAATTGTAGAAATATTTATTTTTCATGAATAAATTATTTTCTATAAATTTATATTCTACAAATTTATCATTATAAATATGCATATTCACTTTTAACTAAATTTTAAATTCAACTATTTGTTAACCACAGTGAGAAAAGCATATATAAAATTAATCACCAAAAATTATAATAAATTTTTATTAAATAAAAATAATTAAACTAAAAATAATAATACTAATAAAAAAATTAAACACAGGATAGCACAAATCTAGGTGGCGCAGGGGGCTTCCCCCTACACCACATAGTATAGTGTGGTGCAGGGGGTTGCCCTCTGCCCCACAAATATGTGTGTGGCGCACGCCTTCCCACCTACGCCACATAATATATATATATATATATATAACATATTCTATTTTATTTTTTGTCCAAAAAATCAACATCTTAAAAATAAATTAAATAGATATGGATTTAGCATATATTTTTGCGACTGAAATATAGTAGGAATGTTGTAATAGGAATTATTTTTCAGTCGGAGTTAAATTGGTGTTTAATTAGCGACTGTGGAATTTACGACTGCAAAAATTCAGTAGCAACTCAGTAAGAAATCTTGTGTTCCTACTGAAACTCATATATTTGTGATTGGACTCTATAGGAATGAAACATTATTGTTGTAGTGGAAACTTTAGATAGTTCTTACATTTTCTAGACAATGGGCCTTATAATGGGCCTTAAAATTTGGATCATGACACATTCCAAAAACTACAAAATATTGGGCCATAAATCAAGTTTAACTTTCAACACCCCCTTTTAAACTTGATTTACCATTCCAAGCATATTTCTCAATTTGATAATGCTTGAGTGGCTTTGTGAATATGTCGGCAATTTGATCTTGTGACTTCAAATATTCTACTTGTACATCCTTTCTTGTGATGCATTTCCTTATGAAAAGGTAGCGTGTATCAACGTGTTAACTTCGATCATGAAAAACAGGATTCTTTGTTAAGGCAATAGCTGATTTGTTATCAACATAAATCTTGGTTGCCTTCTTCTTGTATCATGTTTATCTCCCTCAATAGTTTTCTTAACCACACTGCATGGCATACACATGACATAGTAGCTACATACTCAGCTTCACAGATAGACAAAGTAACAATTGATTGTTTCTTTGACATCCATGAAAAAGCAGTGTCTCCCATAAAAAAAAAAAGACGAATAAAATAAGCCAAAATTGATTATACCTTTGAGGTATCAAAGAATTCTTTTGGCAGCTTTCAAATGCGTAGTTGTTGGATTTTCCATGTAGTGACTATCATGCCCCAATTCCAGGAACATGACTGGCATGACGGTAGGACCCTTACCACCATCGTAAGCCTGAATTCATGAATACATAGGCTACACAGCCAAAAATGATAATTAAAGGAAACCTTCACACAACCATATACATAGAATACCTAGGAGTTCTATTTACTACAGAGCAACTCAAGGAACTCAGACATACCCAACTTAGCATCAACCCAAACCCGAAGAGAGGTTGATGACAAAGAAGCTCCGCTACTCCTTGTCGATCCTGCTAGGGCACGAAAAAAGGGTGAGTATAAAAATACTCAATGAGGAAATAACTATACCAAACAGATTACTACTATGTGCCTCTCACAGGGATGGGACATAAAATTTATGTCCCAGTCACTAACACTAGGCCCAAGCCTCATTTCACACAACCAATATAGTCACGTGAATAAATCCTATCCAATGCACACGATTATCATTAAATCATACCTTACCAGGGAAAATACAAGGCCCATACCACCATATGACCAAATCACACAAAATTAACGCATAACATCAAGCAACCTTAAGGTCAAAAGTTTTCTGCCATGATCACCACATTTAAATAAATAAATTTAAAGCCTTCACATAAAGCACACAATAGATGAATGGCCATTTAACTTAACAAAAGTCCAATCTATGCAATAGGTCCACCGTTCTAGGACTTTTGAAATATACAATATGTCTACCGTTCTAGGACATTGGCTATGAATAATTAAATGGGGTCTTGTCTATCGTTCCATGACAAATACTATAATTAAACGGAGTCCCATCGATAAAGACTATAAATGAATGAAGTCTCATCCACAGTCCAAGACAAAGACTATAAATAAATGGAGTCTTGTCCACCATTCTAAGACAAAGACTATGAATAATTAAATAGGGTCTTGTCTATCGTTCTAGGATAGAGACTATGATTAAATACAATTCTTTCTTGGCAAGCCGTATGAATATAACTTATATGAGTTCACTATAATCATTGCATGTGATCAATTATAATTAAATATTATTTTAGCATCACCAATATTCAACCAAAGGAAGCATATATACATATGTCCATTGTGCAAGCATATCATAGTACAATAATTCGATTAGCGACTACCACCCCATAACATGATTTCCCACGTATAAAGTGCTATCAAGGGGGGTCACTTATTTAAAGTAAGAATAAAACAGTAGACTTAATTGCTTAGAAGTATAGCTCATCGCAACTCATTACATAACACTTACAACCATAAGATTCCTCTAAAGTTTCCCAATCTCAAATTTCCCATAGTCCAGGGGTAAAACTCATTTCAAGCAATTTACATACTCAACAAACAACATCATTAGAATTTATCAATCTACATGACAACAACAAGGCAACTTACTCATTTCCTCAACTATTTACAATTCATGCTTAGACAAGAGAAATGTAAGTATAAGTATATATATTGATATCCATTTGAGTCATTCACCACAAGACAACAAGTTAGCCTAATAGCTATAATCAAGCAATTTAATCCTAAACCTTTAATTTGCTAAAATGAGGGAATCACTCTCACACGCAAAAATATAGCACAAGGGAATGTATTATTTAGATGTGCATGTAATTTAACAAAATCCATCACTAGGGAGTTAAGAGTCCTCATTTCATGATATAGACACTTGAACTTGTTACCTCGGATCATAGGAGAAGAGGAAATGTATCCTGCATGCTCATCAAATAGAGTCTTAAACTCTACTCATGAAATATCCAAATTTTCCTACTCTCCTATGTTCATTATTTGAGGACAACTATGATCTTTCGCAGATAAAAATAAATAGGCACTTACTATACCATATGTATCATCATACATTAGGCAAAATGGAATTATTCCTTCACACGACCAAGGCTTTTAGTTCCAGCACAAAAATATCATCATTAAAAAAGATCATTTCAAGGAGAAACCTAAGCATTGATGACACATACGTAAGCTGTATAACTTGAAAAAGGTAGAAGAGATCCTTCACCTGGGTATGGAGCACTTTCGACCTTCAAAGAATGTCCTGGCTAAGCTCTGAACCCAACAATTCATCTTCCATCCTCTACGGACTAAACCAACAAAAGAAAGAGAATTAAAATCACTCTTTATTGCTTGTCTCTGCCATCTGCTGAAGGCTTGGCGCTTGGGGCGCCAAGTAGCAGAAGTTCAAACATCAGTTCAGTTTTTAATGGCCCAACTCTGAAATCAGCTAATTTTTTACCATTTTCCATAATTCCTTTCGGGGTTTTCTTCCTTAATGTTCTAAGGTCAATATGGCACAACAACCCCAAGCTATTCCATGATTCCGAAGATGCCAAAGCCAACTTGTATCTTTGTAGCAAGCGTTAAGACATTTTGCTAAGTCATTTTGAATATTTAACATGAACATTTAACATGAACATTTTATTTCTTGACATTGGCACCTTGGTGGTCAAATTATTTTTCTCATATCTTATAGTTAGGCTATAATCTTTCATGTGAATATTATAGTGCTTTGCTAGAAGTTGTCCAAGACTCAAGATATTTTTTTTCATGATGGGCACATAGTAAACATTTGAAATAAATTGATGTTCTCCATGATCTTGTCACATCTTATCTAGGACACGTGACTGGCACGAGTGAGCCTAACCTCACCTAGGAACCTAATCGCTTTCATCAAGCCAGCACATAAAACATTATAAAATAGATAAATGAAAGTAAATAATTATTTAAGAAATCATCCTTCCACATATTCATAGATATCCAGATACATAAAATCTTACTATTCTCTTCCTTTATTGTATACCATCTCTATAAGCAAATAATAAAAAAAATGTTTAGGAATATATTCAACAATAATATGATTTCATTTATATATATAATTCCTCAATTCATAATGACAGCAATCCAAATCCTAAGTTACCTATACTATCATGAAGTGACTCTAAGATAGCAAACAAAGTATACATAAATGAGAATTTACTTATCCCCGGATTCAAATGGGATCTTAAACTGAGAATCCGCTATTCCCTGCGTGAATATTGGCCTTCAACTGTCAACTTTGAAAATATTAATAAGAGAGGTATGAGTGAATCACGTGCTCAGTGAGGGATAATACTAATTTATGACGGAAAAACAATTATAATACATCATAATGATAACATATATCAAATATTCATAAACCAATTATAACATAATACAATATAATCCATAGTAGTTCTCAATAGTATCCAAATAAATTAAATACATCTCAGCATAACCCAAAATAATTCACAACAAACAATGCAATCAAATGCACATACCATACCAACTGAGTCGTCAAGGGTACCACTGGATCATTTCCTATGGCCCCCGCTACATCTACCCTTATTGCTTAATTTATAAATTTCCACCCTTATGGCTCCTTGTAGAATTTCCCATATGGTGCACCACTAAGCATGTCTTTCTTTCCAAACACATACACAATCACAATCTCATATTTCAAGCATAAAACAAGTGCTCATCCATCACATGTCCTAACATATTTCATATGTCATACATAATTCATCATAATTCTAGCATCATTTCACACTCTTATATAGATAAACCATTCATTTCACTAAAAAAAATGACTTTTAGTAGCAACTAAAGTTGTTGGCGTAAGTCCGTGGCTGATTGTCTTTTAGTGGCGGCTCTCAAAAGTCACCACCAAAAGTCACCCTTTAGTGACGACTATAAGTCACCCTTTAGTGGCGACTATAGTCATCACCAAAAGTTATCTGTAGTGCCTAAAAAAAATTTTTGTGAGAAAAAGTGACTTTTGGTAGCGATTTTAGTTGCCACTGAAGAAGTCACCACCAAAGACAACTTTTGGTGGTGACTTAAAAGTCACTCGCCATCTGTTTGGATCCAAATTGGCCCGACAGGTCAAACCAAGACCCATTCGACTCGTGCAGGTCTTGATCGATCCAATAACTCGCTGCTCCGGGATGACTCGATTTTTTTGTGCAATATTCAAGTTTATTTGAAATTATACCAAACATATGCATACCTGAGATTCGAACTTGGGTCCTTTGCTTATAATAATGTGTATCTTGCCATCCTGCCATCACTTCATTTATGTTATGTAAGTGCAAAATATTATATATATATATATATATATATATATATAATCTGTTAAAATTATTTTAAGTCAAAAATATTACAAAATAGAAATAAAATAATATTTAACTTAAAAAAAGGCAAATATATTAGTACTATGGGAGTCACCACAAAAAGTCCGACTTCAGCTAATTTCATAAAAAAATTGATTTTAGTTAAAAAAATTGACTTTACACTAAAAATATGATTTTTTGAAAAAAATTAAAAAATAAAAATTTGAATTTCTTTTAAATAAAATTAAGAAAATTAAAAAAATGAAAAAATTCAAATTTTTTAAATAAAATAAAAAAAATGACTTTTTAAATTTTTTTAAAAAATTAGACTTTTGGTCATCACCAAAAGTCAAAATTTTTTTAATTTTATTTAAAAAATCTAACTTTTTTATTTTTTTTTTAAAATAGACTTTTGGTGGCAATTATGAGAGTTGCCACCAAAATTCTTATTTTTTTAATTTTATTTTAAAAAATTTACTTTCTTTATTTTTTTAAAAATTGACTTTCTAAAAGTCTGATTTTTTTAATTTTATTTTAAAAAAATTGACTTTTTTTAATCGATTTTTTATGGTGACTATGGTAGTCACCACCAAAAGTTTGATTTTTTTAATTTTATTTTAAAAAAATTTAATATTTAATATTTTTTATTTTTTTAAATTAACTTCTATAGTCGCTACCAAAAGTCTAGTTTTTTAATTTTTTTTAAAAAAATTTGACTTTCTTTAATTTTTTTAATTTTATTTAAAAAAATTTGACTTTTGGAGGCAACTCTCAAAAAAATCGCTACCAAAAGTGTAACTTTTAGTGGCGACTTATTTAGTTGCCACTGAAAGTCAATTTTCTTGTAGTGTTTCAACCTTGTCAATTTTGGTATGCACCACAAGTCCATATAACGCATGATAACCAACCTTCTATAAACAATAAATGTAACAATCAGAATATATCTTATATAAACTCAGTTCACATATTACTACAAATTACATATATATGGAATTACAATTTCTTTATACAAAACTTTCATCCATCATAACGAATTTAACATACAAAGGAACCACAATTTCTTATACGAGTTACAAAGTTAGCGTGTATATATAAATGTGCATATGTTATATATGTTTTCTAAGCCCAATCTTACAAACAAGTATTTTACCAAGTGGTACATATATTTAAGAGTATGTACATACAACTAATGGTTAAACATTATTTAGTTTAGAGACTTTCACTACTCATAATTGACAATCCCATAAGTTATTAAACTAATTCATAATGTCCTTTCGCGTAGAATCTCCAAGTAGATAGATTGAGAACCTAATAGTAATAGCTCATTTTCTCTAACTAGATTCAAGAAATTTTAGATTTATGTTAAAATTTCTTAAGTTCTTTCCATGACTCTTTTTTTATCTTTCTCCATAATATGGTTCAATCTCAATAGCACTTTGTGTATCATTATCTATCACATAAGCAGATAATAACATATCTAACATCATATAGTTAAAATATTAGTATTATTAATTATCATTTATTTCTACTACTATACCAATTAAGATGTTTGACATACTTCACAAGATATATTAGATTATATTTCCATAATACTAAACACATTCCATTAGATAGAGTTTGTTACTTTCAAAAATTTTATTAACTACCTTTCTTTAAAGTCCATCTCTGTATGTAATACTTAACTTATATTAGAGCATTATTATAACACTAAATTATCGTTTTATCTCACACCATCTAATTCATCTTATGATTATTCGTAGTCTCATTTCTAATCCCACCAAACATCTAAGTACATAAAAATTAAAATTTATGACATAAACAACTATTCAAAGATCTACTTATCAACTATTCATAAAAAACTTTAAAATAATATATATATATATATATAACTACACAAGTCTGTAAACTAATTCTATTTCACCACTACATTTTGAGTACGACAACAACATAATATACCCTGGTACATAATAATCACTTTCTCTTCAAATTAAATATATTACATGCTCTTACCATGATGCAAAGGTTTATAAAACAGAACAAACCACTCAGTCATAGGAATATCAACCCACTCACCTTGATTTGGTATTATAATTACCCTTTAAACATTGATTGCCCACATGAATGGTGTTCCAACTGTTTCCTGAAGTAGTCCCTATGATTTAATTAATAAAAAAGATGAAAATAGATTAGGATTTAAAATAGAAAAAGAAGATTGCCGCCATGGTAACCACCTTCAATGAAACCACAAAAATTTTCCTAAATTCTCCATAACCCACACCCATTTTGCCTCACAATTCAGATTTCCAATTCATCATTAAACATTTAAAGTTTCTTGAAACTAAAGAACCAAGAATGAACCTCATACAACTCTTTCGTTTTCCTTTTATCATTTTCTTCCATTTCCCTAATTCAACACTTTACACACTTCCATACCAAAACCCAAGAAAAACATCGTAGAAATCCAAATTTTTAGCTTACTCTTATTAAAATTCTACAGTAATGAATTACGCAGAAATACCCAAATTTCCCCTCTTATTATTCTTAGTTTTCTTTATCAGCTCCCACTCTGTCCCATTCATGGCCAACACATTAGAATTTCAACACGTAGAATTCTTATTTCAAGCTACCAATTCATGCTTTAACTTCCATAATTTCTCTTAGATGAATAACAACAGTAAATTGAACACCAAATCCTATTTCACCATTCTTTCTCCTCCAAATCAATATCTTTTACTCTATTACAAATTTAGAACTTAAAATTTACCTTTCAAATGAGTTTTAAACTAACTTAAGATCAAAGAAAATGAGATAATAACAAGAATCACACCCAAACCCCAACATCTGTCCAATTTGGTCCCTTAGTTTTGGGCTTTCCAACAGAACAAGGGAAAGAAAAGTAGAAAGACCAAAAAGAGAAAAAGGAGGAGATTAATCCTAACTCAAGAGGAAGATGAAGTCACTGGCAATGATGGTATCCTCCAACGGTCTCCTTCTTCCTGTCCTTGCTATCAAACACGTCATCTTCTCTCATGGCAGCTCTGTTCATCAACTAGAGGTGTAAGGGAGTTCAAAAAAAGAGAGGAAAGAAGAAGAGGTGCCTTCTCCAGTGATGGTGACAAGGGCGATGGCCGGCTGTGGCCACTATAACGCCCCCTCCATCACTCTTGGTCTCACATTCTCTCTAGCCTCCAAATCTGAATGTGTGTGTGTATATGTCTTGAAGTATCTAGGAGCTTCTAAATGTGGTAGAGAGAAAATGGCACACATGGCTCTATTTCCAAATGCCACATGTCTCTCCTTCTTGCTTAAATTACATAAGGTGATCTTTCACAAATTAAATTTCATATGGGTCTTCTCAATTTTAAAAAATTTCAAACTTTACCCTAAATTCAAGAATAAATCTTTTACTACTCTTGGCTTCACCTTTTCTACCTAAATTAACTCTCTAACCAAAAATAATTTTTTTAAATAAGTTCTCAAGAACCTTTTATTAATTTTGTTTCTCATTGCATATAAAACTTACATATATATTCAAAATTTGAATTCTTGATCCTAAAAAAATTTTCCTTTAATTTTGAAGGTCTACCACACTATTTTAAAATCTAGGATATTACAGATCTTGTCTGCCACAATCTCCTTTATATGCTAGGAAAAAAGTTCCCTCCTTTTGGTTCTTGTCTTCAATGTAGTTAGTCTTTTCTTCTACTTTCTCCTTGGAAGATCTACAATGTGAAACATAGTGACCGAACTTTTGGCATGACAAAAAAATTGGATAATGCCATATAGTGGCATTTTCAAGCGCTACAAACCAATTTAGTGGTGTTTGGCGAAAATACCACTAAATTAAGTGACACAAGCTACTTAGTGGCATTTTTCAGACAAATGTGGAAATATATGCCACTAAATATATACAGTTGTGTTTGTTGTGGCGCTTAAAAATTGTCACTAAATTGAAAACAAAATAAGAAAATAACTAGCTTAGTAGTGTTTGTCTTCTCAAACGCCACTACATAATGGCATTTTGGATATCATAGTGGCATTTGAGAAGACCAAACGACACTGTATAGAGGCGTTTCAAAAGAAAAATGCTACTAAATGTTCATTTATAGTGACGATTGTCAGTTAAACCGCCACTATAATTTTATTTTGTGGCGTTTGGAAACACCACTAAAATGATAATAACTACCATTATATAAACTGAATGGTTCTAGTTCAATTTATTTCTCCATTCCCCCCAATAGGTTACAACCTACATATTCTTACAATTTGCAGCCTAATCCAATAATTACTATAATTTAATATACAAGTAAAATTAAAAAATAAGTTCTTCATTGATATAATAAGTTTAATGTCACTATAATTCAATATACAAATAAAATTAATAAATAAGTTCTTCGTGAATATCATAAGTTCAATGTCACTATAATTCAATATATAAATAAAATTAGCAAATCAATTCTTCATTAATATAGTAAGTTCAATGTCAATATTCAAGAGAATAATATATACCTAAAGTCTTAACAAAACAATCTAACTACATAAATCAATGAGTCTCAATACATTATTTCTTAGTCAAATCATCAGCTTCATCGTCGGTATCATCTTCATCGTCATCCCTCTCTTCAGTCTCTTGATTACAAGACAATGGAGAGTTGATTGCTGGTGCAGAATCATCTCCACTACCTTATCAAAAGGTTGCATTTATAATAAAAAAATTGTAATTAATTTATCATATGTGTAGAAAAAAAATAACTAATACAATTGAATGTCTAACTTACACTTCGTGCAAGATGTTAGGGAGGAAGCTGATTCTAGAAGCTGTGGAAGAGCTGCATCATTTTAATATTTTTTTTATGCGTAAATTATTTTGCATATAAAATATTGCAGCAAGTATACTGGGTCGCAACAAGTAATAAAGTGACAAGTAGAGTATCGTCCCACAAAGATTGAGGTGTCAAATAAAATTCAATTAAGCTAAGTGAAATGCTATTAAGACTTATTGAAAGATTAATAGAAATTACTTAAAATGGGGTGGTTTTGTGATGATTGAAGCAACACAAAATAAACAATTGAAATAAAACAGAAATGAAAAAATGAAGGAGACAAACAAGAAATATGTGTAACCAATCAAAGATTTCATGGAATTGTATAATATCATCCTTCCGAAATATTAATTCTGGATAAATTCTATTATGTAATTATCAATCTAAAATTCTCAGAAAACTTTCCAAGACTGAATTATATTAGAATCATAATTAGGAAGAACTTCACTAACCATAACCCAATATAATCCGATTAAGTTCAAATCATATTCATGCCTCGCAAATGCATATTGACATGAAAACTCTTATCCCACTCACTACTCATACACAGCAACCACATAAATGCATAAATAGCAAGCTTCACAAAATAAGAATTAAAATAGTACTTTAGCCAAAAAAAACTCATTGGCTCAAATGAATTAAAGCACAATTGGTATTTCATCAAATGACCGATTACACAAGAAAGTTGGATTGATTTCGTTGGTCTAATTCGATTAATTCATAAACAAATTAATCTTTGAATCATTGAAGAACAACTCAATTAGATTACAATCAATTCAATGTTAGCCAATTTCTAAAATATGATTGAATTCAAAACCTTGAAATTACAATCTAACTTAACTAAAATAATTGACTAAAACCTTAGTTCAACATTTAGTTAAGTAGTTAAGCTCAAGAAAATTAATCAAGCCATATAAATACAATTATCCAAATCTAGATAATTTGATTTATGGTAGAAAATGCAAGGTCAAACTTAATATCCGGTTAGATCTAGCATAGACATCAAAATCCCAAACTCATTGCAAGTTAATCAAGCATTCAAGAGGAAGAATAATCAGTAAAATTCATTCCATTAAACGAAAATACATTAAAATTGAATATGTTCAACAATAAAGCTTTATAAAACCAAACTACATCAATCCATAAACAAAGAAAATTACATGCAAGAGAAGAAGAACATGAAAGATAATAGAAATTACAGTAGAAAACTAAGAAAAGAAGAAGGAGAATGGAAGAAAAGAGAAGAAAATAGGGGGAGAGCCATTCCCAAGTGGGGAAGGCTTCCTCTCCCTCAACTAATTCGGAGAGTCACCTTTGTCTGTAGCAGCCACCGATCTGAAGTCTGTTTTGAAATCTATTCTAAAATCTAACCTAAAGTTGCGTTTATAGTGGCTCTCTGCAGCGCCAGTGCCAGGTTCTATGATCCCAGTGCTGGGCACTAGCTAACCCTAATTTTTCCACTAAGCACACGAATATATCGGATCTGACTTGCTGACCTACTGACACCAAGTTTTAATTTGTTCTCTGTTGTTGCTGTTTCTTGTCTAGTTCATGCCCAGATGCCAAGAAACTCTATAAAACACACAAATGAACCAATTGGACTAAAATTACTTAATTAAAGCACATAAATCCTATGATTAATTTACACCCAAAAGAAATCAAAACATTATAAAAATAGAGTTTTGGCAATATTCAAGAGGTGAAAAGGACTAAAATATGGGCTAAAATGTATGGAAAATTTCATGTTATCAAATCCCCCACACTTAGCCTTTTGCACTCCTAGGAAAAATCAATTAAAAACAACAGAGAATCCCAATAAGCACAACAAGCGAAGGTGTAGAAAATATACAACAATGAAATAATTAAAATTTAGAAAGACTTAACATTAGGAGATAGTAAATCTTAAATTTCTAAAAGGTTTAAGCTTCATGGCAATTATTTCGACAAGAATGAATTCAAGTAACAATCTCCTCACAGGGTAAGTGTTTATCCTCTACTCTCTCAAGTGTTTAAGATAGAATCACTCAAAATCATCCTATCACAAATTTACTATGATAAGCTTGTCAAGAATTTAAATCTCCACTACTTGAATCCAATACATGTTTGAATCAAAAGGACTTTACAAGGTTGTAACGTAGGTAGGAAAAATAATGGGAAACAAAAGGGAAGGTGGAAAGGGAAAAAAATGGAAAGATGAGCAAAATATGGCAACAACTCAAGAAAATGAAGAGAATTTATAAGTGAATATATAAGAGATCGAATAAAAACTAATTTCGGGTCTCAAAGTTCTATCTACTCCTCTTTTTCATCATTTTTTTATAGTTTTTCTTTTTTTTTTTCATTTCTTTTGATGACGTCATTCAATTATTTATTTATTTTTTCTTCTTGATTGGCCATTCTTTTTTCTTTTACTTGAGAGAAGAAATATAGTTCAAAACAATCCAAAATTCACAAGATTTAATTTTTCGGCACATCAATCCCTTAAAAGAATTTAAAATACTCCTCACATATTAAGTTGGAAGAGAATGTCTTCAATGCAAATTAGCACAATTATCTAGCAAAAACGGAGGGCATAAAATGTAAAAGAGAGAGAAAGGGAAAAGAAATATCCTGGTTGGTTTTATTCTAATGCCACGATACAGCTTCTTCTAGGGGTTTTCCTCAATAGCAGGTTGGATGGTGGAAATAATTAATTTACAACCTGAAGAAAAACAGAAGAAGCGAGGTGAGAATCGAAAAAAAAAAAAAGAAAAGATAATGTCTAAAATAACACCACTTTGGCTTAAAAGAAAATTTTACAACCATCAATCCCCAGCAATAGTGCCAAAAACTTGATGCATAAACTATTTTGCATATAAAATATTCTAGCAATTATACTGGATTGCAACAAGTAATAAAGAAATAAGGAGAGTATCATCCCATAGAGATTGAGGTGTTAAATAAAATTCAATTAAGCTAAGTGAAATGCTATTAAGACTTCTTGAAAGATTTACAGAAATTACATAAAAGAGGGGAGGTTTGTGATGATTGAAGCAACGCAAAATAAATAATTGAAATAAAATAGAAATAAAACAGAAATAAAACAGTGAAGGAGACAAACAAGAAATATGTGTAACCAATCAAAGATTTCATAGAATTATATAACATCATCTTTCCCAAAGATTAATTATGACTAAATTCTATTATGTAATTATCAATCTAAAATTCTCAGAAAAACTTTCCAAGACTGAATTATATTAGAATCATAATTAGGAAGAACTTCTTTAACCATAACCCAATATATAATCCTATTAAGTTCAAATGACATTCATGCCTCGCAAACACATATTGACATGTAAACTCTTATCCCACTCACTGCTCATACACAGCAACCAAATAAATGCATAAATAGCAAGCTTCACAGAATAAGAATTAAAACAGTTCTTTAGCCAAAAAATACTCATTGGTTCAAATGAATTAAAGCACAATTTCCATTTCATCAAATGACCGATTACATAAGAAATTGGGATTGATTTCATTGGTCTAATCTAATTAATTCATAGACAAATTAATCTTTTAATTGATTTCGTTGGTCTAATCTAATTAATTCATAGACAAATTAATCTTTGAATCATTGAAGAACAACTCAATTAGATTACAATCCATTCAATGTTGGCCAATTTATAAAATATGATTGAATCCAAAACCTTGAAGTTACAATCTAACTTAACTAAAATAATTGTTTAAAACCTTAGTTCAACATTTAGATAAGCAGTTAAGCTCAAGAAAATTAACCAAGCCATATAAATAAAATTATCCAAATCTAGATAATCTAATTTATCATGGAAAATACAAGTTCAAGCTTAATATCCAGCTAGATCTAGCATAGAAGTCAAAATCCCAAACTCATTAAAGGTTAATCAAACATTCAAGAGGAAGAATAATCAATAAAATCCATTCCATTAAACTAAAATGCATTAAAACTGAATATGTTCAACAATAAAGCTTCATAAAACCAAACTACATCAATCCACAAATAAAGGAAATTACATAGAATAGAAGAAGAACATGAAAGATAATAGAAATTATAGCAGAAAACTAAGAAAAAAGGAAGGGAAATAGAAGAAAAGGGAAGAAAATGGGAGAAGGAGAGTCATTCCCAAGTAGGAAGGCTTCCTCTCCTTCAAAACCAGTTCGAAGAGTCATGTCTGTCTGCAACAGCCGCGGTCTAAAGTCTAGTTCGAAGTTTGTTCTAAAATCAAACCTAAAGTTGCTTTTATAGTGGTTGTCTACAGCGCCAGCACTGAGTGCTGCGATCCCAACACTAGGCGCTAGCTAACCTTATTTTTTCCACTAAGCAGATAGCCACCTCAGATTTGACCTATTGACGTGTATTCACCAATGTTCCAACGCCGGGAGTTGGGATCTTGGCGCAGGCACCAGATCTATTGATAGCAAGTTTTAATTTGTTCTCTGTTGTTGCTGTTTCTTGTCTAGTTCATGCCTAGATGCGAAGAAACCCTGCAAAACACACAAATGAACCAATTGGGCTAAAATTACTTAATTAAAGCACATAAATCCAATGATTAATTTACACCTAAAAGAAATCAAAACATTATAAAACTAGAGTTTTGGCAATATTCAAGAGGTGAAAAGGACTAAAATATAGGCTAAAATGTATGAAAAATTACATGTTATTAGTTTTTTAGTCATCTCCTCCACTTGAGACCTAAGACTCAACCTCCGTCTTTAATTCATGAACAGATTGACCTTGGATACCACTCACAGCTCAAGTGCCTTGGATACCACACACAGCACCAAGTGCCTCAGGTACCACTCATGGCACAGGGATCCCATTAGCTGCCACATACAGCACAAGTAAATATTATAGGTGCCAATAACTCTAGCACGACATAATTAACCCGATTGCTAATAACTCCGGCACACATAAATAATCCAAGTTCCAATAACTCTGGCACACGAATAATCTAAGTGTCAATAACTCTGGCACACACAAATAATTCAAGTGCCAATAACTTCAGCACACATGAATAATCCAATGCATTTACCATAAGACAAAGAATACAAGTACAACTATACATTCATTACTCATAGCCCAAAATATAGTCTCATTATCCATATCTCGTCATGTATATGGAAGCTCATAAGTATTCCACATAAAGTTCTCCTTATATGATGACAAAACTCAGTAGAAAAGTCACAACCTTCTTACTTTAATTATAAATTTTGTAGCATACATGTGTATATACGTTTATATATTTTTATAAGTCAAACCTTCCCAACAAATATTCTCATGAATGGTTACATGCATATATATATGTACATATACTTTATGACTAGACAAGTATAAATATTTCATTGTGTATATTTAAATATATATACATACATATATATATATATATGTACATGTATACTTCCTTAAAATAAGGCAGGAGTCTTCATGGGTTACATGTGTGTATATATATATATCTCCTTACCATCTTTCTTAAGAATAATTTAATGTATATGTACATACACATTATCATAATCTCATTATAAATCAACCTTATAAATGAACATCTATATACGCTTACGCACACTTAGAATTTCCTCATTCATATTCTGCCTAGAAAAGAAAGTAGTTACATATATATAACCACACAAGTTTCAAAATTATTTATATCTCAACATCCCACTCGAGGAACAATATAAACATGATGTCAACATACCTTGCATAAGCTAATCCTCTTTCTCTTTAATTTTTTTTAGATGCACTACATGCTCTTACTATGATGCCAATGATCATTAAAGAAAACATTTAATCATTGGAAGCATCAACATTGAGCACTAAACTACCTTTACCATGCAAGTTCTTTGTAAAAATGTGTCACTAGATCATTCCCAAATGATTCCTTATAATTTTATCAAGTAGAAATACAAAAACAAGTCAGAAAAATGGTGATTAAGTAAAATTTCTGTCGTTGTAGTGATGGTATCATCACTGTACACTACAAGAAAATTGACTTTCAGTGGCGACTTTTTGGTGGCGACTTTTAAAGTCGCCACCAAAAGTCGACTTTTGGTGGCGACTAAATAAGTCGCCACTAAAAGTTGAGTTTCGGTGGCGACTCTTATAGTCGCCACTAAAAGTCGACTTTTGGTGGCGACTATAGTCGCCACCAAAAGTTTTTAAAAAAAATAAATAAAAAAACTCAGATTTTTTAAAATAAAATAAAAAATTAGACTTTTGGTGGCGACTAAAGGTCTTTTTTAAAAAAAATAAAAAAAAGTCAGATTTTTTAAAATAAAATAAAAAATTAGATAGTCGCCACCAAAAGTATTTTTTAAAATAAAATAAAAAAAGTCAGATTTTTTAAAATAAAATAAAAAATTAGACTTTTGGTGGCGACTAAAAGTATTTTTTAAAAAAAAATAAAAAAAATTCAGATTTTTTAAAATAAAATAAAAAATTAGACTTTTGGTGGCGACTATAAAAGTATTTTTTAAAAAAAAAATAAAAAAAGTCAGATTTTTTAAAATAAAATAAAAAATTATACTTTTGGTGGCGACTATAGTCGCCACCAAAAGTCTTTTTTAAAAAAAAATAAAAAAAATGTCAGATTTTTTAAAATAAAATAAAAAATTAGACTTTTGGTGGCGACTAAAGTCGAATTTTTTTAAAAAAATAAAAAAGTCATTTTTTTACTTAAAAAATTCAATTTGTTTTTATTTTTCTTAATTTTATTTAAAATAAATTTAATTTTTTTAATTTTTTAATTTTTTAATTTTTTTTAAAAAATTAGATTATCAGTTACGACTGAATTCTATTTTTTTAAGTGAAATCGTTTTTTTTTTTATGAAATTAGTTGAAGTTGGACTTTTGTGGTGACTATAATAGTAATAATATATTTGCTTTTTGTTAAGTTTAATATTATTTTATTTTTGTTTTATAATATTTTTGACCTAAAATATTTTTAACAGATTATATATATAGATATATATAATATTTTGCACTTACATAACACAAATGAAGCAGTGGCAGAATGGCAAGACACACATGGCTGCAAGCAAGGGACCCAGGTTCGAATCTCAGGTATGCACATGTTTGGTTTAATTTCAAATAAACTTGAATATTGCACACAAAAAAATCGAGTCAGCTCGGGATAGCGAGTTATTGGATCGGCCAAGACCCGCACGAGTCGAATGGATCTCGAGTCGACCTTCCGGGCCAATCCGGATCTAAAAAGATGATGAGTGACTTTTGGTGGCGACTAAAGTTGCCACCAAAGGTAGTTTTTTCTGACACCAAAAATCATTTTTTTCACGAATTTTCTTTTTTTTTTGGCAATAAAAATGACTTTTGGGGGCGACAGGAGTTGCTCTCTATCTCGCCATTGTTGTAGCGACCAAAATGGTCGCTGCTGCGATAGAAACTGTAGACATAGCGATGAGCTGTAGACATAAAATTTTGCAAAATCATAGTATCATATTTCAGCCTTATTCTTCATCCCTCTACCATTTCCTTTGATTCCCAACATACAAAATTATCCTTTGTCATGAGTTTAAGTCACTAATTAATACATTAACACCTATCCCTCTTTCTAAACAAGAATCAAGATTAAATTAACCCAACTCTCATCTCATCTTCTCTTTCTTTTCAATAATCTAACCACTCTTCATTAACAATTTTCAAAACTAAAAATTCACTCAAAACTGGAATTCTCAGCTCCTAAATGCATTTGAACTAACTCAGAGTTAAGGGAAATGGATTGATAGTAAAAATCACACCCAAGGCCTTATCTCCATCTCCTTTAGTCCCTAGGGTTCTCGGTTATGACAGAAAAGAGAAAAAGGGAAGAAAACAAAAAGGGAAGAGGAGAAGAAGATTGATCCTACCTCAAGAAGATGGAGTTGCTAGCAGTGGAGGTGGTGGCCAACAGTGGTCTTCGCAGCACTCTCTTCTCCTCTATCCTTCAAACTCTCGGTCTCTCTCACCATCATTTGCTAAGAACCAAAAATGTGTGTGTGGGTTTGATGTCTAGAGACTTCAAGAAGTCTGATAGAAAGAATGGGACACTTGCTTTTCTTTTTGTTTTTCTTTTTGTTTTGTTTGGCAAGAGTGTTCTTCTATCCAATTGTTCTTCTATCCGGAAGACTAATTTCTTTCAAATTTATATTGTACAAAAGTAGAGCCCTTCTTAATTAAATTGGCATACATCTCCAATAATTGAACTTTTTCTATTTTCTTGGGGTTCAAATAACCATTATAGATGCGACCAACCATGTAGGGCAGCCTATGGTTGCTTTGACCGCCTTAATAGCTTGGAGGAGCTTTAGATGCCACATGTACAACAGATATGTAAAAATGAGATGATATGGAGGGAATCATATATGCCATATGCATGAGAAGGAAGGCATGCGGTTTCTCTGCTTTTCCCTCTTGAGAATAAAAAATTGTAAAGGACTAATTTGAAAAAAAAAAAAAGACATCTGTGCAGGACCAAAATGATGTTTTGGTCTTTTTAGTATCCATAAAATCAATTTTTTTTCCATAGCTCCTCAGAAGTCAGACCTTACATACGCATTCAACATATGACACTTGTATATTACTATATATATATAAGTCTAGTTCATCGAGGGGAAATGATATCAAGCATTTTCTATTCATTGTAGTCTCTATCTTAGCCTATTTACATATTCCAACCTTGCAAACTCTCTAATTTTATTATGTTTTGAATTTATTTGGTGTAAATTAATTATAGAATTAATATGTTTCAATTTTATAATTTTATTCCAATTAATTCATTTGTGTATTTTGCAAAAAATTAATTAGAGAGTTTTATATGGCAATGACTAGATGCTAACATGGCAAATTCTACTGACTTGGCATTAACTAATATGCTGATTGGATGCTAGGCCCCACAATTCTGCACTGTATAACAACAAAATAGACCAGCATGCATGCAAGGCAATAGCAAAACATCATGCATAAATGTAGCAGAAAAAGAGTAACAACATAACAGAAAAGCCAACAGCAAAAAACAGAGAAAGGGATAGCTCATGGTAGCCAACCAAAAATTAAAAATTCGTCCCTCTCTCTATTGGCTGGTTTAAGAGACCTTCAGAAGCCATTTTCCATTGTTGAAGACCTCTTCTTCTTCGATTTTTTGTTTAGTTTCGTAGGTTTTCTCACCTCCCTCCCCTTTCCCTTTTTTTTTTTTTGTGTATTTTGGCCTCCATATAAGGCTAAAACTTCTTGTAATCAATCCATGGATGAACTAGAATGTAATCTGAATTCTTAATGCAATGTATTGTGCTGGTTTTTGCTCTATGTCATCTCTATTCTCTATTTTTGCCTCATGTTCTTGTATCTTGCTTCTGTTCTAGTACGAATTGAGTAAATATAAGTTCTATTCTGAAATCTGATATAAGGGATAATTTGTTATATGAGCTTGAATGCAGTTGCTGGGTTTATGTAATGAGTTAGAACTAAGATAACATATCAGTATACAGTTGCAAGGCATGATTAGATTAGGGCTTAATCATGTTACAATTAGATATTAAAGAAGGTTTTCCTTATACTGATTTATGTGTAATCTAGTTCTAGGAGATCTCTTGGAAATTTTAGTTGAAAATCTAATGGTAGAACTGAACTAGAAAATTTAATCTGAGATAAGGATGATGATGGTTGCATTCCAATAGGATTCCATGGCTAATTGTATTTCATCTCTGTTGTGTTATACTTTCATTTGTTCTCTCTTAGGTTTTATGTTCTGTTTTATGCTTTAATTCTGTTATCACCTCCAATGGTAATTAATAGTATAATTAGTGTAGATTAGTGTTAGAACAATTAATTAGCCAATTAAAGCACAGCCCCATGAAAGACATGGGACGATTACTATACTACAAGTTTTAGGCAATTCGACAGTCGCAATAGCGCAAATAAAGAAAGCAAAGGACTGTCTAAAAGAATAACATATCAAGATACAAGGAGACAACTTTCAAATATTTTTAGTATCAAAGGTACAAGACTATAAAATTTTTTAGGATAAATTATACTAATCTTCCTTGAGGTTAAATTAAATTTTTTTAGTATTTCTTTAGTTTCAAATATTATACTTGATTTTTCTAATATTTTGGTGTATGTTACAAGTTCTTTTTTAAAAAAATTACTTTCTACAAAATCAATTAACATTTTTTGAAACATAAGAATATAATTTTATTTTCAACACTACAAAGAAGGTAGTTAAATTAATGTTAACATCAGATAACGAAATTAATGACTTTATTTTCAATATACATTAGTAAAAAATTGTAAGCAACTTCATTAATGAAGGGATGCATTTGTTGTCAAAAAGCTAATTAAAGACCAAATAATAAATTAGAGGGTAGTCTGTAATATTTAAAACTCGAAAAATGCTAAGTGTAATTTAACCAAACGTTAAAGAGAGTTAGTATAATTTACTCAATTTTTATTACATCATTTCATTGAGTAAGCCAAATTTTCAAAAACATTAGAATTCTTTTTGAAACCATTTGTGAAAATTCATTTCATGGCTTCATGGTAGTATACCACAATTTGTAGTTTGCTTTATCAAATGTCAAACAGCATGGAATCTAGTTATCATATCATTAATTGTATGTAGAATATCGATTTATATTTGTCGTTTGCTTTAGTAAATGTCAAACAAATAGTAGCTATTCACCAAAAGGATTTAAAGGTCAGATGCCTCCGATATTATTCCCTGTCACATGAAGCTGCATATTTCACCTTTAGTTAGCTCCATGAGGCATAGACTTTTATTGGGAACCATTTCTTGTCATCAACTGTGACGAAAATATAATTAGCTGGAATGAGAGATTGAAACGATGCTAAAATAATGTAAAATATTAATTCGATAATATATACTATTTAAATTTAATTAGCTGGAATAAGATCAACATATTGTGTTACGTATTTACACAATTAAAAACAGTACAGCAATTAAAAAACACACACAAGAGATTTACATGATTCGATCAGTTTAACCACATCCACAGATAGAAAGAGACCTTTTATTATTTCTGCCAAATGAGTGTTCTTCTTGTTAGTGGAGGCGTATACTCAAGAGGGACTTGAATTGAGTAGGGAAACTCTTTTGTAAATTTTTGTTCTTCTTGAAATAGTTTCAACGTCCTGGAAATATATTCAGGGTCTTGTTTAAACTTATACTATCAGAATGAATAAAAATTGCAACTGAAAAATTCCTACTGATTTCTAATGAATAATTTGCAACTACTCCCATCACTTTTTGCTACTAAAAGGCAGTATGAATTTATATATGTCCCCGTCACCCATTACATTGAAACTTTATGACTGATACAACGATTGAATTCAATAGCAAATGGTGTTATTCACACAATTCTAAATTGTGTGACTCGATAGGTTGTGGCCCGATAAACCACCTGTTGAGCCACACTTACGTCGATCAATTTTATATATACCTTGTAAATGAAAAAAAGAAAGTAAAATTTTTGTAATATAAGAATTTCAATGATATTAATTTTTTTACATAAAAAATTATTGACTTACAAGGCTTGGTTAAAAAAATATAAACTTAAAATAGTTATATATATGTATATATATATATATATATAAATTTTTTATTGGAATAAATTAAATATTTCATAAAATAAAAGTTTCAATGATATGATTTCTTTTAGTTATATGTATATCGAGCCACATAAACAAATATATATCTATAGACCAATCCAGTCGAGCCACACACACACACACACACACACACACACACACACAAATATATATATATATATATATATATTTATATATGTGACTCAGCAGGACTCCTTATGAGCCATATATAAATATTTTGTCGAGCTACTATTAGACCACATATTTTATTTTTTATTTTAGAATTTATAATAAAAATTTTATATCAATTAATTTTATTTTTAAAAAAAATTGTGTAGATTTTATATGAAAATTAAATTTGTCTTATTTTATTAATTTTCAATAAAAAAAACTTTTAAACAATAAACACTTTCTAAGCAAATAATTTAAAATAAAAATAATTACTTTGTTTAAATTATAAAAAATAAATTAACACTGTATAACAATTGTGAATTATAAAACATAGAAAAATAATAAACATTACATATTAAAAAAAATCAGTCTGTCACTTGTAAATTATATCACTTCTCTAGTTGATGGTATGTTATGCACAACTATTCCGTCAGGTACAATAAACTTAATATTGATTACTTTTGTAATATGCATATATGGCTTATTGTAATTATGTTTTTAATTTTACAGCAAATGTTGAGCAATAGACAGGTCAAAGTGTGAAACACATGGCTTTCCCCTTGTATATAACGAGCGCATAATTTTTTCAATTTCATTTCTATCCCTTATGAATCCATAAATTGTAGTACTTGCATTCTTAGTTTCTTGACCTGATTTGAAGTAAAAGTAATGCACTTAAAATATTTGTAATGTACTGGTATATGGATTTTTTTTCATCGACGCTAGAGATTGTTTGTCATAGAGTATAAACTAGTGTAGCGATCCAGCCTATGCGATGCATGAATATATCATCAATATATAGACATAAAACATGTTCAAATTTAGATATTTACTTTATTCAGCACAAGTTATTAAAAATTTTATATACTGCAATTGAAGTTGTTATGGTAGGAATACAATCTTTGTCAAGAATCAAATTTTTCAAGGCATGTATGCTATGCTTCTCACTCTAGAAAGTACCACATATAGTTGTCCATGTGTAAAGACTGGGCTTGCTAAATACAAACCAATTTTTCAAAGTGATTAACTTTGACTTTTGTTGATTATCATTACAAAGCATAATGTTATTAGAAACTGACATTTTCTAAGTTGAAAAGGCAATCTTGAATCTAATGGAGTAATTATATATCATCTTGGAAATCATGATTTTTTTTTCCAATATTTTTTTCACAAACAATTGTTGCTTCGATGACATGTTTACAAAGTCAAGACACCATCAATCTATTACCATTACAAAGACCCATTGATTTCTCAATATTTCTAAGTAACATTATTAGAGTACCATTCTTCAACTTTAGTTCATGGTTTGAAACACTAGACAATATATCAGATGTTGTTGAAAAATTTTTGTGTGTCGTTTATTGTATTAATATTTGTATCAACTTTACAGACACTATTCGAACTTAAATATTCGTGTTCTTCTCATAAAAGTAAAGATAATATGTATTCATTAATGGTGTCAATATCTTTCAGCCTTAGGCAAGAAATGCTCTTTCTTTGAAGTAACTCAAACTACTCAAATTTTTTATGAGAATGTGATATGTGATTTTTACAATCGAAGATACAGGATCATCAACTATAATTAGTAAGTCATTAGGAAGTTTAATTGTTGGCTCACAAATATTTTCATAATCTATAGTTCCTTTATCAACACTAACGATTCAGTGAAAAAATGACTTGACTTGTTCATTATCAACTATTGATTTAGATGTCTGAAATCACATGTTTTGAGTCAAATGCATAACTTTGCAATAGTTCCAAATGTAAGAGGAATTTATTGTGGAGAATACAATCTTTTTCTACTTGCTCTTGCTATGATAGACAATATTTGTCTAAAGTCTCCACCAAACACAATGACTTTGCCACCAATAAGTTGAGTACAACTCTGATTAGTAGAAAATCTCATCAAATCTCTTAGAGTTCTATCAAGAGCTTTAAAACAAATTTTATTCATTATGGGTGCCTCATCTCATATAATTAGTTTTATTTTGAAAATAAGCTCTGCAAGATCACCCTTTTGTTTAATATTACAACTTGAGTCTTTAGTAATTTGTAAGAGAATGCAGAATCGAGAATGAATAGCTCTTCCACCTAGAAATAAAAGAGATACTATCTCACTTGATGCAATATTTAAGACAATTATTCATTTTGATCTAAGATAATGTTTTTCAAAGAAATGTTTTTGCCTACTACTAATTATTCACAATTGAAACAAGAAGATTCCAGTGAGTCATCCGTTTACTTGTGGCAAGCTCATTTATGACTCATAATTAACATAATCATTAAGGGGGAATAATTTTCCTGTTTGTCATTCCAAATAAATAATGTTACACTTTTTAGATAGGCAAGCCTTGTTTATAAGAAAAGAAAAAAAAAAGATTAAGTTATTCGAGATCAAGGCTTAAAGTAGTACTGGGGGTGGTTTTTCTAGATTCACACGTATACTTGACAAATTCACGATACTTATGCTCAACTCTTGAAATAACGGTAGAGCCAATTGAAGGACAAACAAAAAGTTGCAAGAATATCAATACGAACAGAGAACTTGACAGCGTCAGTAATTGCAAAATTCTTATCATATATATATATATATATATATATATATATTTAACAAGCCAACTTTCTAAAAATATGAAAAATATAATTTTGGAACAATTGTGAGGAATCCAGGATGAAATGAGAAACAGCTGCATGGCCAGCAATTTGTAGTTCGCTTTAACAAATGTCAAACTCATATTAGCCAATCACCAAATCTGAAAGTGGCAAATATCTTGAACAACATTTTCAGCATAATTTATAGAGAACATAATCTGAAAAGTGGAAACAGAATTTAACACGTTTTGGTTTGTGAGGGAAGGGGCTAATAATGTCAGTCTACATAAAGCAGCAAACACCCTAATTGGTTTCCATAAGGCATTAAGACAGTAATTGTGGAAGTCGAATGGGTTAAGCTTTCATGCAAGTTCTTCAAAGGCTTCCAGTATTGTAATACTTGAAGCTTTTGAACGAACTTGGAGAGCTTGAATTTCAAGGAAATTATAAAGGTTTGTCCCGCCTTCATATATGCACGTATATATATTGCTGCTCCAACATATATTCAATCACGAATTGAGTTTACAAGCTGATAGAGCAAGAACTTATATCATTCTATATCATACCAAAGGATACAGGGATTGATCAATCCTCTTCTATATATTATAGGGGAAGATATATATACATATATAAGTACTGAGAGATCAAATAATAATCATCAGTGCATTTTGTTGTTACATATTTTTATGTAATTCAAAATAAATAAATAATTATATTAACTTTCCTAAGTTCTTGCTATATTACACTTTTTTGTTTTAAAAATATTGGTTGACTTCTATGACATCTTAAATATATTGTAAAAGCCTCTAATAGTATTTATTTCAGTCATTAAAATTAATTTTTGGTACAAACTGGAGTTATTTCTTCTCTCTTATTTTTCAAAGCATTAGCTTCTTTTTTTCTTTATTGTTTGCTTTTACAGTTTACTATTTATGAATATGTGATTTTATTGTTAATATATATAGATAAATATAATTTATGTAATATTGTTTTTTCTTTTGTTTTTCTTTGAAAGGATGATGAAAATGAAGTATAAATAGATAGCGAAGATTAACAGTAAAAAAAAAAGAGTACCACAAATAATTCAAAATAAGATATTATAAGTATTTTAAAAGGTTAATAGTGAGTATTTTAATAAAAACATTATATAGTATTAAGTTATTAAACATTAAAAAAAATGAATAATAATGGAACTTTTTATAGAAAATATAAAATTGGATAAAATATAGAATATTTTATAATTACAAATAAAGGGGTGTATACGTTGAAAATCGGAATTAGAGCTCTGTACTCTTAAATTTTTTTTAAAATTTTACGGTAAGGACAAAATGTAATTTACGCTTTTTAGCTTCGCATCACGTTTTGCTCTAGATTAGACCTAACAAGAGAGGTCTTATTGGGCCCAATTATGAGGCCATCCTTAATTAGCCCATGCCCAAAACCCTATTTATAAGGTGAGAAGATGGACGATACAAAATACTACTTTGAAAACCGGACAAAATCATTCGATGAGACCCAAAATTGGTGAATTGGTCCCATGACTAGTTTAGTTGAGCAATGTACCAATTATTAAAAAGATCAGTAAAAAAAAATGATATAACCAGATTTGTTCAATGGTTAAATTGATTTTAGTTTAGTTTTATTTTTTTATACATTTACTTTTATTTTTTGTACATTTTATGAGAACTAATGTGTTATTCCACACATAGTCATTATTGATATATTATTTTATAACTAATTTTAAATTTTGCTCACATTTGTAAATTATTCATATTAGATATTATTGTTAAACGTGTAAAAAAAATACTTAATAACATTTCTGTAAACTTGTCAAATTTAAACGTGAAAATGGATTATTAATTTATTATATTAAAATTTTAATATATAAAATTAACATATATATATATATATATATATATATATATGCACATACAACCAATTCGATCATAGTTTAATCATGATTTAGTCAATAAATCTTAATCTAATTTTTTGGCCCGCTTAATCATTTGTTCAGTTTTAAAAAACTTGATATGGCAGACTAGTGGCAATGGGCATGCATTCCAAAGCAGCGAATTATGATAATGAATGCAGCATATATTCTAACAATCAATTTCATCCTTTTTTTTCCTTCCAGATTTTCTCATAATATCATTTATTCTCTCACAATCATTCAAATTTAATAAACTCAAGTCAAACAGATAAATGAATACATACACAGAATGTCAACTATTGGTAATTTAGATTCTGAATTGTGATGTAAGATTCGTCCTGTTTATGATGACGATTAACGAAAAATCATGAACCATACAGCCAGAGTATATAATGGAGAAGCGAATCTGGAATCAGGTAATAGAACATGGGATTCCTTGTGTTTGGGAGAACAGTGAGTATTGAGTAATGTAATCTCTATATAAAGCTACTTCTAAGCCTTTGTTTCTGTCAAGGCAGTGAGATTATAAAAGATCAAAGACACTAATTGAAGCTCTGATGCAAGTTCCTCAAAGGCTTCCAATATTGAACAACTGAACATTATATTGTTCAATATTGGGCCTGCGAGGAACTTGAGGAGCACTTAAATGACCACCATCAGCTTGCTTCTGCTTCAGCTTTTGATCTGTAAGTTACTATTTTCTTCTAGCGCTAGACTATAAATCAACAACAACATAGTCGATTTGGCTTAAATACAGTTCGATATGATATATTAATTCGTTCAATTACAGACCAAACCATCTTCAGCTTTTGATCTGTAAGTTACTATTTTCTTCTGGGGCTAGACTATAAATCTACAACAACATAGTCGATTTGGCTTAAATACAGTTCGATATGATATATTAATTCGTTCAATTACAGACCAAACCATACTGCTGAGGTCATTCATGTTTTGTTTTGGTTTGATTTGATTTTATGTAATATATAAAACTAAACCAAATGGCTCTATTTTTCTCAAAATCAACATCACTGGTTCGGTTGGCAAAGTACAAAAAACTGTCTAAATCTTTGAATAATTTATTACAATTTATCTCTACGAAAAGAAAAAAAAAAAAGAATCAGTACTTGACCCTAATAATGTTACAGTGATTTTTCTTTTTTTTCTCTACTAGTCATTGATAAATTGATCTGGGTTTGTTTATTAATTTATTTTGAGCAATCTAATGATTATTCATAATATTAGATTGAGTGAATGACCCATTCATTTTTTTTGAAACAATAATGCTATAATTTATGTGTAAGATCATTGTTGATTATAAAAATTTATACTTGTCAGTTAGACCGAGCAATTACGCTTGTGAAGTTGTGTGCTACGAAGGGAAATTCTCTTCTATCATTCAAGAGGTCAAAGCATATATATATCTCTCAAGGATTCTGGATCTAGCTTTTCTAATATTCTAGATTGCTTGTTTAGGCAATCGAATGATATATATCTATAATATATATATATATATATATATCTATATATATAAGCCAAATTGTAACCTTTGAGTTATGAGATCTATTCTCATCTTCTATATGTTACAATATATGATTTTACATACAAATCATCTCTCTATACGCTGAAATTGAGATTCATATATGCATATATACAAATCACCTCTGCCTTTTTTTCCCCCTTTGCTTTTGAGTTTCCAAACTTCTTTATTTTTAATTTCCTCCTAATTTAGACCTGCTAAAACACGAAGAAACGGGAGATTACAACTTGAAGCTCAAAATCATGCTTTTTGTGTCAAGAACTTCAAAGAACGAGTTGTGTATAACTTACAAACACAAATGTAAGGAATTCACATGTTAAGCCCTATAAATGGTCTACAAATGTAATAATTCATCCCAAAAGCCTCCATGAAAAGCATGAATAATGGAGGTTTATCATGAGACTATTATTGCCACACCCCCCCTTAAGGAGTATATATGATTGGCATAAAGCATGAGCTAATATATACCCTGATTTATAAGCCGAAGAACCTCAACATACTTCATCACAATTGAAAAAAAATACAATATTATAACTTTGAAATATTCACTTGCAATCATCCATCGATGCCAAAGATTTGCTAATAATAACATAACTCGTCTAAATATAGGTTATAATTGGTTACAGAAATTGCCGCAACATCTACTTTAGAAGTTGAGGGTTTTGAAATTTCTATAAGTTAGTCCATCAAATAAATCATGTAAGCTCTAGTTTGATGTCTATACCAATAATATTAGACTTGTCAAAACAAGTCGGCCCATTTTTAAATGAGCTGGAATATAGGCAACCCGGCCCACCTATGTGCAAGCTGGAGGGCCAAAAAAAAAACTTTCAAAAAAAAATCCATTTAGTCATCTCTCTTTCAGTCTTGCATTCTCACTCATCTGTGCACTTTCTCACATCTCTCTCTGCTCATTGCTCACTGGACTGCTCTATCTCTTTGTCTCTACAGTGTTCGGCCATCCCTTCATCCCTCCTTCGTCATGGTCACAAACACTACAGTCGAGCATGATAGAGGAAGAAGATCCATGATCCTAATGAAGGAGGAGGAAGAGGAACAAATTATAAGATGAAAACCGAACAGAATAACAGATTTGAAGAGACAAAGATATCACAAAGAGTCGAAGATGTGAACTAACGTACCTACCAGATTCAAACTTTGAAGACGATGGTAGAGGTTTCCAGCTATGGTGGATGAACAGTAGAGACGACATAGCTAGTGCCAGACTTGGATCGAAGGAAGAAGTAGAACGGCAAAGACTAAGAGATTAATTTAGGGTTTGAGGTACTGAAGATAGGGGGATTTCAGATTTGGGATTGGGAGTCTGATTGTTTATATGTTAATGTTGAGTGTGTGTGTGTATATATATATCTTCAAAAAAAAAAAAAAAGAAAACTGTACATAGGTTATATGGGTAACCCACATAGGCTAATTTTGTATAGGCTAGCATTCAGCCAGCCCAACCCTCCATTAGAGTGGGCTAAACAGGCTCGGACTGGCAGGTCTAAATAATATACTGACAAGAGAAAGGAATCCTATCTGTGAAAGTACAAAAGCTATTGGTCTAGAATACAAAACCAAATATTTAACATGAATTAACCAGAGTAGGGCTTACCAATGATGACTAATTATTCCAAGACTACATTGTGGTAGGTGGTTCTGAATTCACTTTACTATTTGAAATGGATAAAGAGAAAAGAGTGAGGTCATAGGCTCAGTGAACAGATAAAACTAAGTATGAAAAATAAATAATAAATAGATTTTAGCCATTCAAATAGCAACAATCATGATTGTACTTTAAATTTGAATAAAATGTGAACAAATCTAAATGAAGTTTATCTCTCAAAATATGTGTAAGTAACCAAGCATCAAAAGTAAGAGGAAGGGCATTGTGCTCATTGTCATAGAACAAAACTTCGTGTGTGAGCTAACCACACAGTGCTAGCAACTCTTGCTCTGGACCATTGTGCACTAAGGCTGGCAACTACTGCTATTAGCTGTAGGATACCGTACTAGACAGCTTCCCAATAAAACGCAATCTTTAGTATACAAACTCATTAGAAAATCAAAGTTAAGAAGTTTAAATTCACAGAAGTTTATAAAGGTATAGGAGCATTTCACACAAAAAGAACATCATGTCTCCTTCTTACTAGGCATGATTAATATGCTAGCAATGTCCCGGTTTCATAGGAATAGTGACTAAACAAATAAATAATTATCTAAAGAAAAAGCCTAGCAAGAAAGAGCCATGCCCTTAGAAGAACCCAATAGACAATATTACCTACTCACCTTAACACTGAACTACAACAAGGCGCAATTATGTCAATCTAACTTCTAACAATAAGAAGACCTGTAGAATAGTTATCAAATCTCTATATGCAATTACATGATCTAACTTCTAACAATAAGAAGACCTGTAGAATAGTTATCAAATCTCTATATGAAATTACATGAAAGATGTCAAGAATGAGGTCAAACACTTGATTTTGGGCTCTCAGCGCTCATTCCCATTCAAATTTAACTTATCTTAGGTCTGTAGGCACTTAAGCACTCATTTTTTGGTGCTTAAGCACTTACTGGGCACTTGAGCTCTTAGGTGCTCTTTCTCAAAAAATGCTACAAAGTGCACGTTCAAGTTCCTATTCAACAAATACTTGATGTGATTTTTTCAGCAAATGTACTGGGTCACAAACAAGTAGTAAAGTAGTAAAAAAAAAGTATCATATCCACAAGGATTGACTGTTAACAACTATCAATTTTACTAATATAAATTCTATTTGGACAAATATAGATTAGATTGAAAGAAACTCTAAATAAATTTTAAGAAAAAGTCCAAAAAACAAAGAGCAAAAGCAAGATTTGAAATTCAACAATGGATAAAAGAGAGCAGGGGATTGGTTTCACTTGTTTCTTAGTTCCATTAATTCATAGACAAATTAACCTTTGAGTTACCGAAAAATGATTCATCTTAATTTCAAATTCTTTTATTGTTGGCTAATTTCTCAAATTTGATTGAACCTAATTCCTTGGAATTTCAATCAGACCCAAATCAAATAATTGCCCCAATTTATTAGTACAATTATTCAATTAGGTGTTTAAGCTCAAGAAATTTACAAAAACCACATAAATAAGGTTATCTATGTTATGCCCCGAAATTTGGACACGTGAGTAAAACATGAACAGTCCTAAATATCCACAACTAGCAATCTAATATCCACAGTTATGCAGCAAACCATCCATACTCATAATATTTCATAAAAGGTGCATATGTACTTTTGTGTCTTATAATAGCATAAATACAACTAACAGTGTACAAACAATAAATTAAAGTTGAATTTATAATGTACAACACTGTTCATCAAGACTAGATGACCTATTAGACTACAGAGCATTCTTCCTAAGCCTTTCACAAAATTTGGTTCCATGAACCCACCAACAAAAATAGAGTATTCCTCTAAGAACCGCTATATCTCCATCGGAAAATCCTCTTCCTTAACTTCCGTATCTGAAAAAAAAATTAACCATAGAGGGTGTGAGTTTATCAAACCTAGTGAGTAAATGATTGTGCAAATAAAATAAAGTACAAGTACAAATACCAGCATCACTATCAATTCTAGAAGGATACACTATCAGCACATCAAAGCATGAGTAAATACGCATAGATGAATTGTGCAATAACTACATGTCTTCCTATTCGTGAGTCTACGTCCTCACATATACTTCATTGAGTTGTCACCCAACTTAATCCTCCAGGTTCATCATAAGGAACTTGGCCAAATTCGGGACTACTTCTCGGCTATAGATGGGTCAATGTTCCCATAGTTTCTTCTCTTCATGCATTCCTCTACACAACATTACATAATGAATGTACATACATATGCATTTCCATAATCTCACCTCATTGTTTAGTCAACATTATAAACTAAATGGATTTCATTAAATAATTTCCTCTTTGGCGTGAATGAGATTTATATTGTACTTGACTAGTTTTAATAAAAATTAGTAGCAAGGTCACCCACTCACCTTGATGCTGACAAGAGTTTTACCAAGGAAAAGGGCAGAAAAAAGAAGCCTACATATCCTCATAATAACCTAAAAACAATTATAGCAATATCCTTAGAAATTATAAAATCTCTACATTTTCTCACTTCTGCCCAGTCCAAGGCCCTTGGCGCCATAGTAAGCGCCTATGCTCCCCAGAGTTCCAGAGAGGCAAATTGCTTCTACCCAGATGTTGAGCCTAGGGCACCATAACTCTATATGCTGCTGCCTCAATGGTGCTTGGGTGCCAGGACTAGCGCTTGGGTGCCGACGCCTCTATTTTCCCCTAGTTCTTGGCCACCTGGGCACTAGCCTTGGTGCCTAGGTGCCCCAGGTCCTCGATCTTCATTTCCTTTATGAAACCATACCCAAAAATTCCTCAAAATTCATTCTTTGATCCTTTGCTTATCTCACTTGTTCTTGGGTCTTATATATGGTCTTTAGGACATTTAAGAGAGTTGAAAACTAGTTCATAAGGCAAGGATAAGGTTGTTTCTTAATTTCCTTTAATTTTCTAAGATTTCACAAAAATGGGTTTCTTCCCAAAAATGAACTCATAGGGCCAACCTTTTCCCTAGAATTGTTTTCCTCAACATCCTCAGCAAAGAAACAAGAGAAAGAAACAAGGAAATCTAATACTTTAGAAAAACCCATTTTCTTGACCCAAAACCAAAAATGGTGTAAATAGAGAGAGGAAGAAGAAGAAAGCTTACCTCTGACTCCAACAATCCCAGAGAGCCAAAAAGTAATCAGAAAACATAAATCCAACGGAGAAATAGGAAGAGAAAAGTTGGAGAGATGGAGAGGAAGCAAACTCTTCTTCTTACTCCAAAGTGGCTGAAACGTAAAAGTGAAGAAGAAGAAAGAGAAAGAGAACTTAAAGATTTCGTAGGTCCTCCGGTGATCCATGGGTACTCATACCCAGTTGCCCCAAACCCAAAAAGGCCCTAATATAATTATTTTTCAATAATTATATTAATTCCATTTAATTTTTCTTCCTCCTATTTTCACAATTTCCCAAAGAAATACCATACTGCAATGAAATACCCAGATCAGTCATTTTACACATATATTCCACAATAATAACCAAAGAATTAAATTAAACATGGTAAAAGATAAAATGTCTAATTAGATCCATTTATTTTAATGTTGTAACTAATGTAATACCCTCAAATCCAAATTCCCAAATTTGGCGGGTATTATAATCTATCCCTAGATTAACCTGGTTTATGGTAGAAATTACAAGGGTGACTTTATATTGAATTATCCCTAGTATCGATATAAATCCAAAATTTCATAAAATGATGATCAATCATTCAATAGGCAAATATATAAAATAGTAAAGACTACTCTAACAATCAAATTTGTATTAAAAAAATCCATACAATTAACAAAACCTCATTTGAAACAAGCTATATCAATCCCTAGTTCTAAAAGTTTAGTTATAAATGGAAGAAATGAAGAAAATAGAAAAACTGAAGTTCATAGTAAGGGATAAGAAGAAAAACTAGAAGAGATTGAGTCTCGATCATCCCCAATTGAGTTCTTTATACTCTTCAATGTCTTCCCCAGCCATCCTTGTGTGTTTCTACTTTAGAAAAACTAAGGTCCCCTTTCTAAAACCTAAAACATAGCTTAAATACTGTCCAAAATGCGAAGCATCAGGATGCCAGCGTTGAGCATTGTGAAGGAAGCGTTCAGTGCTGATGTAAAACAAAAAGGAGCACAGGAAGGGATGCCAACACTGAGCTTTGTGAATCCAAACTACTGGACCAAAAATTGGTTTCTGGACTCCTGGCACAAAGCTTTGGTTCTTGGCGTTGAGCTTTGAGTCCCTACCGCTGAGCTTTGGTTCCTAGCGTTGAGCTTTGGTTTCGGGAAAAACAACTTCAACCTATAAGAAAAACTATAGAGAAATCAAAATAAACTAAAAACAAGCTAAAAAGATAGATAACCAAACAATTAAAAACTATTTATGAAAGCTTAAAAGAATGATAAAACTAACATACAATCTTGTAAGATTAAATAAAGAACTAGTTACAATAATTAAATTTAGAGCCATAATAATTCTATTTCATAGAATTATCACACCACCAAACTTATCATTTTACTCATCCTCGAGCAAATGAAAACTAAGAACATAATTAAAAACAAAAGACAGAAAATCAATACATTAGAAGGCTGACTTCCAAAAGCCTCAAACCACTCACCACTAAGTAATAACTTGATTATAGAACTCCATACCACCATTTCAATGAAACTTAGAAGATAAAGATAATTCACCCAAATAAAATACAACTTAGCATGTTGCAAGCCCACTCAAATAAAAAGTTATCACTCCTAGAAAGCATACTAAGTCCTAAGATTCAACCTCTTTTCACCAAGATACGCATACTTAAGCACAAATCACTAAGGCTTTTTCAACCAACAAGGATTTTAGATGATTGCAAGCTAGAGATAACAAATCATATTACTCAGGCATTCCAAAACTTGAATAAAACATAGGCACAACCTGCATTATAGCACATTTCATTAAATATATATATATATATATATATATATTCACATTTTTTTTCTTTTTCTTAACAAAATTAGTGCCTCAACAAATGAACCATGTGCCTCCACACATTAGCAACTCAACCCTTGACATTAACAATGAAAAGGGTGAACCGAGTGAAGTTGAAATGGAATTCGTGACCGTGCACCTAATCCACACATCTCAAACTCATCCAACTGGCTCAAGCGACTACGACTGCCAAGTCTCCCAAAATTAGATTCGTGGCAACTTGCAATATAGTGATCGTCTTTGGTCGTATCTCTCAAGGAGCCTTATTTCTAAATTGCCTAATTAATTTTTCTGACACTAATTAGCCTAATTACAACCTAATTATCTACCTAATTACCATTGGGGGGAGTACATAATTAAAGATTAAAATAGAAACTAAAGCTAACAAAATATAGAACACGAAGCAAAACAGAATCTAAAACACATAATAGAACAACAGAGATGCAATCAGTCATGGAATCCCTAGAGTTGCAACTATCATCATTCTTGTCTTCAAATTAATTCTAGTGTTCTCTATCATTAGGTTTTCTAACTAATATTTTCAAGACACTTCCTACAACTAGATTGCACATAAGTTAAATCTAACCACATGCAATATGATTAAGCCCTAACTTAAATCATGCTTGATAATCACCTAAGCGAGTCATTTCATTCTACTTACTCTACCAACCGGTTAAAGCAATATTGCATCTCAAATAAGAATCATAAAACTGAACCTATGCCTAACTCAGTCATAACAAAACAAGGATAAACATAAGAACCAGAGGTCAATGCAGAACAGAAATGAAATATAATTAAAACAAGAAAACTTATCTGTTATTAAGCCAAAGATTCAAGATACACAACTCCAGTTCATGTCTGACTAATTGCAACACTTTTAGCCTTCCATGGAGGCCAAAATACACCAAAACATAGAAGTTACCCCCATGAATTACAGAGGAAACGAAAGAAGAATATCTCTTCAACAAAGAAAAATGGAGTTTTGAAGTCTCTTTTTTGTGCAGCTAAGGAAGGAGGATGAAAATGCATTCTTATTTGACTTAAGATGTTGTCCTTTTCATCTTTTTTGTTGCGGCCCTTTTCTATTGCATTTTCTGATGCTACTGTTGGTTGCTTCTGCTGCTGTTTCCTATGCAAAAATGCAGAAAAGTTGGATGCATGCTGGAAAGTGCAGAACAGTGGGCCCTAGTCAATCTTAGTCAGCCTTATTGAATGCCCAATCATCATATTTGTCTATTTCAGTGCCTAGGTGTCATCCATGTCAGCATATAATCTCCAATTATTTATCTAGAAAATACACAATTGAATTAATTGGGATAAAATTATAAAATTGAAGCATATTAATTCTATAATTAATTTACACTCAATAATTATTAAAATATGATATAATTGGAGAGTTGGTAATATTAAAATGGCAATAGGACTAAGATAGGGACTTAATTGTATATAAAAATGCCTGATATCACCAACCCTACTCACTTTTATTAGCAAGTGACACAGTTAAACACTGAAGTTATGACTGTGCACCTAATCTACACATCAAATCCTCATGTCACCAAGCCACAACTTAGTTTCTTTATAAATTTTATGGAAGTGCCAAAAATCAAAGATAAAAAATTCAAGTTCCAGAATGAAGAGCAAAATTACTCAATCTTTTAAACTAAACTTGCAATCAACTATTATAGATTTTCAATGTGCCAAAAGCCAAGATCCTTTTCATGATCAAGAGAGCATTAAGAATGGTTAACAGAGAAGAATAAAAAGGATAGAATATAACTTACTCTGACCAGTAATTTTTTTTTTCAAGGCAAACAACAAACTAAAAGACAAAGTTTAAGCAAATGAGCAAAAATCTTATCAATTTCTAAAGAAAAAGCAAAGGCAGAATTACAAGCAACAAGTCATTTCTAAGAACTACACAAAACTCACTCAAAGTATCATTAGATACTGGAAGTCAAGAAAATAGCAAATAAGACACAAAACTAACACACATGCAAACTAATTAAAAAAAACTAACTACTCAGCACGAGAAAACTCAACAAAGAAAACTAAATCCCAACCCCAAACTTTAACAAAACAATGTCCTCATTGTGGGAGTAGAAAACCAAAGCAAACATCACCAAAAAAAAAAAGAAAGAAAACAAGGGTGAGAAAAAGAAAACTCCCTTGGAATCTGTCTCTCTAGTATTCATCTTCATCTTCATATAGTAGAACAGGGTCATAGCATTGAGCATTTTGAGTACAGTACTTGGCACTATACTACCAAAACGAGATAAAATATGCCTAGTGAAAACTTTTGAATCTGCCAAGCCAGCACTCAGCTTTACGATTCTAGCACTAAGCTCTAGACCACCAGAATGCTGAAAAAGACAGCAGAAACAACTTGACACAACAATAAAATCCAATAATGTAGAACTAACCCCAAACCAAAACATGTAAACTAAAGAAAACCACATAAAAACAAAATAAGACAATAAACTAAAATTGAACTAAAAGAAAAGGATAAAAAGCTTGGGTTGCCTCCAAGAAGCACTTAATTTATAGTACTAAGCTCGCCTTTCTCAAAGGTTATCTCGGATCAGAGAGACTTTTGGAGGAGCCTTGAAATTAAGCCACATTCCCTCAAACTTCCCACTATTTTGTTTTCTCATTCTGACGGTGCCAAGCCAAGATGAGATGGTGTGACATCCAAGATTGTTACTTGCTCAACCATTGGTTCTTCCTTATGATCATAAACTTCCTTTTCCACCAATAATTCTATAGTATTATCACATTAAAAATTTCTCTCTCATCTCAGACTACCAAAGTTAATGACCCTTAAACCACATTAATCACCATTCTAGCAGTAGCGAAGAATGGCCTACCCAAAATGAGGGGGATCTCCTCATCCTATGCCATGTCCAAAACCACAAAATCCATGGGGAAGAAAAACTTTCCTACTTTGACCAACTCATCTTCTTGATAACATGTATTTTCCATTTATTTTAGTCCCCATTTTAGTCTTTTTTGCCTCTTTAATATTTCTAATTCTCTAATTTTATTATATTTTGAATTTATTAGGTGTAAGTTAATCATGAAGCTAATATGTTTTAATTTTATAATTTTAAGAGCTTAATTGAGAAATACCCAATTTAATTCATATTTTTTATCTTTCAGAAAATAAATATTAGAGAATTAATATACGACTAGGATGCCACATAAGTAATGACGTGGCATAACTTGATGACATGGCAGTTGACTGGGCTCTAAATTTTGATTGTTGACCTGTGGACCCTACGAGAATTATTTCCCACAAGCATTTGTCTTTTATGTCTTCTTTCCACTGAGCATTTTGAAGGCATGGATCTTTATTCAAGAAAAGTGGCTAGTGGAGAAGCTAGTGAGAGAAAAAGTGGATGATTGATGAAAGTTGGACCCCGCCAAAATTGAAGAAACAAATGATAAAAGGATATGATCTACAGATGGTTTTTCTTCTTTCTTAAAACAACAGTGGACGGCATGCTTAATGGTCAAAGGTAGGTGAGAGCACTAAAATGGGGCTAGATTATTAATTACCAGCTGGGGTCAAGAAGTCTCTATAAAAGGGGAGCTCTTTAAGACTTGAGGGACACCAGAGAATCACATCTTCAAGTAGAGAAGTCGAGAGCTTCAGCAGAGCAGGATTTGGTTATGAGGCCAGAGGGTCTCATCCTTCTGGCCTTCTCTTGCTATTTTCTTTCCATTTTCTTTATTTATGTTTTATTTAATTTTCTATTTTACTTTATGTTTTTATTTTCTATTTTAATTTGTTTTACTTTTTAGATTGATGTATTTTGATGTTGAACCATTTCAGTTTTAATTCAATGTCATTTTAATGGGATGATTTATCGATTAAATTTCTTCTTGGATGCATGATTATCATTCAATGATGTTTGGGATTTTTAATCTATTCTAGATCTAGGTAGATATTAATTATGACCTTGTGAATTCACCATAAATTAGATTATCTAGATTTAGATAATTCTATTTATGTGGCTTGAATGATTTTCTTGAGCTTAATTACTTAATTAAATAATTGATCTAAGGTTTTAGTCAATTATTTAATTAAGTCAGATTGTTTTTCAAGATTTCGGGATCAATCACCTTTTTTAGAAAATTAGCCAACATTAAATGAATTGTATTTTAAATTGAATTGTTCGTCAGTAATCCAAAGATTAATTTGTCTAGAATTGATCAGATTTGTCTAGAATTGATCAGATTAAATCAAATGAAATCAATCCTATTTTCTTGTGAAATTAATCATTTGTTGAAATGGAAATTATACTTTAATTCATTTTATCCAATGTATATTTCTTGGCCAAATTTCTATTTTAATTCTTGTTCTGCGAAGCTCATTATTTATACATGTATGTGGTAGTTGTGTATGAGTAGTAAGTGGGATAAGAATTTGCGTGTCAATATGTGTTTGTGGGGCATGGATGTGATTAAGACTTAATCGGATTATATTTGGGTTATAGATTGGTGAAAACCTTCCTAACTATAATTCTAATATAATTCAATCTTAGAATATTTTATGAGAATTTTAGATTAATAATTCCATAATAGAATTAGCCAAGAATATTCAAAGGAAAGGATGATGAAAATACAATTCTATGGAATTTATGACTGGTTGCACATCTTTTATTTGTTTTATTTTCTATTTTACTCATTTTAATTTCTATTTTATTTCTATTTTATTTTGTGTTGCTTTAATTATCACCAAATCCCCCTTTTTATGTAATTCTTGCATTTTACTTCAATAAAATCTTAATAACATTTCACTTAGCTTAATTGAATTTTATTGAACACCTCATTCTCTGTGGAACAATGCTCTACCCACTTCTTTATTACTTGATGCAACCCAGTATACTTGCTGGAATTTTATATGCAAAATAAATTTATGCATCACTTCTACTACCCTATATGGATGTCTCAGTGATTGGTCAGCAAGCTGAAGGGTTATCATTGTGGGTTTGACTTGTCCAACCCCCAACTTGTTGAAAATGGATAAGGGCATAAGATTAATGCTAGCTCTCAAGTTGCATAATGCCTTCTCAAAAGTGACACCCCCTATAGTACAGGGGATAGAAAAACTCCTCGGATCCTTGAGCTTTGGAGATAACTTCCTCTGTATGATCGTGCCATACTCTTTATTCAGCGTGATTCTTTCATCATTCACAATTTTCCTCTTTTTTTTTTCCAAAAGCTCCTTCATAAACTTAACATACACCTACATTTGCTCAAGCGCTTCAACAAATGGTATATTGATATGGAGCTTCTTGAACACCTCCGAAAATTTGCTGAATTGCTTATCATTGTGCTGTTTGTGAAGCCTCTGAGGAAAAGGCACCTTGATAGGTGGTATGGAAACACATAGTTTATGAACCTTCATAGTATATACTTTACTTCTCGAATCATACAGGGAAGTACCAGGAGTTGTATAATCTTTATTGTTGACTAACTTCTCAATATCCTCCTTAGCTAACGCTTCCTTCATAGGCATAGGTTCTATCACTTTCCCACTCCTAGCAGTTGTGGCATTTACATGCTTGATATCAGGCATTTTTTATATATAATTTAGTCCTTATCTTAGCCTTTTTACATATTTGTTCATGAGAACTCTCTAATTTTATTATGTTTTAGGATTATTTAGGTTTAAATTAATTATGGATTTGATATGCTTTATATTTTTATGAGCTTAATTGATTAAGATCCAAATTAATTCTATTTCTGAAGTACAGATTTAAATAATTAGATAGTAAACTTGATAACTTGGATGCCACATGGATGAATTTACTGACATGGCAGCTGACTGAAGTTGATTAGGCCTGACTAGACCAGTGAGGCCCATATTTTTACACAATATAGTAGCAAACAAAAAGCAACCAGAAATAACAGCAGAAGCAAGCAACAACAAAAACCAAAAAAGTAGCAACATAAAAATGTAGAGAAAGGGACAAGACATAGAGTCAAACAAGAAGCTGATTTTCATCCCTCCTTCTCTCTTGTTGGTTAAAGGATATTCATAAGCCATTTTGCACTTGTTGAAGAATACTTTCTTCTTCCATTTTTTTTTCTGTAGAATTCATAGGTCTACCTCTCCCTAATTTCTTATTTGTTTTGGTGCATTTTAGCCTTGATGGAATGCTAGAAGTGTAGTAATCAGTCACAACTAAACAGGAGTTGTATTTTGAATCCTTTGGAATGAAACAGATAAGTTTTCTTGTTGAATCTATTTCATTTTCAGTTTTGGTTTATTGCCTATCTGTTCTTGAGTTTATGCTTGTGTTGGGTCAACAAAGATTCTATTTTATTGGATTTATTTGAGGATAAAGCTTGTTGTTCATGTATGCATGTGACTGCTATATGCGAATCTAGAGCCCAGTGTTGGACTGCTAGAGCAAAACTTGGTTTTTGGACTCATAGTGCTGAGTTTTGAGTTCCTGGCACTAAGCTTTGGCTTTGGGAAAGACAACTTCAACCTACAAGAAAAATTAAAGAGAAATCAAAATAAACTAAAAACAAACTAAAAAAGAAAAAGATAACTAAACAATTAAAAACTACTTATGAAAGCTTAAAATAAGGATAAAACTAACACACGATCATGCAAGATTAAATAAAGAACTAGCTAAAATGATTAAATTTAGTGCCATGATAATTCTATTTCATAGAATTATCAACCCTATACTCCCTATTGGCCATCCTAAACATCTCTTGAATATCCATTAACATTCTATTAAGGTTAGAAAGCAATCCAAAGACCACTAATACATTTAGGAGCTTGAAAAGAAAGATTGCAACATCAAACCATAAACTAGCCAAAATCTAATAATTTTCTCAACTTTCAAGGGTTTCAAGTGATAAGCACTACAAAAAAAAAAAGACTTTTGTTGTTGATAAAAAAATTTGCCATTGAATATCCACATTCAATGACAAGACCAAAAATCGCCACTGAAAGTAAAACTTTTGGTGGTGACATTTGAGCCTCAAATGTCACCACTAATAATATTTTGTATAATAATTTTTTTATTTAATTCTAAATAATCTGGTGAAAAGCAAAACGTAGGAATTTGGTTCACGCCACTACGACCGCCAAGTCACCTAGAATTAGATTTGTGGCAACTTGCAGTATAGCAGTCGTCCCAGGTCATTTCACTCTTTGAGCCTTGCTTCTAAATTACCTAATTAATTGTTCTTACACTAATCTACACTAATTAACCCTAATTATCTACTAATTACCACCGGGGGCTGATTGCATATTTAAGGATTAAAATAGAATGTAAAGACACAACCTAAACTATAATAGAATCTAAAACACAACAGATCAGAAACACAATGATAGAAACAAAATTACAAAACATGAAATCAATCATTCAATTCTTAGAGTCTACATCCATCATTATCTCATCCTTGGTTTACTCTGATTTAATCATACCATTCAGTTTCCAACTAAAATTCCTAGAAGACTTTCCAAGACTGAATCATATTATAATCATAATCACAACCTAATATAATTTGTTTAAGCCCTAACTGAATCATGCTTGATAATCACCAAAGGCAAGCCATTTCGTTCTACTTACTCCACCAATCGATTAAAGCAAGGTTACACCTCAAATAAGAATCATAAAACTGAACCTATGCCTAACTCAGTCATAACAAAATAGAGATAAGCATAAGAACCAGAGGCCAATGTAGAACAGAAATGAAATAGGATTAAAACCAGAAAACTTATCTGTTATTGAGCCAAAGATTCAAGATACACAACTCCAGTTCATGTCTGACTAATTACAACACTCTTTAGCCTTCCATGGAGGCAAAAATACACAAAGAGGGGGGAGAAGAAAATCAAAAATACAGAGGAAAGGTGGAAGAAGAAACTCTTCAACCAGAAAATGGAGTCTGAAGTTGTTCTTAAACTTCAGCCAAGGAAGGAAGATGAATTTGTATGCTTGAGCTGTCATTTTCCATTTGCTTTTGACTAGAAAGTTCAGCACCTTGGGTAGAAGCATATCACACAATAGATGCTGCAGAAATTCTTTTTTGCTGGTGCAAAAAAGGGGTTTCTATTTTTCGCTTCTGCTGTTTTTTTAATGCTGTTGTTGCTGTTGTTTTTTATGCTGTTTTCTGCTGTAGCTTTCTGGTTTATGTAGAAATAGTGGGCCCCAATCCAGTCAGCCCTAGAATGCTCCAAGTCAGTGCCACATCAGCAAATTCATCCATGTCAGCATCTGGGTCATCAAATTACTCTCCAATGAATTTAATTCTAAAAATTAACCACAAGAATTAATTGGGATCAAATTATGAAATTGAAGCATATTAATTATATAATTAATTTACACCCAATAAATCTAAAAAATAGTAAAATTAGAGAGTTCACAATATTTAACATGCAAAAAGGACTAAGATAGGGACTAAATTATATAAAAAAATGCTTAATATCAAATCCCCCACACTTAGCCTTTTGCACTCCTGGGCAAAATCATATTCAGAACACCAAAAGACACTGAAGGAAAAGCGTGGGAAGCATGCAAGGATGGAATAATTAAAATTTGAAAAGATTTCGCACTAAGAAAATAAATCTTAAATTTCTAAGGTTTCAAGCGTCATAGCAATTTAAAATGACAAGAATGAATTAAAGCAATTAGCCTCCTCACATGATAAGTGTTTACTGTCTTTTCTCTCAAGTGTTTAAAGGATAAATCACTCAAAATTCAACTTATCATAAAATTCACTACCATAAGCTTGTCAAGTATCTAAATCTCTATTATTAAAATTCACATGTATGCTTGAATCAAAAGGACTTTATAAGGATGTAATGTTGGGTGGAAAACAGAGGAAAGGAAGAAGGAAAACAAAATAAAGGTGGAAAACAACTAAAGAAAAAAAAAAGGTGAAAGAACTGAGAAGATGAATGGGAACAACTTAAGAAAATGAAGAACATTAATCAAAACAATGCAAGAGATTGGATAAAAATAAATTTTGGGTGTAAAAGCTCTTTCTACTCCTCTTTTTCTTCTTTCTTTCTATTTTTTTTCTTTTGTTTCTTCTTTTTCTTTCTTTTCATCATCGACTCATTTTCTTTTTCAATCATAATATTTTTTTGTATTTGAATGGCCATTTTTTTTTCTTTTCTTTTTGCTTGGGAGTAAAGAGAAATATTCATTTTAAAATATCTCAAAATTCAGAGAAATTTTCAGCATATCAGATCTCTAAAAGAATTTAAATGCTATTCACTTCTCAAATTAAGAAGGAAAACTTCTGGTTTGGAAGGAAAAATTGGTGGAAAATACAAGAAGGAAAATGGGAACAAGGCACAAAATGGCATACAATGGAATAACACATGGAATGGCTATTTGGTTAAAAATGGCTCACAAAGAAATGCTTAAATCATCTCCAAGCATGCACATGTAAAATTTAGTCTCAACAAGATTCAAAACAAGTTCTAAAGTGAAAATCATGATAAGGAATGTACACAAGAAAAAAGAATAGCATTTTGCAATTGGACTCAAAATCCTCACGGTTAAAAGACTATTACTAAAACTCATTGAAACCAAATTTATTGCCATTTAAGCTTGAACTCTAGAAAAGCAAGATTAAATTCTAGTCATGATACTAAAATCAATCCAAATCTAAACTATTCCAGCAAGCATAATTCCACTTAAAATCTTCTTCCAAAGCCCAAAAAGAAAGCACTAAAAACTAATCTAAAAGCATAATAAAATTCTACACCAAAACAGAAACTAAAAGCTCCAAAAAGTGCAGAAAAATGCTACAAAAAGTATAACAAAAAGCATATAAAACATAATAGAAAAATTTTAAATGCATGAATTTTAAATGCATAGAATTTAAAAACAAAGACTATTTCATTCTCCCCCACACTTATTTTGCATTGTCTTTAATGCAAACAATTATCAGCACATATCATCAAAGAGACATAAAGGACAAGAAAATAAAAGAGAGAAAAGGGAAAAAGAGATAGCCTTATCAGTTGGGCGCACCTTTTCCACGTCTTCCAATTGCATGGCACTGACTTCTTCCAGAAGTTTTTCTCAGCAGTAGGTTGGATGGTGGGAAGAATTGAATTTGTGTCAGCAACCTGAAGAAAAATAGAAGAAGCTCTGCTTGCTACGGAGGGATGAGAAGAACTAAGAGAAAAACACAAAGAACGGGAAGAAGGACAAGAACTAACTAAAACACAATTTAAAACAAAAAGAGAGCTACTTTCTAAAATAGAATCAAAATTAAAACTTCTACTCCTACTCCTACTCTTACTCAAAATAGAACAAGAATTAAATCTATTATCTAAACTAGAATTACTATCTAAAACACAACTGCTAGCTTAAACAGAATTATCTAAGACAAAATTTAAACAAAGACTATCATCTACAACATAATCTAACTTAGAAACAAAATTAAAAACACAAGGGATAGAATTAGAAACAACAGGGACAGAATCAGATTTCACAATAGAAACGGAGGTGAAATTGGAGTCATATTCAGATGCACATACACAATTAAATTCATATTTAGATTCCTTGAATTTAGGTACAAGTGCAGAGTCATATGAAAATGCAAAATCAAATACAATAACAGATGTGGATGCATTCAATTCATATTCAAATACATATGCATTCAGCTCAGATTCAACAAAATCATCACAATTGCCAATATTTAAAGCTTTTTCTATTTCTAAGCATGCATGGCAAGTATGACAGTCACAATTAAAATCAAAATCTCCCACAAATAAATTATCATGCTCCAGCACTTTGATGTCTGCCTCTTCTTCTTCTAAGTGTTTTACTTCTTTTTCTAGCTCAAGTGCAACAACCTTAGATTGGATGACCCTACTAGGAGAAGGTGATGGTCTATGAAGGAAAGGCAACTCATCCTTATCAGCTTCCTCATTCTCATTTTTCTCACTTGTGCCACTTGAGGAAGAGGACTCCCTAATTGGTCCACTTAATTCTTCTAACTCAACTTGGAGGGCTAGGCCATCTAATTGAGTGCCATCATTCAGAAAAGTGACACTATCATTGGCTTTTAGGTCAGCCATAGATGGAGAAGGTGGACTATTATCAAACCCTTGATTGATCAACTCACTAACTATGCTTGCTAGTTAGCCTAATTGAGATTCCAAGCTCTGTAAATTCTCCTCAGTTCACTCTTAGAACTGCAGGGTATTTGTGGCCAACTATTGAATCAAGTCTTCCAAACTTGACTCAGTCTCCCTAGGGGTGACTGTAAGGGGTATATCACTGAGGTAAAGAGCATCAATTTCATGCTCATATGGTGAATGGGATAAGCTCTCATACCTCAAATCTTGAAGCTCATAATCAAGATGACATGTTGTGGGGTGGAGGTAATACTCTTGAGGATCATGTTGAAACTCCCTAAGGCCATGGTAAACTCCTATATAGGATTCTGTACTTTCTTGGAATTATGGAAATTGGTCAGTCCTATATGCAGATAAGGAATCTATGCCACTCACAAATGGGGAAGGGAAAGGGGGAGGGGGAAAAAGTGGTGGCTCTTGTTGTTCTTGCCTAAGGGTTAGGTCCTCACTATGGATGCAAGTTCATCTAAGCTATGCTCAACTCTATATGGATCCATGGACAAGGTCCTAATCTGACTCACTAGAAACAACCTCAAACATAATTAAATTCTAATTCTATGCCAAAAACAACAATGCTACACAAAAAGAAGGAAAACTACAATAATTACAACAACTACACTATAGACAACAACAATTACAATACTCCTCACACAACTACTCTAACTAGCTTACAAACACGGCATATCTAATGTTTGATCAAAATTAGCCAATTCTTCTTGACAAACCTTATTATAGGTGAGAAAGATGATACACATAAGAAAAACACAAAGGAAACTACTCCTAATGCTATTACTTCTTACTAGCCTATGGAAGGTCTATCAATTTCTAAATCAAAGGTTTATAAGTCCATGTGAAGAGACCTTCTCATACACTAGGAAGGGCAAAATTCAAAGGAAAACACAGAATACAGCAAAAGCACGACAAAAAGCTCCAACTGATGAAAATCACCAAAAAATGAAATATCTCAGAAAAATCTAATTTTTCTTGGAAAAAACCTTCTCAAGTTGGAGGAACAAATGCAAAAAATAGAACAAAAAAATTCGATCTACAAAAATCACAATTAATTAAAAAATAAAAAAAATAAAAAAATAGATAAGAGGGCCTAAATGATGGAATTTGAAAAAATAGCCACCTCAAACTGGGCCAAAGGCAGAGTAGAGGTTGCAACTTACTTAAAACTTTGAAAACTAGTGGTATACCAAGTTTGAGGTCAATCAGAGATAGTTAGGTTTTTGCCAATTTGGAAAGTGACTAGTTTCCGAGAAAAAAAATTCAAAACTTGTAAACCATTTCAACAATGCTAAATAACTAAAAATCAAACAAAGACACACATAAACAACTAATTAGACCACTTAGAAGTGACTTGGCTCCCCAGCAACAGCACCAAAATTTTGGTCCACGCCACTACGACCACCGAGTCGCCCAGAATTAGATTCGTGACAATTTGCAGTATAGTAGTCATCCCAGGTTGTTTCACTTTTGGAGCCTTGCTTCTAAATTGCCTAATTAATTGTTCTTACACTAATCTACATTAATTTATGCTAATATACCCTAATTATCTACTAATTACCATGGGGGTGATTGCAGATTTAAGGACTAAAACATAATGTAAACACACAACCTAAGCTATAGTAAAATCTGAAACACAGAACAGATCGAAGTGATTCACGGCAAAGCTTTCAGAGGGATCGAAGTTCAGGTAAGAACCAAGTAACATTGACCCATTTTCTTCATCTGGATGAGAATGTGTGCCTCGGGTCAGTAGCTCTATTTTCCCTTTTCATGTATATTAAGTTTTAGGTTTATCTTGAAAATTTTAACTAAGAACCGTTCTCTGTGTAAATTTCTTCTTTGATGCTGGGTTATGCGATAGGATTCTGACTACGTAAAATTTGAAAGGATGATTCTAATGCTAGAAATTTTAGTTGCGACTTTTAAAATCGCCACCAAAAGTGGACTTTTGGTAGCAACTAATGAGTCGCCACTAAAAGTTAAGTTTAGGAGTAGCCACTAAAAAGCTCACTTTTGGTGGCGACTTTTGAGAATCACCACCAAACGTCAAATTTTTTTTAAAAAAATAAAAAAAGTCAATTTTTTTTAAAAATAAAAATCAGACTTTTGGTGACGAATCTCGTAGTCCCCACCAAAATTTGAATTTTTTAAGAAAATAAAAAAGTCAACTTTTTTTAATCAATATTAAAAAAAAACCTTACTTTTGATGACGACTCCCAGAGTTGCACCCAAAGTCAAATTTTTTAAAAAAAAAAGTTAAATTTTTAAATAAAATTAAAAAAATTCAAACTTTTGGTTGTGACTATGAGAGCCGCCACCAAAAGTCAAATTTTAAAAAAAAAGTCAAAATTTTTCTAAAAAGTTAAAAAATTCATATTTTTTAAATAAAATTAAAAAAATCAGAGTAAGCACCAAAAGTCGAATTTTTTTAATTTTATTTAAGAAAATTCAAATTTTTTTATTTTTTTATTTTTTATTTTCTTTAAAAATTTGAATTTTTTTTATTTTTTTGTTAAAAAACCATATTTTTGGTTCTGATTTTTTAACTGAAGTCGATTTTTTTTTATGAAATTAGCCGAAGTCAGACTTTTTGTGGTGACTCCCATAGTAATAATTTATTTACTTTTTGTTAGGTTAAATATTGTTTTATTTCTGTTTTGTAATATTTTTAACTTAAAATAATTTTAACAGATTATATATATATATATATATATATATATATATATATATATATATATATAATATTTTGCCCTTATACAACACAAATGAAGTGGTGGTAGGATGACAAGACACACATGATTACAAGCAAAGGACCCAGGTTCAAATCTCAGGTATACATATGTTTGGTTTAATTTCAAATAAACTTGAATATTTCACAAAAAAAATTGAGTCACCTGGGGTGGTGAGTTATTTGACCGGGCAAGGCTTGCACAGGTCGAATGGATCTTGGGTCAATCCGTCGGACTACTTCGGATCAAAAAAGATGACAAGTGACTTTTGGTGGTGACGTCTTTTTGAAATTAAGTCGCCACTAAAGGTGACTTTCAAACTTTTGATAGCAATTATCCTACAGAAACAGCCCCAAAAGAGATCAAAATCAAGCATTATGAGTCAAAACAAGGGCAAAAATCTATGAATTTAGGACTTTACCAAAAGGTTATAAACAAGATCAACTTAACCAATTAATTTAAGTGGAGAGTATAAAAATTAAGCTCGAACGTGCAGAAAAAGGGTTGTTATAGTACCATTTCACAGAATTATCACGCCCCAAAACTTATCATTTTGCTTGTCCTTGAGGAAAAGAAAAGACAAAAAGAAAGAAGACTAAAACACATTCAAATAGAAACCAGCACAATATAAAAGGTGACTTCCAAAAAGCCTTGGACTTCAAATAGAAATAGCTCAAAGTAACAACTTGTTCATAGAGTTCCAGACTACCCTTTTGGGGAAACTAAAAAAAACGTGGTTAATTTCTCAAATAAGTGTAGATTAGAATATTGGAAACCCATCCAAATAAAGCATTAAAGTCCAAGAAAGCATATGAAATCTCAAGATTTAACCTCTTCTCACAAATTAAGCAGCTTGATCACAAGTCACTAAGACTTCTTTAAACTACAGAATATCCTAAATGATTGCAAGCTAGGCTTAAGATTTTATAAAACTCAAACATCCCAAGACTTGAACTAAAGGATTCAGTAGCACTTCAATTTTCTCCCTTTTTTTTAAATTAGTTAATGAAGTTAAGAAGTGATTGACTGACCGTGCACCCAATCCATACATCAGCCACTTATCCAACTGCATTCACTTTTATTTGTAAAAGACATGGTGAAACGCTAAAGTTGTGACTGTGTGCCCAATCCACACATCACATCCTTAGGCTACCATGCTCTACAATTTATTTCAGGAAACATAGATAACTTCAAAGTTGCGACCATGCGCCTAATCCATACATCACACCCTTAAGTTGCTATGCTTCCTATCTTATTCTTTATTCTTATTTTTTATTTTTTATTTTGAGCAATACTAATAGCCAAGAGCAATACATCAAAGCTTGGAATAAAAAGAGTAATCTTATCCATGCTTGCAATTATCTACAATATGACATTTAAACAGCACAAGCTCAGACCCTTGTATGATTAAGAAAATTCATTAAAGTTCAAAAAGGCGATCAAAAGAGACATATGCAGTTTTTCAGGGAAAAAGGATTCTTGGTATACAACACACAATCATTAGCAATTTGTAAGTCACAAAGACAAGAAAAGACTCAAGCAACCAACCACACAAGGGAAAACAAAACTAACAAAACTATCCCACCCCCAAACTTAGAATCCATAAAGTCCTCATTGTGGGCCAAGACATACACAAACAGCAACAAAAAGTAAACACAAAAGGAGGAAATAAGATAAGAAAAGGATCAGAAAACTCCCCTCAAGAACTAGCTCCGTCATCATTGTCATAATCCTCCGCTGTCTTGTCTTCGGTAGGTTGAAGTTATTACAATGGACTTCTGTGCCGTGCAACATCTGGCGGGAAGTTTGGCATCAAGTCATCTGGAGGTGTCGGCAATAAAGGAGCCCATGAAGTGGGATCTTTCTTTGAGGCTTGAATCAATCTATTAGTTTTTAGCTTCTATATGTATAGAGCCTGGATAGTGTACTGAAATTGATGGTCCACATGATGTTCCAAAGTGTTGATTTATCCTCCCATGTTATCCAATCTCCCGTCAAGATATTGCCTCATGTCTTGTATCTAACTACCTAGTCGCTCCTCCATTAATTAGATCAAGTCCAGTATGCATCGCTCTATAGATGGTCCTCCAGTAGGTTTTAAAGCAAGGGGAACAACAGTAGATGGATTGGCTTCCGTCTAAGATGGGCCAGCTTCTTCTTATGGTGGCACTGTGCTTGGGGCATGAGAAGCTGAAGCACATATAGCTTCGAATTCTTTCTTGAATTTCTCCATAGCTTCATTGTCAATCAGTTTCAATGCTATATGAAACTCTTCTCCTTCTGTAGGAACCCCGCCTTAATACACAAGTAGGTGATCAAACTTGGCTAAGGTAATGGTGCAGTTGAGTTGTCTTGAGCTATCTTGTTAATCTACTTCCAAATTACCTTCCCAAGTTGAATTGATCCTTCTGTCATTATGGTATAGAGAAGGACTACTCTTGGGATCATTACTTCTGAGGCATTACTGGTCAGGAGGAGCGTGTACACAGTGAATGTATTCCAAGCCTTGGCTAATGGTTTCAAATCAGTTCTTTTCAGTCTATTTGGCCAACCCTCTCTATCATTAACCCATGCCACCCCTTCTCGACATAAAGCTGTCAAAATCTCTTGTAACATATCTTCATTATCCTTCCTTTCCATGTACCTATCGAAAGAGTATTGGTTGATCTCATACTCAATGCCATAATGTGCAGCAATGTCTGTGTCCTCAAAAGATACTTGCTTATCCCTCAACCATGACTTCTAAGTTGGTTTGCCACCCGAATTGTCCCATGCATTCGTATCAAATTCCTTGACAATTGCTAGATATAGCTTTTAGATTGGTGTGCAAATTGCTTCCTATTTGTGTTCGTTGATGTAGGCTATGATATCTTCACCATATCCAAGGTTCAACCAAAGGCCTTTCTCCTCAATGAACTTTCGGTTGGTATAAAATCTCTTGTAGCGTTCTTTATGTTATGGTAATTTGAATCGAGAGGTTGCCGAAGAAGAGAAGCCGGCCTCTATATTCATTCTTGCCCTCTTAGAAGAGGTTTGTGGAAGGGGAGTCCTACAATAAACATGAGAAATTAAGCTGACTAGAAGATAATTTGTAAAATCAAACTCAGCTAGCCAACTAAATCTCATTTAATGCAAGCGATTTTTAGTCAGGCAGCACAATTGCACAATGCTATAAATAGTAGCTATTTCAAGTTCAATTGAACACCCCAAAATTTATTTGACTGGATATACTTTTGCAAGTTTAGAAATCAATCACTTCCGGTTACAAGAAAAATTTATGCATTAAATTCTCACAAAGCCCCCAAGAACTATGATCAAGAATCCCTCCTTTTTTTCTCTTTTTTTTTTGAATAGAATCCCCCAAAACAAATCAAAAAATGAAAAATAGGAGCCCCACATCACAACGACATCACACAACATTCAGAATAATAATTCAAGAATAGATCAAGACTAACTCAATCTCAACATTCCTCAAATTTCTGTGCTCTAAGAACACTTAACCCTAACATAATGATAATTTCGAAATCGTCCTAATCTCTTAAAATAATCAAGGAAATTTCAGAATAGAAAGATTGAACAAAACCCTTACCTTGGAACCCATGGAGTCACAAAACAGAAAAAAAAACAGTGAAATAACAAAGAATAACTCGCGACAATGGGGAAAGACTCGTGCTTAATGTGCAACAGGGGCGATAGAGGATTTTCAAAGGCAGTGGGCGTGATTTAAAGTGATTTGGTGAAGGATTGAGGATTTAGGGTTTGGTTTAGGGGAGAATAGGGTAGACAGAGTGAATGACGTGTTTTCGTGTAGAAAAGGAGTTTTAAAAACCAAAAAAGAAAAACAAAACCTAAAAATTGAAAAAAGAAATTTTTTTAAGGGTCAGGGTTGCATCGCTAAGTGATGTAAGTGCACCGCTTAGTGATGCACAACCAAAATGATTAATTTTTTCCCAGGCACTCGTAGCTGAGCGATGGATAGTGATGGATATCCATTGCTTAGCTATTGGTACTACAGAACATAACCATGGTTATGAGTATTCATCGCTCAGCTATGTGGGCTCATCGCTCAGCGATGCATCTCCAAAATCAAGGGAAATACTAGGAGTGAAGAAGCAGTAGCACCAAAAATAGAGTTTACCCTAATAGCAAGACCTAAGAGCTAAACTACACTATCCAACCGAAGGAAAGAATCAACTAGCAGCATAATTAAGACTAAGGATAGAATAATCAAAACAAAAACACTGAAATCAAAGGCATCAACACATAAAATTAACTAAAGACAGGGCAAAATAAGAACTAAGGGATAGAAAACTTGGGTTGCCTCCTAAGAAGCACTTAATTTATAGTCTTAAGCTAGACTTTCTCAGAACTCATGTTTGAACGGAGAGGTTTATGGACAAGGCTTGAGGCTTACTTCCTTCACTAAAATAATGCTTAAGCCTTCGTCCATTAACCTTGAAACTTCTGTCGAAATTGATGTTTGCCACAAGAATAATTCCATAAGGAAAAACTTCTTTAATTATGAAGGGACTAGACCACCTCGATTTTAATTTTCCCCGAAAATAGTTTCAGTCTTGAATTATATAACAGTACATGCTATCCAACCTCAAAATTCCTTGAGATTATCTTTTGATCATGCCATTTCTTAGTCTTTTCCTTGTAAATCTTTGCACTCTCATATAGAGAATTCTTTTCTCTCCAACTACTTTTGAATGAAAATTCAGAAGTTTGGTTGTCCAAAAAGCTTTGTGCTCCAGTTCTAGTGGTAAATGACACGTCTTTCCATACACCAATTGATATGGAGACATACCCAGTCATGTCTTTAGTGCACTTTTATATCCCTAAAGAGCATCATCCAACTTCATACCCAAGTCTTTTCTTGATGAATTCACAGTTTTCTCGAGTGTCTGCTTCAACTCTCTTTGGATACTTTTGCTTGGCTACTCATCCACGGATGGTAAGGGGTTTCCACCTGATGCCTTAAAACATATTTCCCCAATAGAGAATCTAAACACTTGTTACAAAAATGAGTACCTTCATCACTGATTAAGGCTCTGATAAGTCCTAAAAAGTCATCAAATTATGCCATTATAAATGGGATTTTCTTCTTCTCTTAGCCTAGTTTTACTATCCTTTTGTGCTTTTATTTTGGTTTTCATTTAGATTCTTTATGCTTTATAGTTTTCTTGTTTTCTTATTTTATTTCCCCTTTTCTTGCCTTTTTAATTAATTTTAGTTGTTGTCTTTTGTAGGTGTAATTTTTGAGAAAACAAGAGAACTACGAAGACAAATGAAGACTCTAGTAGCTTGGCGCCTAGGCACCAGACGTGGCACCCAGGTGCCTAGAATTTGAACATGAAGAAGCCTCTACCCAATTGGCGCACAGGCACCAGACGTGGCACTCAAGCATCCAACCTATGAACTTGCTGTTAGACTTGGCGTCCAGGCACCAAGTCACAAAACTAACAGTTTAAAAGCCTCTTTTAGAGCTTTTTCACCTAACTTTGGATTGAGAGATTTTGGAGCTTGGAAGCAGCATAAGGGAACAACTTCTAGAGCTGTTTAAGAGGGAGAAGGCCTTCCCTCTTGGGATTGGTCTTCCTTCCCCTATCTCTTCTCTTTTCTCTTCATTTTCTTCTAGTTTAAAGTTATAATTTATTCTCTTATGTTAGTTGTAGGTAGTTGTAACTCTAGGGTTGTTGTAAATCTGATTTTAATTTAGGTTTTGTGTAATTTCTTAAACTCTTATAATTGTTGATTGGTTAATACATGTTTATTTATTCCAATCTTAATGCTTTGCTTTAATTTGGCCAGTTATTGCGATGATTTTGGTGTTTTTGCTAAACTTAGGAAAGGGAGGTAAAAACTAAACCTAAGGAATGAGTTGTATGAGTTCTTGAACCTTAAAGGAGATGGGATTGATTCGTTAATGTCATATGAATATAGATATTAGCCTCATATAATCAGGGTTTGTTTATTTAATTAACTTGATTTTCACATAAAGAATTATGAAGAATTAGGTTTTATCTTAGTTGAGGTTTAGGAAAATCCTTCTAAGAACATTTGTGCCCTAGACTAGCATGTACAATTGATGAAAGCAAGAGTGAAAGAATGATAATGGAACCTATGAGAAATGAAAGGTTTGGTGGTTGATGTAGTTTGATTTTTATAAAGTTTTGTTGTTGAATGATTCTTTTCAATTGCATTTCGTATTTTGTTGGAGCGAATTTTACCGAATTGAGTTTCTCTAAAAATGCTTGATTACCACTTTTATGAGTTTAGAGTTTTTATCTATGCTAGGGATAGCTAGATATTAACTTTGCCCATTGTAACTTCTATCATAAATTAGATTAATCTAGGGATAGATAATCTTATTTATGTGGTTTTTATGAGTTCCTAAACTTAATCACCTTGAAGGATTGGATTAAAGAATTAGACAATCATTTGGGTTAGGTAGGTTTTTTTTTTCAAGGGATTGGATTCAAACAATTTTGAGAACTTAATCAACATCAAAAGGATTTGTAATTGGATTGAATCATTCTTTAGCAACCCAAAGATTAATTTGTTTATGAATTAGTAGGATTAAGAGTCAAGTGAAGTCAATCCCATCAACTCTAGGATCTTGTCACTAGGAGTAGCTTAGTCTTAGGTTTTAGTTTAATTTGTTAGCTTTAGATTTATATTTTTGTTTAATGATTCGTCTAGATAGCATTTAACTTTAGTTTTACGGGTACTTGACACCTCAATCCTTGTGGGAACGATACTCTACTCATACTGTATTACTTGTACGATTGATATGCTTGCTAAGTCGTCAACAAGTTTTTAGTGCCATTACCGGGGACTGATGGTTGTGCTAATATTCAGTGAAGCTGAAGTGGTGCTAGTTTAGACACTTTTTTCTTATTTTGTTGTACTTTCTCATGTGTCTTTGCAATTTTCATTTCTTCTTTTGCTTGCTTTTGTTCTTTTAGTGTTGCTCTCACGGTGTTCTTCTTTGTTGTGTGCATGATATGTGGTTTCTCTTCCTTGCTGAAAAAAAAAATTAAAGATGAGAAAGAAGCATTGATGACCAAGGAAGGAGACATTGATTAGCGAAGGACACCAGTGAAGTCTGGCTAAAGACTATAAATGTAGCGCTCTTGGGAGGCACTCCAAGTTTCTTGACCTTCCATCTTTTTAATTCTGTGTTGTGGTTCTTTATAAATTTAATTCTGTGATTGTTGTTTAGTATGATTATGTTTGATTGTTTTTATGATGGAATTTTGGTTTTAGTTGATTTTGATGTTTAATTTTGTTTAATATTGAATGTTGAGTGTATTTCATGTGTTTATATGTTGTTTTGTTGTGTTTTTATGGATTACAAAGCCTCAAATTTCATGGGTCATCTAAGTCTAATGCTGTAAGTTGCTACTGAAAGGAAAATTTAGTTTCTGTCAAGATGGCGCCCAGGCGCCAATGTTGGCGCCCAGGCACCATGATGCTGAAGGAAAAATTGGCCTCTGTCTCGTTGACGCACAGGTGCCACAAATGGCGCCCGAATTCTGAACAGTTAGTGTTCAGGTGCCAACATCAAATTTAAGTTTCTGCATAAATTTTTTGCCATTTCTTCATGCCTCCAAACCCTAGAGCCTCCCCCTCTTCCCCTCTGACGTCCTCTCTCCCTTGGAAAGCCATTGAAGCCGATTAGAAGCTTTTCTTCTCCTTTTTTTCTTCAAGTTTCCACATATCCTACCATTTTCTTCCACTTTTCTCCCCTTCCATCGTTTCTTTCTCACCGTTCAACCTTCCACCACCCTTGTTCGCATTTTGGGGCTGATTCACGAAGCTTATGAGGCGTTTTTCACTGATTCTTTGCTTCTCTTGGTATGTTCCTCCTCCCTTTGCTTTAAATTTCGAAAAAGATACATATATATTTATAAATTTCTCTTCATATTTCAAAATTTAGGGGTTTTTAGGTTTCACTTGATTTTCAAACTTCTATTTGATGAACCTGTCCCCTTGTGCTTTTATTTTCAAAATAAAAGAAAAATTATTTCAGATTTCTAATTTTAAGGCTGATGGTGCTGAAATGAATTTCTTTAAAGGTTGAAAGTTTTGGGAAATTACATTTTAGGTTCTTAGCACTTTTATTTTACTTTTTGAAATTTTAAGAATTTTTAAATTTAGTTTTTCTTAATTTTTAAAAAAATTTGTTGAATAACCCAATTTTAGATTTTTTTAGAAATTAAATTTTTGGTTCTTGGATGTTTAGGATTGTCTATCTGTTATATTATGTCTCACAAGCGTTCAAGAAAACAAAAGGAAGCTGAATCCTCCTCTAGTAGGGACTTTGACGCCTTTAACTTTAGAAATTTTGATTGTAAAATGAGATTTGATGAACCTGAACCTAGGGAGTTTATCAAGGAGAGAGGGTTTGATTTGAGAGCCAATCAGTACCCTGAAATTCAAGATAGAACAAGAGAGTGGGGGTGGGAGATCCTTTGTAGGCCAGCTACTAGATATTGCCTCGAGGTCGTTAAAGAGTTCTATGCAAATGCATTTAGGGAGAGTAATGAGAGCATTGCGGATATAACCACTTCTGTTGTTAAGGAGAAAACAATTTATTTTACTTTAAACAATATCAATAATCTATTTGGTCTGAGATATGATCTTGATGCTGATGCTGAATATGGTGAATGGATGAGGTTTAGGCATTTAAGATCCAATGCTCTTATTGACACTCTCTGTAAAGAGGGAGCGAGGCGGGAGTTGAACGTTCAAGGGAAAGAACCAAATTTAAAAAAGTCTGATATGAAACAAATCCCCAAAGCGTGGTGCACTTTCGTCCAATCCAACCTCCTCCCTACTTTAAACCGTTCTGAAGTGACTATAGAAAGAGCAGTGGTTATTTATATGATTGTTACAGGAAATGTCTTTAATGTTGGATCTCTGATATCCCAAAATTTAGAAAAATAGTTTAAAAACAAGGAAAAAGATTGGGATATCCTTGCCTTATTACTAACCTTTGTCAAAAGGATGAGGTGCCTATGATTAATGATGTTTTTCGTAATCCCGAGGGCCCTATCGCTACACAAGTGATAGATAATATGGCACCACATGATAGAGGCCCCGCGGACCACCCTCAGGCACCCATTCTGATTCCTTAGGCACCATCTAGACCACGCGCTGCACTTGCACCTCAGGGACCACATATGTTGGCACCTTAGCTGAGCGATGAATACTTAGGGACCACCCATTACTTAAAAAAAAATAATAATACTATTTTCCTACATTATTTCCCATTATATACCAAACAATTTTTTTCTCTCTTCCTTTTCTCTTTTTCATTTTTTTTCCTTTTCACTTTCCTCTTTCCTTTCCATTCCTATTCTGTACTATATACCAAACGCACCTAGAGATACCTCGCATAGACAAACAATAAACGTAAGAATTAACAAAGCTCGGAGAGCTAAGCAAGCCACACAGCAGAATTATTAAAGAAAAAGAACAAAATTCCAAATTAGGATTCCATTAGCTACTCTTAATATTGTAAATATCGTCGATCCCCAGTAATGGTGCCAAAAACTTGATAAGAATTTTCCAGCAAGTGTACTAGGTCACATATAAGTAGTATAGCAATGAAAGAGTATCGTATTCACAAGAATCAACTATTAACAATTATCAATTTCGCTAACACAAATTCTTTTTGGATTAAGTATTAAATAGATTGAAGAGAAGTCTAAGTTAATTAAAACTAGAAAAATTAGAATGCAAGAACAAAATAACTCGAGAAATTAAATAAAGGAATAAGTGAGTAGGGAATTGATTTCACTCTAATTTAACTCTAATTAATTCATAGATAAATTAATATTGAATCACTGAAGAATGAATTATGTTAATTCCAATTCTCTGTTGTTGGTTATTCTTTCAAAATAATTGGAACCAATTCCTTGGATTAACAATACTCTCTAATTCACACACTTACCTAATCTCTTAGTGTAATTATCTAATTAGAGGATTCGATTCAGAGAATGATGATATCACATAAACTAGATTATCTATCCCTAGATTGATCTGGTCTATGGTGGAAATTACAAGACAAAATTATACGATACTATCCCTAGTATAGGTATAAATCCTAATTTCAATGAACAGTGGCCAATCATTCAAGAATCAATTAAAACAGAAATTCCCAAACCAACATGTAGAATTGAACTCAAAATAGATTCATTTGATCAACAAAAAGTTTATTATAGTGAGCTACATCAATCTCCTAACTCAAAAGAGTTTAGCTACACATGAATTTGAGACAAAGAACAACAAAGAGTGTGTATAGAAGTCATAGTGAAAGTTTAGATGGAAAACTAAGAGGTTCGAAAATATGATCATTCCTAATCATGCTCCTCGAGTGTCTCCCATGTCTCCTAGTCGTCTTCGAGTGCTCTCCCTTCCGAGAATTTGAAAAATAAAAAAAAAAGTCCCTAGGTCAATGGCAAAATCAAGCTTTTAAAGGCTTCAAAATGTGCAGCAACAACAACATCATCGTTGAGCGATGTGAGACCATCGCTCAGTGATGTACTCGCTAGAAGGAACACGAAAACTGGAGGATGTCATTGCTTAGAGACTACTTGCCATAGTTCAGCGATGAAGGAACATAAAAACTGAAGGACTTCTTCACTTAGTGTTGACTGGCCATAGCTCAGCAATGAACCCTTATAAAAAAAATTTGCCTCTACCACAACATCGCTGAGTGATGCAGGGCCATTGCTCAGTGATGCGTCTCCAAAACTTCAGCTCCGAGCCTCCAGTTGTCCTGACTGCTTTATCCTACAGAAACAACCCTAAAAGAGATCAAAATCATGCATTATGAGTCAAAACAAGGGGAAGAATCAATGAATTTAGGACTTTACCAAAAGGTGAAAAACAAGATTAACTTAACCAGTTAATTCAAGCGAAAAGCATAAAAATTGGGCTCAAACGTGCAGAAAAAAGGGCTGTTATAGTACTATTTCACAGAATTATCACATTTTTATCCCTTTAACCCACTTGCACACAACTCTTTTTTGATCCAATGTGAACATGAACTTAGTTTTGGGCTTTAGCACTTTTTCATTAGTTAATTCTTGCAACTCCAAATCTCTTGCCTATAGTATTCCTTCATATCCATCCTTGTTTTAATATTATCTTTGGTCTTCCCTTTGATGTCCATCATAGTTTTTAAATATGTTCTCAAACACTTTTTTTTTCTATGTGCATAACATCTAGATTGTGACAAATCAATTTTTTTTTTCTAGTACAAGAGGTCCCAAAAAATACTCTACTTTGTCCAATTGTGGTCAACCCCATAATCCTATAATCTAGAAAGCCCACTGTCAAGAAGCATTTTAACTTCTTCCCATAATTCCTCTCCACTCAATCTCAATAGTGGGAGATCTTTCTCAGACTTATTCTTCATGAAAGCATACTTATTTTTCTAAAAATCATCATCGATGAGCAAAAACTATCAATGACAATTAAATAAGGAGTCCCCACCTCATACTTTAAAGTAAAAGCCTCTCAGTTGTACTTATAGTAAGGACAAGCTAATTTTCCTACAATGCTTCACCTTGACAACATTTCATATGCTTAAAAGTCATTTACTATCCACAATATTAACGTTGCTTCCATCTAGAAATTATGCTTTGTGGAAATATTAAAGGTGGATACTCCGTCCCACAACAATTCCAATTCATTAGCTAGTAGCTACAAGTACACATCAATGTTAGCCTCTGGGTTACATGTTCCAGGAATAATTGCAGCTAGAAACAGATAAGGTGCAGTCATGCATAATTTCGGAGGCAAGTTGTAAGGTGTCACCAAAACAAGAAACACAATATGGTGTATCATGTTGATTGTAAGGTGTAAATCCATCTGTACATAGATTGAGTCTAGTATTACATGGTTCCCTAGAAAAATCTAGATATACTCTACCAAAGTGTTTCCATGCTTCCCTATTTGAAGGATGACACAATACGCCTTCTTCTTTTCTATTATTCTAGCCAGTGTTACCTCATAAGTTCAATTGAACTCATTGAGACATAATGCCCCTTTTAGGAATTAATCAGATAAGTTTTTTATTTTTTTCCATATTTATGTTCCTTTACTTGGCTCTTTGTTTTTATATTCATGTTTATTTCTTATGAGAGTGGTGTGGGTATGATGATTATTTTTATTATTCTATCTTAGGATTAATCTAGTTATGCATGTATGAATGCAATTGATGTATGTGTAGAACAAGATGAATGAAAAACGCATACATGAATGTAGTTGCTGTGTGTGATTTTGGTTAGGGTTAATCAAATTTCATTAGGTTTTGAGTTAGTGAAGATTTTCCTGATAATAAACTAAATGCAATCTAGTTCTAGGAGGTTTTCTGAAAATTTTAGGATTTAAAACCAAATGACAGAACACAATAAGAAATTGACATGTTGATGAGAGTTATGATAGACACAACTCTACGAAAATTGTGGCTGGTTACATTTTTGTTTTGTTTTGTTTCTATTTGTTGTTTCGCATTTTATGCTCAATTTAAATTTTGTAAGACCCCCTGATGTAGTTAATTAAGTATAGTAATTAGTGTGTTAATTAGGGTCGGACAATTAATTAGATAATCAGAAGTGAGGCTCCATGACAGAATATGAATTGGGGATAACTATATTGCAATTTTGCTACAAATTCAATTTTGGGTGATTCGACAATTGTAGTGGTGTAAACCAATTAACTAGATGATTTTTCCCAAATTAATATTTAGAAAATAGTAATGGACAGTTATATTTTTAAAAAATATCTGTATAGAAAGAATTTGGGCTACATATGTAACCCTAATTTAATAATGAAATAAAGAAGCATCCTTAGCCTTTGGCTTAACAGAAGGATAACATGACTTGCAATTGACCAATATATATTCATTGAGCACAAGCATTATTTATCTTCTATATATCAAAAAATTAATATAATATATATTCTCTAAATATCTAGGGGAATCTCGAATATATATCAAAGACTCTGAAAAGAATGGAAAGAAGTCGATTTGATAAAGGAAGCCTTCCCAACAACTTGTTTGTTCTCTTTCATATATATTTGTCAGCGCTGAATTTGTTTGGGAGGGATTTGTCATCTGATCAGCACCCACTTAAGAATCAACATAATCTATTCCCTACTTAAAACTACTTTTCATGATTGATAAGTATAATTATAATAATGCATCTGATAATATTGATAAAGTATTATTTTTTTAATATTTTTTATATCATAGAAAACAATAGCTTTGCTGGCCCAAAAGTCTAATGAGATGCAACTTCTCAGGTCCATCTTTTAGAGCTAGAGGAATCATTGTTGTCAAACTCGCGAGTACTGTATATGCAAACTTGGAATCACTTGACATGGAATATGGAAATAATCATGTTAATTCAGGTAAACTTAATTAATTAAACTCACGAGTTTAGGGCAAGTTAACCAAGAACTAATTTCTATCTTGACCCATGCATATTTATGCATAGAGTGGTATTCGTTAAAGTGTCTCATACAATCATCTATTGTAAAAAAAAAAAAGTATGACAAATAAAAATGACGAAAATAAAATTAATAAAAATTAAGTAATGAAAAGGCAAAACATCATGCAAAGAGCTCATATGGGATTGTTGACACTTTTTCTTCCCATGCTTTTATACAATAAAATTTACAATTGTTTTATGAAATTTTTTCTTCTAGTGCTTTTTGAAAGATACAACAGCTTTTGACTTTTGAGAAGTACCTTAGCGCTTGGTGAATGTTTCTAACATGTCCACAACGACATTCATATTTTAACTATAGTCTACATATTTTTATTGAAAACTTGTTACTGTAAGTTATATTATCTATATATATCTTATGTTTCTATTAGTTTTTTTCTTCTTTTTCATTAGTTTCTTATAAAACACATATTGCTGTTACGTACACAGATATATTTTGATACACAAACTTCACATATTTCGTCAATTCTTATCATGAAAAAATTTCTATTCCTCGTAATTTATCTATCTATTAGCCTTGTGAGTACTTAACTGTTATCTATATTATTTATAGGTTAAATTATTCTCTTCACCTAACAGTTTCACTCAAATTTTTTTATGATGAAAAATTCGTAACTAAGTCCTCATAATTTCATAAAATTTTAATTCATTCCCTTTCAATAAATTTTTTGTCAATGTATAATTAAAGTTTGTCCATGTGGCTAACTATATGCACATTGACACTTTCAATATGTATCAATAATGCTAGTTAAAAGAGTAAAAATAGATCATAAGGTAGTATTTAATTTAATATATGGCATATGATACAACCTACGTTAAGTGAAGTAGGTGAGTTAGTTTGAAACACCTATATTCTCAACGCGGAGATAATCTATATTTGGATATATTACAAAACTTAATATAATAATAAAAGCTCAACGGCATGGATTAAATTAATTTTTTTCAAAATATATAGTCTTTAATTACGAAATTTATAATGTAATGATTAAATTAAAATTGGAGGAAATAGACATGGAATAAGTAATTTAACCTTTTTTGTTTCTTTTTAATCTTGATCTAACATATATATATATATATATATATATATATGTGTGTGTGTGTGTGTGTGTGTGTGTGTGTGTGTTATTTTAATAACTTAATATAAAATTCTATAAATTTTTAGTATTAAAAAGAAAACCCTCACCAATGAGAGTAATTAAGTCTTGCCAAAGATAGTACCCCACAAGATGACGAATCATGATTTGGATCCTAGCTAAGTGAGGTAACCAAATTTAGTGCTCAAAAGTTCTTGAAGCAGAATTGCTTTCAACGAAGGAAACATATAAGAAACCAGGAAAAAAAAAAATGAAACACTTAACAAACACTATATATTAATCAATTCTGCATTTGAAAGTAGCTTTTATAGGGTTTTTTTTCCAAGAATATTATTTTTACCATTTCTAGAAACAGCTTATTCACAACACACACATATATATAGCTTTGAAAAACCCACAGCATTTTCACACATAGCTAAATAAACTAATGGCATTAAACATGCTTAGGGTCCTCAATAACCAAAAGTAACGATAGCTTGCCTTATTCCATTATTGATGCCTTGAAATGAAATTAAATTAAACATGTGTGCCGAACATTTCGTAATTTTTTGTTCTTTTCTTCATCCTCTAAAATCTTCATTAACTTGAAAAAAGAAAAACTTGGGATTTTTCTTCTAACTTTTAATTAATGGATACAAGGTCCACCAACTCTGTACTTTATATTCCTTTCATGAATGCTAATAAAGACGAATCAAAACTACAATTAATTAAAATAGCATGACAATAATGGAGGACCGAATCTAAAAAATGAGGCAAATAAGATGATTTGTATAACTTCGTAGGACATGGGATTAGATCCCTTTGTCACAGCAGGGAATGAGAAACCTCTATATATAACCAACGCGACAAGCCTTGGTTTCTCATTTAAGGCAATATTGAGATGAATATATATATATATATATTATTGAAGTCTTTCTCTGAAATATGAATGATTTAAGCTTCCAACTTCTCTCAAAGGCTTCCAATATTGTTATATTGGAAGTCTTTGATAGAACTTGTGAGGAGCTTATATATCAAGTGGCATTTTCTAATTTAACTTCTGCTTGTCATGATGATCAATTATTAGCTCAGGTCAATGAGTAGGGGAAGGGTTTCAGCTAGATTTCATAGATTTGAATCTCGTTGATGTATGAGATGCAAAACGATATAATGTGATGCAATTATTATCTTTATGAAAGAATGATGATAATAGGAAAGAAAACATAATATTCAGTTATTTCATTTTTGATATTCATATAGTATTGAAGATTTCGATACAGCTATTTTCATATTACTTTCATTTATATTTTGTTAACAAAAATTACATCATTTAATTTTAAAACATAATTTTTTTTTTGGATAATAAATTTTAGATTATAATTTCTTATTAGTTAAAATATTAATAAAGGTAGTACTATTTTTTTTTAAATACAGGAATTTATTGGGTATTTATGTAATCAGCCTAATTAATCATTGGTAAAGGAAAGATTATGTGAACCATTCAAAATTTGGAATAATGTATCCCATAAAATATCCACCCCAGAAACAAATAGCAACATTTTTTAAATAGAAAAGATGGCTAATTTTCCTAATGAATAAGACCTTGATATATAATTTTGACTTTCAACATTTTGTTTTAGGCAAAAATGGTATTTTGGTCCTCTGTGTTTATTTTAGGTTTTATTGTTCCTTTATATTTTACAAGTTTCATAGTAGTCCTTTATATTTCAAAATCTTACTATTAATCTAGTCATTTTCTGTTAGAACAATTAGTCTATGTAACAGAATTGATACATCATCTTTCAAATACTGACATGACTGATCTACATGGATGTCTATTGGATATTAGTATCTCATGTGTAATTCCTAAAAAGCTCTTTTGTAACAGGGAAGCATAAGGGCAATTTGGAGATTACACATGGACACTAATATCCAGTAGCCATGTAGATAGACAATGTCGACATTAAGAGATGATGTGTCAACTTTATTACATAAATAAACTACCGGTTCTAATAAAAAATGACCAAAATAGTATGGTTTTGAAATACTTAGGACAAATATAAAACTTCAGAAATATAGAGGACCAAAATACCATTTTTGCCTTAATTTTATAGAATAAAAGTATATTTTATCAGTTTAGTCCAATATTATCTCATCAATCTATTAAACCAATTAGCCATTAATTTGTTTTTACCCAAAAAATTTGCTTATAATTGTTTACCTGAATATAGCCCTTCAGTATACTCAAATGATATCATTAGAAGTCCTTTGTAACTAATGTTTATAGTACTTTTAGCTATTTTGTTTTTTAATTTTTGGACTGCATAAAAATTTGTTAAAGAATTTGTACATGAAGTAGCTTATATTATACTGCAGTACTGCACTTGTATTACAGTAAAACATATTTGATACTTTTTTGAAATCATTTCTTAGGTTAGTTAGTCATATAGGATGTATAGTCAAATTAAAATTAAAACAGAAATTAAATCAACGCCATTTAGTTCAAATGGATCAGATTTTTTCTCTTTAAATAAATTCTTAAGTTTTAAATTTGTGAACAAAAAAAATCAGCATTGCGTTAGCATCAGTTGTACACAACGTTAGTTTATATAACCGACGTTGGATCCAACCCTTAATAACACCACCATCGGCTATTTTCCTCTGTATTATATGGTTTTCCTTTTTTCTCAAACTTTATTTTCTTTTTTCATTGTGCAATTTGCTTTGCAATTTGAAATTATTGTATTTGATTAGGGTATTTTGATTAGTATTTGATAAGGGTATGTTGAAATTACTGTCGTGCGATTTGAAATTATTGTATTTGATTAGGGTATTTTGATTACTATTTGATTAGAGTATGTTGGAATTACTGTTGTACGATTTCCTTACGTACGGCAATTCATACTTGGGCAATTCGATAGTTGATTAGGGTATTTAGCATTCGATAGTTGGTCTGCGTCTCTCTTGTTGCGTGCGAGTTACTGTGGTTCCATGATCCATTTTTTATGCTTAACCTAAGCAATTGAAAGAGGGATTAAAGAACGTTTATTGGCTCGAATGAATTTCAATGTTGAATAGCCGGCAACTCTAGTTGTTTAAACTCTATTCAGGATTCCCAATTTCATAATGAGTTCAGTTTAATTATTTTTTGAGAAGCCAAGCCATATATTTGATCTTAGTTCATCACCGTATACCCCCCCCCCCCCAAAAAAAAAAACGGAAAACAAAAAAAAACATAAGTCTGTGATATTTCACTTTACTTGACAATAATGAAATGTAACTTGACTATTTATTATGGGTTCTCAATTTCAAAATCGATCTGTAGAGAAATCAAGGCCCAACATATTCATTGATGAGCCAATTTCAAATACTACACAAAATACTATAGGAAATCCGCGGAAGAGAGAACACAATCATTTCAAATCAAAATACCCTAATCAAATACTGATCTACAGACAAATACAGAAACTAGCTAGTAAGATTTTAAAGAAAAACACTATGCTGTCGCTAAATGAACAATGAACAGTCATGAAAAAGTAATGTACATGATACTAGGCTGCTAGCCACTTGTACTGCTTGGCTATTGTTCACAGAAGCAACAGAAGGGAGTTCATAAACTGGTTGTGTGGAACTTGTACTGCTATCATCTGGGGACTGAAAATTGAAGTCATCATATTGATGAACAAAATCATCAGAAAGTCTCGCTGCCAGCTTGATAAGCAAGTTTCTAATGGAATCTTGGTGGTCTTGTTCTTAGTATAGTGGGGTTTTGAGCTCTTATTGCTTCAGGGAATGCCCTGTTTGAAGGCTTATGTTCTTGAGACCTCTTTTGGTATTTTGGCTCCTTTGGTTTGTATGTGGTTTGTGTTGTTGTCTTGTTATTGGCCTTTGGTTTCCTTTTATGAGTGCTCTTGGCTGCCGCTGCCTGTTGCTAACCTTCCTAAGATGAGATTTCAGTCCTTGGCTCAACTCCATGGGCTGCCCACACAGTCATCTAATGGCCGTGGACAGACCATAAAACCTCCTTGGCGCACCTCAATATGTACTCTTTTGCATTTTAATATATTCCAAACAAACCAAAAAAAAAAAAAAATCAGTACTACTTAACATTTTGCCTCGTGATGTGTTATGATTTTTTAAAAATCCATCTAATTTAATTTTAAATCCTAGTTGGACATAGTAAATCTTTTCCCCTCCTTGGAGAGTTGACTTGGTTCAAAAAAGGAAATATTGTTATTATATATATATATATATATATATAAAGTTTTTTTGTGCTTTACGCAATCATTTTAATACCCTAGAATGAATTTTTAAATTTGATTAAAAGTTAATAAAATTAATTTAAAAATAAATTATTTAGTTATTCTTTAATTTTTTTGTCTTCATTATACATTTTTTTAATATCATTGGAATAAAAAGAAATTAATATAATTCCTCTAATTAAATTAAACTAATATCTCTCATTAATTAAAACAAATTCATAGATAACAAAAAAACTTTTAAACAACACATATCAATATTACCATACATCTATCTTCTATTAAAGTTAATATTTTTGTTGTACATTTAAAATTATCTATCAACATTTATTGCAAAGCATTCATTAACTGAGAAAAGAAAGAGCATCAGTAATTTAAGCCCTTAGAAACAACATTACCAATAGTCTAAAAAATGTTAACCTTAACTGACATCTTGATAGGGCAACGTTCTATAATAGCCTCTCGAATTGTACCATCACAAAAAATCGAACAAAGTCAAAATAATATGAAGTAATGGAAAATTGAAAGAAAACTACATTCAAATAGGACCAACACCCTTTCCTTTCTTCCTCTAAATGAAGATTTTTCATGTAAAACTTCAGCTCCTTTCCAATAGGTAACTTTAATTTGTTTGATAAACATAACTTTCTCTTTATTTTATAGTGAAAAACAATTGTAGCATATATAAGACCTTTCAATTCTTGGCATTATTTTTATTAAAATAGTATATAAATAAATATTAAAATATCTAATTAACTAAAAACTATAAATAGGAAGAATTTTCAATTAAATTCATTAATTAGACCTTTCAGTTCTTGTTATTATTAAAATTAAAATAGCACATAAATAAATATTAAATTGTCCATAACAAATATTGAAAATGAGAAAAAAATTAGAAAAAAGAAAAAAAATAGCTATTTTGGTCTATATACACATATCTATATATATATATACATATATATATATATATATATATATATATATATATATATGTAGATATATTGATTAATATTGATTGCTTGATATACATGTAAGCAGGAAAGAATAAATTCTGAAATTAATCCCAATTATTTCAACTGAAAAATAAATCAACTGATCTCTCCTATCCACAGTGTGTAGTTACAACTGATCTTGTGGTATTCTTGATATATATGCTGCTTGTCCCAAGAAGTATACCACAAAAAGGCTATGATTAACTAAATAAATGAAGACTTTAATTCTTTCAATACATGTGCACAGATATTGATTTTTTAGGGAGTTCTGAGAAGTTAATAATTTGTTTAATTTCTTGCACTATTTGATGCACTTTAAATCAATTACCACTTCATTATTAAAAAAAATAGAGTGAAATTTTAAAATAGATATAAAGGTAAAAAGTTCAACCATTTAAATTAAAACCTAGAAGAACTCCCCATAAAAATTTATTATTTGCATATACAACAAAGTGAAGCATAAGAAAGTATTTTGAAAAATCGAGAAAATTAATATTATAGATGATATATAGTATACTACTAATAAATATGATCAATTGAATATGGTGATATATATTTAGTATATCCATGAAAAAAAAAACTTACGTATGAGAACCAGAAGCAAATTAAATAACTCAAATTTAAGCTCCTCAAGTTCACTCAAGGGCTTCCAGAACAATACTGGAAGCCTTTGAGGAACTTGTTTCAGAGCTTAATTCATTCATATATTTGCATGAGAAGCTCTCAATTCCTGTCTTATGTGAAAAACAACAGGAAGAAATTGGTTTATATAGAGATTTTCAGAGGGGTCCCCTCCTTCAACAGTGTCAACTTATCTTAATATATTATATTCAAAGAAACAAGTTCTAGCTTTTCTTTTATTTTCCAGATTCGTTTCTCCATTTTCATGAATACATACTTCGTGGCTTGTCCTTATCAGAGATAAAAAGAACGCTTGTCTTTTTCGATATTCCTGTTATACAAAGCATTACATGTTATCATATATTTTTTTTTATCATGAAATCTACAATTTTAAATCATAATAACTAGTAAGTTAGATTATAAATTTAACATAATAACTAATAATTGCTTATTGTCAAAATAAAAATAACAGTAGTATTTGACTTTTTCAATATTACGAGAATATAGGTTTATATGAAAATCTTAAAGGGGAAAAAAGTATGTAAGAATATATGCTAGATTGCTAGTTATCATGATTTATTGATTATAATACGTGGAAAGTGGAATCAAAATATTTGAAACTCCCTTTAATTATGATAAGGGGGCCTGTGTAATATCTTGGGTTCTTGGGCATTCATTGCCATAATATTTGTTAGTTAGATCAAGTAGTTTGTAGCAGTTCTTCTTAAACAAGCTCTTGAATTTAAATCTTGTGAATAAAAAAAAATAACATTGGAAGAGCTTTACATATTTGTGGTTGAGCCGAACTGAGATTAAATTAGTAAAAGTTAGCCCAATAAATTTTTAGATACTGATAATTCCAACAAAAAAATTCAAAAAAATTAAACCTCTTTTAGTTAGTCAACTTTGTTCATATTTTAAACTTAATCCATAAGATTATTCTCGATATGTTGATCTTATTACAGCTAATTAAATTTAAATAGTATATATTATCGAATTAATATTTTACATTATTTTAGCATTGTTTTAATCTCTTATTCCAACTAATTATATTTCTGTATTGCTACATATATTTTCATCCAAATGATGGATCTTATGCAGAATCGAAAGTGGTACAAGATAGATCATATCGTAGGATCAAATTGAGAATTGTTGGATCCTATAAAAATATAAAATAATATATAAAAAATATATTTTGTAAATAATACAAAATCATCAAAGTCTCATTATATTTCAATAAAACAAGGTCAAATGTCATACAATTAGTCAAGAAAAAAAATATAGAGCAACTCCCACTCTCTATTGTATTTAGAAATCTCTTTTTTTTAAAACCAAATAGACATTTTATTCTTTAAAACTTCTAATACTATATATCGTTGCTAGCCTTCACTAAACTAAGTTAAAAATTGAACAAATTATGAGTGGGAAGACTATAATCGTGTAGCATTAGTAAAGACTTAAGTTAGTTTAATAACATTTTCAATCCCAATTGACTTAATATATTAGAAACATATCAACAACAAAAAAGAGAAAATCTCAAAGTGTTATAAGACCAATAAAATCGTAAAATCATAAGATTTAAGATTTAAATCGAGATCCTAACAGCTTTAAATCTTACATAGGATCAGGATCATTCGAGTTGTTTGGAATCGTAAGATCGTAAAATCTTAAAATTTAAATCGAGATTTTGACAACCATGATCTAAACATATTGCTACATATATTTAATAAAATCTAAGCATTTAAAGGGGAAAAAAAAGGAAGAGGAAATCACAGTAGGGAAAATGAAATACCTAATGAAAAGAGAAAGATAATCAATGTTAGAGAACGAAAATTTAGTACACAAATGCATCTAGTTATCTTAGTAGATGATGTTCCTATGATGATTATATCAATATTGAGATAACAAAATAGTCAGCACACCCATAAATCAAAAGGGTGACCCTTCCCCTGAGTTTACAACCTGGAACTTAACTAATAATGGCACATTCTCATCTAAATCAGCATACAATTTCATTCTTAATTCAAACTCAAAGAACTCTCTTTTCTGAAACACCAAAATCTCTTGGCTATCTCTGGTTATGGAAACCAAAATGCCATCCTAGGGAGCTTCTTTTCCTTTGGCAAAGCTACAGAATTGCACTCCCTATGAATGCTAAACTCTTTAAAGAAAATTACACCTAAAACTCCCAATGTCTTTTATGTAACCATCATTATGAACCATATTCACATCTTTAGAGATTGTTCCTTTGCTAAACAAATATGGGATCTCATCATTCCTCTTCCTCTCTTGTATAACGAACCCCTCAAACCTTGGATCAAGGAAAATTCTCTCAATAGTAGCATCCATAGCCTTAGTATTCCTTGGCAAACTATCTTCACATATACAATCAGAAGCATTTGGGTTGCGCGTAATAAGAAAGTTTTTAGTAATGTCCCTTTTCACCCCACTAGTATTGAAAACTCTATCCCTTTCAAAGCTGCTGAATTTTGGCATCACTTATCTCCCCCCTCCCCCTTTAACAATTGGCCTTAATCATCCCTCTCCCAACTTAGTACTGGCTTTGGTTAGACCCTCATCTGGTTGGTTCAAACTTAACATAGATGGCTCCACCAAAAAAAAAATCTTATCTCTGCTGGATGTACTATCAGAACTCACCAGGGAACTTAGCTAGTTGGCTTCACAAAACTCATTGGTATAGGGACCCCATTGTTGATTGAACTGTGGGCTTTATCATTGGCCTCCAAATTGCACTAGACCTAAATTTAAGAGAAATAGAAGTTGAAACAGATTTAAAGGAGGTTTTCAATTTTTTTAATGGGTCATGCATTGATAATCACCCTATGGCCATTCTTATTTTTGGTTGCAGACTCCTTTTGCACAGGTTTGAGGACATAAAAATTTCTAAGATAAATAGAAGCCAAAATAGATGTTATAATAAAATGGCAAAGGCAGAGCTAGAGTATAATGACTACTGTACATTCTGCTACACTATATCACACTCTCAGGCTCAGCTAATTCCACTGCACATGATTATTTTCTCTGTTTTGGACTATATGATAGATGGCTATTGATCCTTGATTCCCGGATACCATTAGCAATAGGACACTGTAATTTGTTGTATATTCCCTGAATATTCCTTGTTGTATATTCCTCATATTGTACTATTATATATTCTCTATAATAGTGAATTTAATACACAATCATTCCTGCATATTTCACTTTCTCTACCTTGGTATAAGAGGATTAGGTATTTTGCTCGTTCAACATGAGCTCTTCAGCCTCCGTTAACTCAACAAATTCTTAAGCTACTGAGCTCGTCCCTTCGTCACCAAATAAACCCATTACCGCTTCCATTTCTCAGCTTTGCTTTGGGAATACAGCATCATTCCGATCATCAGAGGCCACAAAATGGAAGGCTATGTTCTTGGGTCAAAACCATGTCCTCCTCAGTTTATTGCTGAAGGAACAGAGTTAAAACTAAACCTAGCTTATGAAGAATGGGCAGCAAATTAATTGTTGTTGGCCTGGATTTATAACACCCTCACCCCAGATATTACTTCTCAGCTCATTGGAAGCAAAACATCTAATGAATTATGGTTTGCCATTAAAAGCCTAGCCGGTGCATATACCCGGTCCAGAGTCACCTTCCTCAAAGGAGAACTGCATAGAACTCGCAAAGGGCCATTAAAAATGACTGACTACCTCTCTAAAATGAAATCGATTTCAGACAATTTACTTCTTGTTGGAAGTCCGATTTCAAACAATGATTTGATTACACAAACGTTGGCTGGATTAGACAATGATTATAATCCCATAGTTGTTCAACTTACTGATAAACCCGATTTGTCCTGGGTTGATATGCAGGAAATATTATTGACTTATGAAAGTCACCTAGAACAACTAACAAGCCTCTCCAGTTCTCTTCAGCTGCAGGCAAATATTTCACCAGTAATAGAACCACAAAACCAAAGCTCAGACTCAAACAATGGTCAATGGCGTGGCCAAAACCACACTAGCCAAGGTGGTAGACCACCCAGAGGTTGTGGCCAAGGTGGGCAAAGCAATAATCGCCTAGTGTGTCAAGTATGCGGAAAAACAAGGCATACTGTTGCCTACTGTTATTTTTTCTATAACAAAAGTTATATGGGATCAGTTCCTGGTGGCAGCAATTTCTCCTCAACCAAACAACCAAACTCACACAGCATACCTTGCATCAGCAAATACTGTAAGTGACCTCAGCTGGTATATAGACAGTGGGGCCAGTGCTCATATCACCAATGACTCAGCCATGTTTGATCATGCTACCAAATCCTATGGTAAGGAAGAGGTAGTAGTTAGTAATGGTGAAAAGATGATTGTTAAGCACACTAGTTTTACTTCAATCCCTTGCAAGAAACAGAACTTAAAATTAAAAGGAATTTTACTGCTTCTCAAGTGACTAAAAACTTGATAAGTGTCTCTAAACTTACTTCTGATAATAAAATAATGGTTGAGTTTGACTCTTGTGGATGTTATATGAAGGACAAGAACACGGGAATGATTCTGCTGAAAGGAAGCTTGAAGGAGGGCTCGTATAAGTTAAGGGACACTGATGAAAATAGCAGCTATCGTAATACTACTGCTTTCGATGACAACGTTGCTGCTACTACTTTTTCTGTTTCGACAGAAGCATTAAATTCAATAAAATATACTTAGCACAAAAGACTTGGTCACCCATCTATTAGGGTGCTTAATCAAGTTCTAAAATATTGTAATGTCAAAGTTAGTAAAAATGAAGATGTTTTCTGTGAAGCTTGCCAATTTGGGAAAAATCATAATCTACCTTTCAGCTTGTCTAATTCAAGAGCTAATTCTCCCCTTGACTTAATCCATACAGATGTCTGGGGACCATCCCCTACATAGTGAACTTCAGGTTTTAAGTTCTATATACAGTTTTTGGATGATTATTCCCAGTATAGTTGGATTTACCCTTTAAAACACGAGTGAATCACTTGCAGCATTTATTTAGTTTAAGAGCATTATTGAAAATAGTTTGAAAGAAGTATAAAAATAGTACAAAGTGATTGGGGGAGAATTTAGAGCATTCACACAGTATTTGCAAAACGAAGGTATCATTTTTCGCCAATCATGCCCATATACCTTAGTTCAGAATGGTAGAGTTGAAAGGCGTCATAGGCAAATAGTTGAGGTTGGATTAACTCTTCTTGCCCAAGCCTCTATGCCTTTACATTACTGGTGGGAATCTTTTCAGACTTCTGTCCACCTAATTAATAGGCTGCCCTCTGCAATGCTGAATAACCAATCCCTCTATTATGTTTTATTTAAAAACATGCCTGGTTATGCCTCTTTGAAGACATTCGGTTGTACTTGTTTCCCAAATCTTCAAGCATACAATACACACAAGTTTGATTTTCACATTATTAAGTGTGTATTTATTGGTATTAGTGGGCAGCATAAAGGCTTTAAGTGCCTCTCTTCAATTGGGTGTGTCTGTGTCAAGACATGTTGTTTTTAATGAGAAGGATTTCCCTTTCAAAAATGGGTTTCTAAACACCAAACAAAATGAGCAACAAATCTCTTTTCATATGCCATTATCTCTTACTAACTTCTCTTCTGATTGGCAACGTAACAACAGCACAAACTTATCTATCTCTGTTACTCATAGTAGCAACGCAAATGGAAATCAGAATGTCTGTCAAAGCTCTTCTAGTTCTAAAGATCAAAATAAAGATATTGCAACCTGTGAGAATCACGCTACATGAAAGCTCATACCTATTAGTGATGAAAGGCAGTGGGAGATCCCTCTTGATATACCCAATATCGATGCAGAGCTTGGTGGTCAATCACAGGAGAAAAATAACAGAGTCACAACTAGAAGCATGAGGTATTACTAGACCTAAGATTCCTTACATTGGTGCTATCACACTTACTCAAACTGCAAGTAATTTATCTACTTCTGAACCTTAGTCAGTTACTGAGGCTTTATCCATATCACACTGGAAGAATGCAATGTATGAAGAGTTTACTGCTCTTCAGAAAAACAATACATGGCAGTTAGTTCCTTACAACACTGATTTAAGAATTGTTGATTGTAAATGGGTTTTCAAAACCAAATTCAAAGCAAACGATGAAGTAGAGAGATATAAAGCCAGGATAGTTGCCAAGGGCTTTCAACAGGATCTAGGAGTGAATTTTGGCAACACATTCAGTCCTGTGGCAAGAATAGCAACCATCAGGATTGTGTTGGCTCTTGCAACTACATTAAATTGGAAAATAAGACAATTAGATGTGTATAATTCCTTTCTAAATGGCATTTTGCAAGAAGATGTCTACATGTGGCAACCTAGAGGCTTTGAGGATAAAAAAAGACCCCATGATGTTTGCAAATTGCACAAAAGCTCTCTATGGCCTCAAGCAGGCACCAAGAGCATGGTTTGAAAGTTTAAAGAATACACTGGTCAGATGGGGTTTTTACAACACAAAGAGTGATACTTCATTATTCATTTACAAAAGCAAAACTTCAATCTTAATTATTATCATCTATGTGGATGATATACTGGTTACTGGGAGTAATGAATTTGAGTTGAACAAGTTCATCAGTAGATAGAATTCCTCTTTTGCTTTGAAAGACCTAGGGAATGTTCATTATTTTTTGGGACTTGAAATAAAGAGGGATGAAACCGGGATGTTCATTTCTCAGAAGAAGCATATTCTTGATTTACTATCATATCAAAATTCAATATGACCAGTTTATGTCCTTCCCCAATGGTACCGAGTAAGCAATTCATGAATGATGGAGATGAAATTCTACATAATCCAACTACCTTCAGAAGATTAATTGGAGCCCTACAATATGTCACAAATACTCGCCCTGACATTACCTTCTCAGTGAACAAACTCAACAGGCATCTCAGTAAGCCCATTGTCAAACAGTGGCAAGCCGCTAAATGTGTGTTAAGATATTGAAAGGGTGTTCTTGATTATGGAATTCATCTGAAGCCATCATCACAACTGAATCTTTTTGGGTACTGTGATGCCAACTGGGGAGTGGCTCATAAAGACAGGAAATCGATTTCTGGCTATTGTGTTTTTCTTGGAAATTCATTAATTTCCTGGTCTTCAAAATGTCAGAATGTTGTCTCAAGGTCAAGCATTGAATATGAATACAGAACCGTGGCTGATGTAGCTTCTAAACTTTCATGGATCACTTCACTGCTAAATGAATTAGGATGCCCTACTGCTGGTTCCTTATCTGCTAATCCCGTGTATCATTCTCACACAAAAGCATGTGGAGATTGATGTTCATTTTATCAAGGATAAAGTTGCAGCAAATGAAGTTCAAGTGAGGTATGTCCCAACCTATGAGTGAATAACAAATTGCCTACCTAAAGCTCTTACCACCATCAGATTAATATTTTTGAGAGACAAACCTGGGGTCTTTAATATACCCACAAGTTTGAGTGGGGGAGTTAGAGCATAATGACTAGTGTACATTCTGCTACACTGGATCACACTCTTAGTCTCAGCTAATTCCACTGCACATGATTATTTTCTCTGTTTTGGACTACATGACAGATGTCTATTGATCCTTGATTCCCGGATATCGTTAGCAATAGGACAGTGTAATTTGTTGTATATTCCATGGATATTCCTTGTTGTATATTCCTCATCTTGTACTATTATATATGCTCTGTAATAGCAAATTGAATACACAGTCATTCCTGCATATTTCACTTTCTCTATCTGGCAGCCAGTTGGAGACTAAGTAGTAACCTTAGAACGTGTCATACGCTTCCTTCTTTTGTCACCAACCGCTACTTGGAGGACTAAAACCACTGCTACTCTTTGTTTTATCTTTCTGCTTTTGCCCTTTTGTATGCCTCTTTTCTTATGTCCTGTACTCTTAAGCTCTCTTTTCTGTCCTCTTACTTGTATCTTGCGACTTTCTCTCTTTGTATGACCTTTAAGTTTTCTTCAATATAATTTCCTCAATTACCAGAAAAAAAAGTCAGACACTGTTACCATCTCATTTAACAAATAAAGTATCAAACTTTGAAGATTTGAGACAAAAATTGCATAGTTCTGCACTGCTACTGCAAGTTTTTGAAATCAAGTATGTGGTGCTTGCTTAAGACTACAAACTTTTGTTTAATTTACAGACAACCCCTTTCTCACCACTATCAAGACCAAGGGGTCGAATCATATACAAATGTCCTCACTTAAATCATCATTCAAATAAAGTATTGCTAATATATATCAAGTTGAGGAAGATGCCAATTATTTGCAGTAGCTAAAGTTAATATAGTTCTTAACAAATGAGAAAAAAGTTTCACAGAAGTCAAAACCTAGTCTTTCATCGAAGCCCTTGGCTACTAACATGGCTGTGAACTTTAATTTGAATGGAGCCATCTGCATTTCGGTTGACTTAATATATATATATTGTTGAAATTTAATATAATATATATCCTATTTTGGATATTCATTAATCAATTATTAAAAATCATTAACATATTAACTATATTATTCTAATATATAGCCTTTAATATATGAATATTATAATTGGGCTTCTATATTGTGAATGGCCCGTGATGGATTGGGCCAATCACACAGCCTGTTGAGAAGTCCCTGCTCTCGTCTGATATTAAATAGACTGACATCCCATTAATCAGTCTAACCCTAGACAGAACTTATCAGACAGAGAGTAGTACCACTCTCACACAACCCTAAAAATTCCCTCTGTTCTACTGTTCGAGATGGACAGCGCAATAATGCCAGGTACATGTTCTGTTCATCCCTTTTATGTTCTGTTATTTAATATGCTGTAGTTTGTATCTACACCGATCTAGGATTAGAAATTTAATCCTCTTAATTCCTTCAATGGTATCAGAGCCTGGTTGGTAGTACAAACTATGGCTATTAATTAGCAATTTAAATCTGATTTTCGAAATTCCCTAAACCCAAATTTTAAAACAAATTTCGTTTGCCCTAATTTGTTAGGTTAATCTTAAAATTGTTTTAGGGCTTTGATTCAAAACATTTATAAGAATCATATAAGTGAAAATCAGAGGGTTTGAACAACGTTTTAGGGAGTTTTAATGATTTTTTTCTTGTTTCCGTTTTCCCTAAAGTTTTTCGATTTTGATTTCTCCCAAAACAACCAATGTTTTTCGAAATTCATTTGGGGCTTCTAACATATGTTATCATTCGAACAACATACTCTGAACCGAGGCATTTTCATCGAGGGATTTGAGAGATCCAAAGTTTTTTTTAAACCGATTTTTCTCCCAAATTTTCGAAAATGGTTTCTCGAAAACCACCCTCTATTTTTCAAAATTGATTGAGGGCTTCTCTTTTTCGAAAGATTTCGAATAAAAGCCCTAAAGAAACTCAGTTTTTCATGGCCGGATGTGGGAGAACAAACCGGGTCACGCTCGCAGGTCGCGCGACCCGGTTATAGGGAATCGGGTGAAGAAGATGACCCTCCCTGGCATGTCCCACGCACGGGCCAGGCGCGTGTGGGCGCGTGGGTCATCTTCCAGGCTTCAAATTTTTTTTTGTTTTTCCTGGAAAATTAAATAATTATATAATATTATTTTTGATAATTTTTTGAAAATTCTTCGGGACCCCTAAATATTTTATTGCATTTAATCCGAGACTATTTTGCTGTTTTAACTATCGTACTCTCGGATTTTTGGACTGAAATTTTTTGTGGAAGTTCCTCACTCTGTTAACAACATCTAGGTATGTTGTACTCTCCCCAGTAAGCTATCTTAGTGATGGAATTAATTTAAGTCCATATGAAAATTATTCCCTTTTATTATTTTTGATTTTTCTGTTATTTATTTATTTATTCTTTTCCTTTTTTTTCCTCATTAATAATCATTTATTCTGTCAAATATAATTGCCTTTTGATTTGTATGATTGTGAACTCACCTATCGTGGGCACAGTTATGCAAAATCTTCGATTTAAATGATTAAAATTTTATTTATTTTATCATTTTTTTAATCATTATTATTAGTCTAATTTATTGCATTAATAATGATTATATCCTATCGGTATATTATTATTAATGTAATTTCTTATACAATACCATATTAATCAATACCTCTATCAATTATTTTGAATACCCTATCGGCATTCAAAATTTAGATGGTGATATGAGGTCTAAAGTATTGTATTATTATATTTCTTGTTTATTTTGGTTCGGGACCCTTAGGCGGGACCAGGTAGATAAGAAATTCTCTCTAACAGGCTTGATTGGCTGTGCATATAGAAACATTTAATTCTCTTATAGCATAATGACATTATGCATATTAAATGCTTTCTTTTGTTGTTTTAATGCCAGCCTCTCTGCCTATGCAATTAACTTCTGTCAAAACACTAAATGGGACTAATTTTGAGGACTGGAAAGAATTTCTGGATTTGTATTTGACCATCACTAATATGGACTTGGCCTTGAGAGAGGAAGAGTGTTGCGCTTTTTCCCGACAAGTGTATCGGGTCGCACAAAAAGTGATGAGAATAACTTGTCGTCCTCAGGGATTGACTTTAACAATTACCAATTTCACTAGATCAAGTTATATTTGGACAGAGGAAAAATGTAAAGATAAATTGAAAATAAACTAAACTAACAACAAGGAATTAACTAAACACCAAACGAAGAACTACGCCAAAACACAACTGGTAGGGGATTGACTTTCTTAACTCCTAATCCGATTAATTCATAGACAAACCAATCTTTGAATCGTTAAAGGATGCTTAGAAACATTCACAGATTCAATTTAATGTTGGTCGAGTTCACGAAAATATTTGAACCCAATGTCTTGGTGAGCAAATCTTCCTAGCCAAAATAATTAGCTAATGTCTTAGTCCAATTAATTGGTTCAGAGTTTAAGTTCAAGAACTCATATGACCACGCAAACAAGATTATCTATGTCTAGATTAACCCGATTCACTGTAGAAGTTACAAGGGCATGTTTATATCAAGCTATATCTAACATTAATACAAACCCCAAATGCATCTAAGTGAAATGATCACAATCACCTAAAACCAGTTAAACCAATAACAACTACTCCAATAATCAGAAAAGCAATTGTATTTAAGCATCCAACAACAAAGCTTCATAGGAAGTTAATATACATCAATCCCCTAACCCTTGAGTTTATCACAAGAGGAAGAAATACATAACAAATACACAACAAAATATGATCAAGAAGAAGGAGAAAAAGGAAGAAAAGCTTCAAACTCAGTAGAGAAGAGGTCTCTCAGCTCCTCCATCCTTGCCCTAGCAGAGCTCCCTTGCCCTCCGACCAAAAGATCCACAAAACATCTGCAAAAGAACAATATATACAAGAAAGCTCGCAGGTACAGAACCGGGGCGCCTAGGAGCCAAGCAGAAACAAAAGGGAAAATGGGGCTGGCGCCCAAAATAGCTGGAAACAAGGAGTGGCGCCTGGGCGCCACGTTCTGACTCTTTGGCAGAGAGTTGAGGGGCTGGCGCCTCCAGGCGCCCTGCGTGGCGCCTGGGCGCCAGCCATCAGATGAGCAGCAGAACTTCAGATTCTCCATGTTCCAGACCAGAATGGAAAGCCTACTAGAATGTACAACAAAAAGGCGTAAAAAGGCAAGGAAAAAGATTAAAACAAGATAAAGCAAAGCAACAACTATGTACAAAGAGGAAAGCCAAAATAAAGGACAAAGCAAGCAAAAAGCTAACAAAAATGGAATCAAGGAGAGGAAAAAGCCCTAAAGAAGCAAACAAAATTAACCAAAATAGAGGACTCATCAAAGAGCCCCCAGTTCTTACTTTTGAGTCCACTGTTGCTGAAAGGGCTTCTCGTGAAAAATGGGAGCACTCCAACAGGGTGTGTCTCATGGTGATGAAATACACCATGGAGAAGTCTATTAGACAGAGTATTCCTGAGATCAAGAATGCTAAGGATTTTCTGAAGTCCGTTAAATTCACCACTTTTGACAAAGCTCAGAAGGGCCAGTATCTCTCTCTGATTGAGAAGACTAAATATGATGGTGTTAGTGGAGTTCGTGAGCACATCATGAAGTTAGTCCACTATTTTAATAAACTGAAGTCTCTCAAGGTTGATCTTGGTGAGAGCTATCCAATCTGGCAAGTACTGGAGTCACTCCCTTCTCAGTTTGACGTTCTGAAAACCTCCTATAATACTCAGAAAACTGAATGGACGATTGATGAAATGATTGCCATTGTCTCTCAAGAAGAGGATTCCATAAAAAAAGGGAAAGCACACAGTGTTTAGTTTGCTGCTGCTTCTTCTTCTGGTGCTAAGTCTGAGAAAAGGAGAGGTTACAAAGGAAAGTTTTAACGTGACAAGAAGAAAGGGGGAAAAGTTTCTCAACACTTAGAGCCAAAGAAGAATTTTTTCAAAGGAAACTGCAAGTGTTGCAAGAAGTATGGCCATAAGGTGGATGATTGTTATACTCTCAAGAGGAAACTTGACAAGCAAGGTACACTCCTAGCTTTGGCTTGTTATGAATCAAATATGATTGATGTTGCTCCTAATACTTGGTGGTTTGACTCAGGTGCAACCATTCATGTTGTGAATTCTTTACAGGGGTTCACAAGCCTAAGGAAGCCAAGTGATGCTGAATCCAATATCATTGTGGGAGATGGAGCTAGAGTATCAGTGGAAGAAATAGGAGTAGTTACATTGCTTTTACCTTATGGACATACTTTATTGTTAAAAGACGCTGTTTATGTACCTTCTATGAGAAGGAATTTGATTTCAATTTCAGCTTTGGATAAATATGGCTACACTTTTGAATTCAGTAATGGAAAAGTTTTTATTCGTTTTAATTATGTTACTGTCGGTTCAGGAGTATTATGTGATGGGCTTTATATGCTGAATTTAAATAATATGTCTGTTAACTCTGTTGTTGGAAATAAGCGTAATAGGACTGATGAAAGTTCTTCTATGCTGTGGCATAGACGCTTAGGGCACATTTCTAGGCCCCGGATTGAAAGACTAATTAAGGAAGGTATTCTTCATGATCTCAATTTCTCTGATTTTGACGCTTGCATCGATTGCATCAAAGGCAAGCTCACTGCCAAGACTAGGAAGAAAGGAACAAATAGGTGTGATGATGTGTTGCAGTTGATTCACATAGACATATGTGGACCTATTACACCCACTGCTATGGGTGGATATAGGTATTTCATTACCTTCATAGATGACTTCTCGAGATTTGGTTGGATAGATTGCCTCCAAGAAAAATCCAGTTCCTTGGATGCCTTCAGATCCTTCAAGGCTGCTATTGAATTAAAGACTAGAAAGAAGATTAAATGCGTGAGGTCCAACAGAGGAGGTGAGTATTATGGCAGATACAGTGAGACTGGGAGAAATCCAGGACCATTCGCCAAATTTCTCGATGAATGTGGGATTGAAGCTTAATACACTATGCCTGGTACTCCTGAGCAGAATGGAGTTGCAGAGAGACGTAATCAAACACTCATGGATATGGTAAGATGCATGATGAGTCATACATCGTTACCAGTTTTTCTTTGGGGAGATGCCTTAAAGACAGCTGTGTACATCCTTAATCAGGTACCTAGCAAATCTGTGCCGAAAACTCCCTACGAACTGATGAGTGGAAGGAAGCCGAGTTTGAAACACTTTCACGTGTGGGGTTGTAAAGTAGAGGTTAGACCCTATAATCCTCAATTGAAGAAGCTTGATCTTAAAACTATTAGTGGTTTCTTCATCGGCTACTGCATGGGCTCTAGAGGTTGCAGATTCTATTACCCTTCTCATTCTACGCGAGTTATTGAGTCTGACAGAGCGATATTCTTTGAGGATGATTTGGATAGTGGGAGTCATACACCACGACCAATCACTCTCAAGGAAGATCGGACCACAGCTCTTGCGTCGCCTGTTTTACTTCCCGTGAATATTGTGGTTCCAGTCACTCATGATGATGATCAGACACTTCAAGGAGGACATGATGTAGTGGTACTACCTGTTATTGAACAAGAAACTGATGATACTACTAAAACAGGTGTAATTGCACCGCAAGATGTAGTGGCACCACCAAATGACATTGCAGAAGCACCTCTATTGAGAAGATCTCAGAGAGTACGCAAGCCTTCTATACCAGTTGATTATGTGGTGTATCTTCAGGAGCATGAGTTTGATCTCCATAATGATGACGATCCTATCACTTTCCAGGGGGCTATCTCTAGTTCTCATGCTTCTGATTGGCTGAATGTCATGCATGATGAATTAGCTTCCATATTTCATAATGCTGTTTGGGATCTTGTAGAATTGCCAGATGGTTGCAAACCGATTGGGTGCAAATGGGTCTTTAAGACCAAGCGTAGTCCAGATGGAAAAGTTGAGAGGTATAAAGCTAGACTAGTAGTAAAAGGCTATAGTCAAAAGGAAGGCATCGATTATAAAGAGACATTCTCACCAGTTTCTACGAAAGATGCTTTTCAGGTTGTTATGGCTTTAGTAGCTCACTTTGATTTAGAACTTCACCAGATGGACGTAAAGACAGCCTTTCTGAATGGAGATCTAGCCGAGGATGTCTACATGGTTCAGGCTGATGGTTTCATTGAACCAGGTAAAGAGCATTTGGTTTGCAAACTTAAAAAGTCCATTTATGGACTAAAGCAGGCATCCAGGCAATGGTACTTGAAATTTGATCGTGTTGTCACTTCTTTTGGCTTCAAGGAAAATGCTTCAGATCAGTGCATTTATTTGAAGACTAGTGGGAGCAATTTTATAATTCTTGTTTTATATGTCGACGATATTCTGCTTGCAAGCAGTTGTGTTAACCTTTTGACTGAGACAAAATTGATGTTAAATAGCCACTTTGATATGGAGGACCTTGGTGATGCTTCAGTTGTTCTAGGCATCCAGATTTACCGTGATAGGTCACGTGGCATTCTTGGATTGTCTCAGAGAGGATATATTGAAAAGATCCTCAAGCAGTTTAACATGCATTCTTGCTCCCCATGTGCTGCACCTGTTCAGAAAGGTGACAAACTATCTAAATCTCAATGTCCTCAAAATGATTCAGAGATATCTGAAATGAGAAAGGTCTCATATGCTTCCGCTGTTGGCAGTTTAATGTATGCTCAAGTTTGTACTCGTCCCGATATCGCTTTTGCTGTTAATGCTTTAGGGAGATACTTGAGCAACCCAGGTTTGGGTCATTGGAAAGCCGTGAAGAAGGTCATGAGATATTTGCAGGGAACCAAGGATTACATGTTGACCTATAAGAAGTCTGATCAACTTCAGGTCATCGGTTATTCTGATTCTGATTTTGCAGGTTGCCCTGACGACCGTAAGTCTACTTCCGGCTCTATTTTTATGATGGCAGAAGGAGCTATTTCTTGGAAGAGTGTTAAACAGACTCTTACAGCTACTTCTACCATGGAGGCAGAGTATGTCGCTTGCTATGAGGCTACTTCTCAAGCCGTGTGGCTGAAAAACTTAATCTCTGATTTTCACATTGTTGAAAGCATTTCTAGGCCACTCGTGATATACTGCGACAACACTGCTGCTGTTCATTTCTCTCAAAACAACAGAAGCTCTTCTCGATCAAAGCACTTTGATATCAAATATCTGTTTGTTAGAGAGAAAATTTTGGAGTTTCAGACTCGTATTGAACATCTCGCTACAGAAAACATGTTGGCGGATCCACTAACTAAAGGCTTAACTGTTAAAGCTTTTTAGAATCATGTAACCCATATGGGATTAGTTAAGTCTTTTGATGTTTTAGGTTAGTGGGAGTCTGAAATTTTACATTTACTTGATTGTTATTCTTATGAGATATGTATGAGATGACGTCGCTTTTGTTATCATATCTCTTTTAGCATTTTCAGATGCTTGGACTATTCTTGGATTACATATTTCTTTTAATTAATTATTCTTATCCATATTCATTATTCTTTATATGAAATATGGGCTTTTTACTTTGTATGATTTACTTCCCTATCGGATACTATTTCTGCTCGTTAAAGCTTATGTTTCTTGACATGTACTATAAATATAGTTGGTATTTTAGCCTTAAAGATTATTGCATTTTAATAATTGACTATTGCTATCCAAGTGGGAGAATTGTTGAAATTTAATATAATATATATCCTATTTTGGATATGCATTAATCAATTATTAAAAATCATTAACATATTAACTATATTATTCTAATATATAGCCTTTAATATATGAATATTATAATTGGGATTCTATATTGTGAATGGCCCGTGATGGGTTGGGCCAATCACATAGCCTGTTGAGAAGTCTCTACTCTCGTCTGATATTAAATAGACTGACATCCCATTAATCAGTCTAACCCTAGACAGAACTTATTAGATAGAGAGTAGTACCACTATCACACAACCCTAAAAATTCCCTCTGTTCTACTGTTCGAGATGGACAGCACAATAATGCCAGGTACATGTTCTGTTCATCCCTTTTATGTTCTGTTATTTAATATGTTGTAGTTTGTATCTACACCGATCTAGGATTAGAAATTTAATCCTCTTAATTCCTATATATATATATATATATATATCTCCACTTACCCAATTGCTTGCCTGCTTGCATTGTGGTAAAGTCACCAATGACCACGTGTTGTTCTTCAAAAGAGCGTTATTATAATTTCTTCCTTTTCACCAAAAGAAAAAAAGAGCATTATATATATTCTTGTTGCATTGATTGTTTCAAATGAGGATTGTTTAAAGCCTCTTTGACAGGTTTTTGTGATCAATGTTGCTTGTAATAATTGTTGCAAATGTCAGTACTCTTAGCTAGTAAATTGCCGATTTGGGACTTGTAAACCCATTTTATTAAATTCTAATGATGCAACTGACTATAATGCATATTAACACTTTCAATTAATACGCATAATTTATGTCAATAGAATGATTACGAAAATAATGAAGTGAAATTTAATCACATATATATGCATGTGATTTAATTGATGTTCAGCAACTTGAGTAAGTTATATGAGTCACTTGTGCAATTAAAGTATCAAGATAATATATAGTTGGTACGAGACTGCAAATTTTAATAGAATATTGGACTATCATTACCTAACTCATTGATTCAGTTTTGTTCTCATTCCATTGTTTGGTTCTTTATGAAAATGTTTCTAGAATAACATCTAGAATTTAATGCTACTAATTACAGTCAAGAACATCTCTCTACTATAACTAGATGCATTCAGTGGAAAATCTCAACCAAACCAAGTTAAATATATCATTTAACTAGTCATTTCGCCTCCCTCACTTTCCTAATCAGTCAAGCAAGGTTATGTCTTATATATAAGTCAGTTTATGTTACATTCTCAAGCTCTAATCAGAATTTGACAGCAAAATAAACATGACAGCAAAACAGAAATGAAATGAGATGAAAATGGAGAACAAAATACTTAACTTGCATTCTTAGTTCAAGCTACAACATCCCAGTGGTCTAGTGACTAATTACAATGAAAACTTAGCCCTCCATGAGAGCAAAACAGCCAATAACAGAAGCAAAAACAGAGAGGAAGAGAGAGCTGCGAATTTTCTAAGTCTGGTTGCCTAAAATAAAAGTATTCTGATTTCTAAAACTGATGCCCCTTCAATGCCTTAGAATATTCTACCCTAGATGCTTCCTTGGATGCTTCCTCCATGATGTAGCAGCACTTTGACAGCAAAAAAAAAGCAGCATAATTAATGTTTCTGCAGCAGCAAATAGGTATGGCAGCAGCAGAATTATTATTTCTGCAGCAGAAAGTATGGCAGCAGCAGGTTTATTATTTCTGTAACAGAAAGTATGGCAGCAGCAGAAGAATTAATATTTTTGCCCACAAATTCTGACTACATGGCATTGAATAAGAGTTCAAGTGGGCCTCACATCCAGCATATCCTAGTCAGCATCTGTATCACCCAAAAAGTGCCACATTAGCATTCAAATCATCATCTTTGTCCATGTCAGCACTTCTCTCTCCAAAATTAAAATTTGTAGGAATTAAATTGAGCATTTTACAATTCAAGTTCTAAAAATATAAAATTGAAACACATTCAATCCATAAATAGTTTTTACCCAATAAATTTCAAAACATAATAAAATTAGAGAATTGACAAAATTAAAGAGGCAAAAAGGACTAAAATAGGGACTAAAAAGTATATAAAAATGTCCGATATCAAATCCCCCACACTTGGCCTTTTGCACTCTTGGGCAAAATAATATTCAGAACACCAAAAGACACCAAAGGAAAAATGTGGAAAGCATGCTAGAATAGAATAATTAAAATTTTGAAAAGATTTAGCACTCGAAGGAAATTAATCTTAAATTTCTAAGATTCCAAGCATCATGGCAATTTAATTTGATACGAATGAATTCAAGTAATTAGCCTCCTCACCAGGAATGTGTTTACTCTCTATTCTCTCAAGTGTATAGGGTAAATCACTCGAAATTCAACTTATCACAGAATTCACTACCATAAGCTTGTCAAGAATCTAAATCTCCACTACTTGAATCCAATACATACTTGAATCAAAAGGACTTTACGAGGTTGTAACGTGGGTAAGAAAAATAGTGGGAAACAAAGGGAAAGATTGAACAATGAAACAAAATATGGTAACAACTCAAGAAAATGAAGAGTATTTACAAGTGAAATATAAGAGAATGAGTATAAATAAATTTGGGTCTCAATGTTCTATCTGCTCCTCTTTTTCATTATTTTCTCTCTTTTTTTTTTCAAAATTTTTTTTTTATTCTTTCTTTCTTTCTCTTTTTTTTTTCTTGACTGGCCAGTCTTTTTCTTTTGCTTGAGAGGAAGTAGAAGAAATATTGTTCAAAACACCCCAAAATTCACAAGATTTTTCAGCACATCGATCCCTTAAAAGAATTTAAAATATTCCTCACATCTTAAGTTGAAAGAGAAAAATATTGTTGTAGGCAGAAAAAGTGGTGGAAGGCGCAAGAAAGAAAGTGGATAAGGCACAAAATGACATACAATGGAAACAATGATAATGGATGGCTATTTGGCTAAAAGTGGTTACAAGAAACAAATGCCTAAATCATTTCCAAGCATGTACAAGATATGTAGCCTCAATCAAAGATTCAAGACAAGTTCTAGAGTGACAATCCATGATAGAGAACACACAACAAGAAGAATAGCATTTTTCACTTAGGCTCAAATCCTCACAGCTAAAAGACTATTACTACAAATTCATTAAAGTCAACGTCATTGCCATTTAACTTGAATTCCTTAGAGAAATAAGACTAAATTCTCTTCATGCTAAGTCAATCTACACTTTAACTATTTCATCATGCATAATTCCACACCAAAACTCCATCAATTTTTTTTTCAAAAATAAAACATCAAATTCGGGCAAAACAGAGTAGCAAAATTCTGCACTGCAGAAATTCTGGCGACTCAGCTTTACTGACACAAAACTACACCAAAACAAATGCGAAAGACGCCAAATAAAATTCTACAGCTAGAAGACATATAAAGCTTTAAAAACATGTAAAGAAACTAGAAAAATTCGTAGCCAATCAGTACAGAAAATTCATGCAAGACAGCTCAAAAATTCTGGACAGAAACAGAGAAAACAGAGGAGACAGCAGGAAATTTTTTTTTTTAAAAAAAATCAGCTCCAATTAAATTCTCTCCCCCCACACTTAAACATTGCATTGTCCTCGATGCAAATTATTACCAAACATCAAATAAAATGAGGAGGACATAAACTAAAAGGAGGGAAAGAGTACAGCCTTATCATGGAGCCGGAACGTTGTAGAGTTTGATTTCCTCTACAGTTTCTTCTTTGAAGCCCTCGTAGAACTTCTTCAACCTTTGCCCATTTACCATGAACTGCTTGTTGGTGGCCTCATTTTGAATTTCTACTGCACCAAAAGGAAAGACATTAGTAATAACAAAAGGGCCAACCCATCTAGAGCGAAGCTTACCGGGCATTAGCTTGAGGCGAGAATTATAGAGAAGGACTTTGTCTCCCACTTGAAATTCTTTTTTCTCAATTTTCTGATCATGTAAAGCTTTTGTCCTCTCTTTATAGATGCGCGCATTCTCATAAGCCCCTAGCCTTAGTTCTTCCAGTTCTTGAAGTTGCAACTTTCTTTCTTTACCGGCTAGGGTCATGTCCATATTGCATTGTTTAACGGCCCAATATGCCTTATGTCCAATCTCCACCGGCAAGTGACATGCTTTACCAAATACCAAGCGGTATGGAGACATGCCGATGGGAGTCTTGAAAGCGGTTCTATAGGCCCAAAGCGCATCGTCAAGCCTCTTACTCCAATCTTTTCTGTTGGGTTGCACAGTTTTCTCTAATATTTGCTTTATCTCTCGGTTGGAGACTTCTGCTTGCCCATTGGTTTGGGGGTGGTAAGGTGTAGAGGTTTTGTGCACCACCCCATATTTCTTCAATAGCCCTTGCATGTTTCTATTACAAAAGTGTGATCCTTGATCACTGATTATGGCCTTGGGGACACCGAATCTGCAGAAAATATGTGAACGAAGGAAATCTACAACAACAATAGAATCATCAGTTCGGGTGGCTTTAGCTTCCACCCACTTCGACACATAATCCACAGCAACTAAGATATACATGAAGCCAAAAGAAACAGGAAAAGGACCCATAAAGTCAATACCCCAAACATCAAAAACATCACAAAAAAGAAGAGGTTGTTGAGGCATTTCATTTCTTTTAGACACATTTCCAGTTCTTTGACACCTAGAACAGTTTTTACAAAAATCAAAGGCATCCCTAAACAAAGTAGGCCAATACAAACTAGAGTCTAACACTTTTCTAGCTGTTCTTTGGGGACCAAAGTGTCCACCACATGCAAGAGTATGACAAAAATTCAGCACAGATGCAAATTCATGATTTGGAACACATCTCCTAATAATTTGGTCACTGCAAATTTTCCACAAATAAGGGTCATCCCACACATAGTACCTAGCCTCGCTTCTTAATTTATTCAATTGATGTCTATTTTGGTATTGATGAATCCTCAGCATTCATATATATTCTATGGGGATTCCTGTCATATTGGCATACTTTTGGCTGTCATTAGGGTTTTAATACCTAATTTTTGGATAGTTGCATACATACCTCACTCTTAAGTTTGAAATGCAATTTTTGGACTTCTAATCACTTTCTTTTTGAGTTACTTGTGTAACTACGTTGGTGATTTTGCTTTTGCAGGCATTTCAGCTAGGAAAATGTTGTTGAAAGATGAGAACTCCATTAGCCAAGATTTAATTGAAGTGAAGAGGAACTTTGGAGAAGAAAAAGAGGCTCAAAATGAAGACTTTGCTGTTACATGCACGCCTAAGCGGGACATATGCACGCTTAAGCGTGAAGCTTGCTAATTGGAAGCTCAATTCTGTCCAAAACACGCTTAAGCGTGAATTATATGCGCTTAAGCGTGTGACTGCTGCTCTCTAAATCGCGCTTAAGCGGGAAAACATGCGCTTAAGCGCACAAGCCAATTTACTGTCACGTGCAGCAAGTTTTAAAAGGCGATTTGGACTGAAATTTTAGGGTATTCTGGGCTGGAACCAAGGAGGAGCGCCGATTTCACCTCCAGAAGCTAGGGCAACCAACTTTTGGAGAAGATTGAAGCCATTTTTCTTCCACCCAACTTGGAATCATGGAGTTTTCTCTTCTCTTCTCTCATTTTCTGTATTTTGTGATGATGTGTAGCTAAATTTCTGTACTAGGATTGCTATGAACCCTAGTTTGGATTAAGTTTTGTTAATCTCTTGACTCTTGTGATTGTTTGGCTATTAATACATGTTTATTCATTCTCATTTTCTTGCTTTCATTAAACTTGATCAATTTAATGGAATGTTTGGTGGTTTTGCTGTACTTGGGAGAGGAATGTAAAACCTAGACCATAGAATGGATAGTATGAGTTCTTGAACCACAAGGGAGAGGGGATAGATTCGTTAATATCATAGGAATATAGATATTAGCCTAATATAGTCAGATTAGGGTTTGTGCATTTTCGGAACTTAAGAATACATAAGGAATTATGATATTTCGGGTTGAGTTTTAGTTGGCATTCGGGAGAATCCTTCTAAACATATTCGTATCCTAGATTAGCATGTATGGCCGGTGATAACAAGAGGGAGAGGGATTAAAACTTATAAAGAACGACGGGGGATTGGCAATCCTAGGCTGTGTTCATCTTGTGAAATTAATTGCATTTGTCTTGTGATTTTTATTGTGCTTGTTTAAAATTCATACAACCTACAATTCACTACTAACTCAACTTTACATTTTCACTTTCCTTCTGTCAAGAACCATTGAAATTTGCATTGTCTAACTAATATAACTTAATTTCTCGAGTAATTAGCAAGTTAATCCTCGTGGGAACGATTCTCTTACTTAATTTTCACTATATTACTTGTACGATTGGTACGCTTGCCAAGCCGTCAACAGGTATGCAGGCAATTCAGATGCAACAAGATAATTCACTAAATCAGCATACCAAGGCTCACTAATACCATGCAAAAGGAGGAAACACTCATCTGGAAAATTGTCTCTTACAGGGAGATGTTCCAATGGAAGATCAGAAAGCCTACTCAAGTGATCTGCTACTACATTCTCTGCCCCACTCTTATCCTTTATTTCCACATCAAATTCTTGGAGGAGCAGCATCCATCTAAGCAATCTTGGCTTTGCATCTGGTTTCTTCAACAAATATTTCAGTGCTGCATGGTCAGAAAACACAATTACTTTGGAGGCAAGCAAACATGATCTAAATTTTTCTAAAGCAAAAACAATTGCTAAAAACTCCTTCTCCGTGGTTGTGTAATTTGATTGAGCTGAATCAAGGGTACGGGACGCATAGGCTATGACATGCAACTTCCTCTCTACTCTTTGTGAAAGTACTGCTCCTACAGCAAAATTTGAGGCATCACACATGAGCTCAAAGGGAAGCTCCCACTGTGGAGGTTGGATGATAAGAGGGGAGGTAAGTTGCTTCTTCAACTCATCAAAAGCTGACCTGCAAGCATCATTAAAAGTGAAATCAGTTTCTTTTTGGAGGAGTTTAGATAGGGGTAGAGCGATCTTACTGAAGTCCTTGATGAATCTTCTATAAAATCCTGCATAGCCAAGAAAAGAGCGAACTTCCCGCACAGACGCGGGGTAAGGCAAAGAAGAGATAACATCAACTTTGGCTTTATCTACTTCTATGCCACGTGGTGACACTATGTGGCCTAGGACTATTCCTTGCTCTACCATGAAATGACATTTTTCATAATTCAAGACCAAATTTTTCTCTATGCATCTCTCAAGTACTCTCTCCAAATTTTTCAAACATGCATCAAATGAGTCTCCATAAACAGAAAAATCATCCATGAACACTTCCATGCAATCCTCTAACAAATCAGAAAATATGCTTAACATGCATCTTTGAAAAGTGCCAGGTGCATTACAGAGACCAAAAGGCATGCGTCTATATGCAAAAGTACCAAAGGGACAGGTGAAGGTAGTCTTCTCCTGATCTTCAGGTGCAATGTGGATTTGAAAATACCCAAAAAACCATCAAGAAAATAGTAATGAGACTTGCCAGCAAGTCTCTCAAGCATTTGATCAATAAAAGGAAGAGGAAAATGATCTTTTCTAGTTGCTTGGTTCAACTTCCTATAATCAATGCAAACACGCCAACTGTTTTGAACTCTAGTGGGCACTAACTCATTATTTTCATTTGCTATAACAGTTACCCCGGTTTTCTTTGGCACTACTTGTACTGGGCTCACCCACTTACTATCAGAAATAGGATAGATAATACCAGCTTGGAGGAGCTTACTTACCTCCTTCTTGACCACATCAAGAATCATGGGGTTGAGTCTTCTTTGGGGTTGCCTCACTGGTTTCGTCTCTTCTTCAAGGAGAATTCGGTGCATGTACACTGAAGGACTAATTCCAGGAATGTCTGCTAGAGTCCACCCAATCGCCTTCTTATTCTTTTTCAGCAAATTGATCATTTTTTTTTTTGATTGGGGTTCAAGTTGTTGGCCACAATGATTGGAAGTTTGTCTCCTACCTCCAAGAAGGCATACTTGAGGTTTTCTGGTAAAGCCTTCAACTCCAATGCAGGTGGTTGGATAGAGGATGGAATTAGTTTTTGTGGAATCACATCCAAGGAGGCACCTACAAATTCAGTTTGCTCAAAGACAGAATCCTTGGCTAAAGAGGAGGAAGGGTTAGCAGCACAAGAGGAAAGAGACGAAGAATGTGCAACATTACAATTTAAATCACTACACCTACAACTACCTAAAATAGAAACAGAATCTAAGTATAAGCTAGAGAAATTTACAGAATCAGAAGGCACATCAGAATCCAAATCACTATGCAAATCAGAATGCAACTCAGAATTGTCAGCATTTAGAGAGTTTTCAATTTTAGTGCAAGCATGACAGAATTCAGAACTAGCACAATTGCATTCAAAGACATCTACCAAATCAGAAAATTCAGGAAAATCAGAAATTAATTCAGCTTGGAAATCATCACATGCCTCATCAACTAAGTAATCCAAAAAGTTAACCACATGCACATTGGAATGATTTTCTATAGGATGTTTCATGGCATCCAAAATGTTAAAATCAATTTTGTTACCAGCAAACTCCATTGACAAAGTCCCTTCATGCACATTAATGATGGTTTTTGCAGTTTTCAGAAAAGGTCTACCAAGTATTAATGGTGCATGACCAGGAGTATTATCATTTTCCATATCAAGCACATAAAAATCAGCAGGAAAAATGAGATCTTTAACTCTTACCAGGACATCTTCTAAAACTCCTGCTGGATGTGCTGTGCTCCTATTGGCAAGTTGGACAATCACTCCAGTTGGTGAAAGAACACCAATCTTGAGGCTCGAGTACACTGATTTGGGCATAACATTGATTGAGGCTCCCAAATCCAGCATAGCATTGGAGAACTCCATGTTGCCTATTGTGCATGGTATTGTGAAAGTTCCAGGATCTTTGCACTTGGGTGGCATGGGTGGTTGGATGGGTGCAGACACATTTCTTCCCAAATTGACTCTCTCATTACCCCTTAAACGCCTCTTATGAGTGCACAACTCTTTGAGGAACTTGGCATACTTGAGGATTTTCTTAATTGCTTCCAAAAGTGGGATATTGACCTTTATTTTCCTGAAGGTCTCCATGATCTCTTTATCCATGTCAGATTCAGAAGCTTTTCTTGATTGAGTCTGCCTATTAGGGAAAGGAAGAGGAATTTTCTGAACCACTTCTTCATCCTTTTTATTTTGCTCACTGGTTGAAGATGAAGGAACACTTTGCTGGACATTTGATTTTTCTGGTTCAGATTCAGAAACTGGACCGTCTACTTGTTTGCCACTCCTCAAGATGATGGCACTCACATTGCCTCTTGGGTTGATCACTGGTTGGGATAGCAAACTCCCTGAACCTTGGCTTTTCAGCTCATTGACTGTTGTGGCTAACTAGCCAATCTTAGTTTCCAAATTATGCATATTTGTTTCTGTCCTTTGCTGGAACTGAAGAGTATTGGCAGTCAGTTGCTTCATTAGATCCTCAAGACTAGGCTCAGGTTTCTTGGGTGCTAGAGGAGGTGTATGGCTAGCTTCAGGTTGATTGTATCTTGCATGGGGTGGCTGGTAAGGGGGGTTGGATGTATTCCCATACTTGAAGGCTGGATGATCACGCCACCCAGGATTGTAGGTGGGGGAATATGGGTCATATCTCTGTTGTGGCTGCATGGGTCTACCAGGGAATATACCAGCACATGACTCAGTTGGGGTCTCTTGCAACTGAGGGAATTGATCAGTATGGTGGGTATTCAGGGAACAAATACCACAGACTGAAGGAGGAGGGGCTTGTTGTTGTGTTCTCTGATTTAATGCCAATTGCCTCACCATTGAAGCTAATTCTTCCAATTTATTTTCTATCCTTTGTTGCTCCATGGGAGGTGTCCTCACCTCATTGACAGTAACTATTGGATCACTCAATCTGGTGCCAAATTGATGAGCATTTTGGGCCATCTTGGCTAACAATTCGTTTGCTGCAGAAGGAGTCTTATCCACCAATGCCCCACCAGCAGCTGCATCAACTATATATCTGTCCATAGGCAGTAATCCTTCATAGAAATACTGGATGAGAAGTTGCTCTGAAATCTAGTGGTTTGGACAGCATGAGCAAAGCTTCTTAAACCTCTCCCAATATTCATGCAGAGACTCACCATTCAACTGTCTAATCCCACTGATATCCTTCCTGATTGCTGCTGTTCTGGAGGCTGGAAAGAATTTTTCTAAGAACAACTTCTTCAACTCATCCCATCTTGTTATCAAGGCAGTGGGTAGATAGTAAAGCCAATCCTTGGCTGCCCCATCCAGAGAGAAAGGAAATGCTATTAATTTGATCTGTTCTTCTCCAACTCCATGTGGTCTCATGGTAGAGCAGACAACATGGAACTCCTTTAAGTGCTTGTGCGGATCTTCTCCTGCAAGACCATGAAACTTAGGCAGTAAATGGATTAGACCAGATTTTAGCTCAAAGTTAGCATCCAACTCAGGATAATTTATGCACAATGGTTGATAATGCACATCAGGTGCAATCAACTCTTTAATTGATTGTTCTTACCTATTTTGAGGCATTTGTGCATTTTGATTATCCATCCCAGTTATCCCAGCTGACTCAGAATCTGTAGACTCCAACACAATATCAAATTCAAAATCTGATTCAACTTCTACACTATTGACAGCAAACTCAACAATTTCAGCAAGAATTTCAGAAACTATACTAGTCCTAATGCTATTACTTCTCACTAGCCTATGGAAGGTCCTATCTATTTCTGGATCAAAAGGTGGTAAGTCCACGTGACCAGACCTTCTCATATACTAGAAAGGGCACAAATTCACGAGAAAACAACAAAAAGAACAAAAAAGAGCAAAATAAGCACAAAAGGCTCCAACCAAGGAAAATGACCAAAAATGAAGTATCTCAGAAAAATCTGATTTTTCTTGGAAAAATCCTTCACCAATTGGAGGCACAAAATCAAAAAACATAACTCAAAAATAAGATCTACAAAAACCAAACCAAAAATCACAATTAATTAGAAAAATGGCTAAAATCATTGTAAAATGGAAAAAGTGGTCTAAATGTTGGAATTTGGCCGAGATAGGGCGGTGCTCCTTACGACAAAGTCGTAGGAGTTATGCCCGAAAGGGTCGCATTTAGTGGACTACCAATTTTTCAAGTCAATCCGATTTAGTTTTTTAAGCTGATGAATAGTGACTGAAATATAACTAGGAAACTTGAAAAATTGACTTGAAGAGTTTGTAATCACTTCCAACAATACCAAGCCACTTAAAATCAAACAAGAACACAATAGAACAACTAATTAACACTTAGAAATGAATTGGCTCCCCGGCAACGGCGCCAAAATTCTGGTTCACGCCACTACGATGCCAAATCGCCCAGAATTGAATTTGTGGCAATTTGCAGTATAGTGATCCCCAGGTCGTATTCACTCAAGGAGCCTCACTTCTTGATACTAATTAATCGTTCTAAACACCTAAACACCAATTAAGAGTACATAAACGTGGGGGGGTTTTGTAGCAGTACTAACAAAATAAATAAAACAGAACAGCAATTAAACACTACAACAGCAGCAAAATATGCAGCAACAGCAGTAACAGCAGCAGCAGCAGGAATTGCAAGATATTGACAGTAAAGAGACTATGTAATCAGCCACTAGGATTCATGGGAGTGTAACTATCATTACCTAACTCATTTATTCAGTTTTGTTCTCATTCCATTGTTTGGTTCTTTGTGAAAATGTTTCTAGAATAACATCTAGAATTTAATGCTACTAATTACAGTCAAGAACATCTCTCTACTATAACTAGATGCATTCAGTGAAAAATCTCAACCAAACCAAGTTAAATATATCATTTAACTAGTCATTTCGCCTCCCTCACTTTCCTAATCAGTCAAGCAAGGTTATGTCTTATATATAAGTCAGTTTATGTTACATTCTCAAGCTCTAATCAGAATTTGACAGAAAAATAAACATGACAGCAAAAAAGAAACGAAATGAGATGAAAATGGAGAACAAAATACTTAACTTGCATTCTTAGTTCAAGCTACAACATCCCAGTGGTCTAGTGACTAATTACAATGAAAACTTAGCCCTTCATGAGAGCAAAACAGCCAATAACAGAAGCAAAAACAGAGAGGAAGAGAGAGCTGCGAATTTTCTAAGTCTGGTTGCCTAAAATAAAAGTATTCTGATTTCTAAAACTGATGCCCCTTCAATGCCTTAGAATATTCTACCCTAGATGCTTCCTTGGATGCTTCCTCCATGATGTAGCAGCACTTTGACAGCAAAAAAAAGCAACATAATTAATGTTTCTGCAGCAGCAAATAGGTATGGCAGCAGCAGAATTATTATTTCTGCAGCAGAAAGTATGGCAGCAGCAGGTTTATTATTTCTGTAATAGAAAGTATGGCAGCAGCAGAAGAATTAATATTTTTGCCCACAAATTCTGACTACATGGCATTGAATAAGAGTTCAAGTAGGCCCCACATCCAGCATATCCTAGTCAGCATCTGCATCACCCAAAAAGTACCACATTAGTATCCAAATCATCATCTTTGTCCATGTCAGCACTTCTCTCTCCAAAATTAAAATTTGTAGGAATTAAATTGAGCATTTTACAATTCAAGTTCTAAAAATATAAAATTGAAACACATTCAATCCATAAATAGTTTTTACCCAATAAATTTCAAAACATAATAAAATTAGAGAATTGACAAAATTAAAGAGGCAAAAAGGACTAAAATAGGGACTAAAAAGTATATAAAAATGTCCGATATCAATAATCATAAATCAAAAAGACTTATTTAAAAATTGAACAAATTACAGGTACTGACAATATAATTAAACAAACTATTATTATATTTTTTTAAAGAAGTGAATTAATTTTTTACAGTTCAAAAATATTGTATATAGACATATATATATTTAAGTTAAAAAAGATAATTATAAATTTTGACAAATAAAAAATCAAGAAAAATTCATCACGCAAAAAGATAAATTAAATTCCAATGATTTGTTGGCCAAAAATACAATTCTAATTAATTGACCATGTGTTATATATATATATATATATATATTCAATATGTAAATATCAAATTGCAAAAAAAGGTTCCCAATAAAAGTCAATGCCTCTTGGAGCTAACTAAAGGTGAAATATGCAGCATAATGTGAAAGGGAATAGCTACTATTTGTTTGACATTTAATAAGGCAAACTACAAATAGGTATTCTACTCACAATGATTCGATAACTAGATTCCATGCTGTTTGACATTTGATAAAGCAAACTACAAATTGTGATATTCTACCATGGAGCCATGAAATGAATTTTCACAAATGGTTTCAAAAAGAATTCTAATATTTTTTAAAATTTGGCTTGCTCAATGAAATGAAATAATAAAAATTGAGTAAATTATACCAACTTTATTTTCTTTACGGTTTTGTTAAATTACACTTAGCATTATTCAACTTTTAAATATTACAGACTCCCCTCTAATTTATTATATATGGTCATTAATTAAATTTTTGCACAACAAATGTATCCCTTTTGTTAATGAAGTTACTTAAAAATTATTACTAATATATATTGTAAATAAAATCATTAATTTCGAAACTGTTGTTAACATTAACTAAACTACCTTATTTGTCATGTTAAAAATAAAATTATATTCTCATATTGCATAAAAAGTTAATTGATTTGGTAGAAAGTAAATTTAAAGAAAAATATTTACAGCATATACCAAAATATCAAGAGAATTTTAATTAAATCTTAAGGAAGATTAACATAATTTATCTTGAAAAATTTTACAGTCTTGTATCTTGATATACTAAAAATATGTGGAAGTTCACTATTTGTATCTTGATATGTTATTCTATTAGACAGTCCTTTTATTTCCGCGAAGTGAACTAGACATGTATATTACAGTCTTGTATCTTGAAACTAAAAATATGTGAAAGTTCACTATTTGTATCTTGATATGTCATTCTATTAGACAGTCCTTTTATTTCCCCGAAGTGGAACTATATATATATATATATATGTTGAACGCGTGAGTGAGGTCTGAGGGGCTACGAAAAAAACATGGTTTTATGGATACTATAAACGTATTGACCAATTAATTTTGTTTAAGTAGCTTACCTTTTTTATTATTTTATGTTATTATTTTTTTTATAAAGGTTGACTCATATTTTTGTAATTGTACATAATAGGTTATCAAATAATTATATATAGCCTGAACTATTGACCTTAATAAAGTTTTTTGCTATATATATAATTTTATTTTAATATTAATTAGTTTGGGCAAAAGGTGTAAAAATCTTATCAGGTCATTTCTGTTGTTAATGAGTCAATAATAATGAGCCTACCTAAGGAAATCAAAGTTGTGGCTCCTCCCCGAAGGGAGTATAAATGATATAAGTGACCAACTGTCACTTTTGCAATCCATCTTTGTAAGAGTTTTGTGTGAGACAGTTAATACTTCATATTGGAAGAACCCCCTCTAAAATTTTCTTTAATTTCTTCCTACTCTTGGGTTGATTGATAGCAATAGGTTGACCTCTGGCTACCTAGAGGTCAACTGCTAGGTACCTAGAGATCAACCATTGAGTCAATGTTTTTACATTTTTTTCAAACAAATAGTACCCGATCGACCAACAAGGATGGAATAGTCGACCGAGGGATCCAATACCTCCAAATTGCTTATGTTTCTTGCTTCAAATTGATAAACTAACCTTGTATGTTACCAAAGTAGCCTCTTTTAGTTCAAATTTGTCTATTTGATGCAAGAAACAAGGTTGATGTCCATACGAAATAAATAATCCTAGTGGAATTTATTTTGGCTTGATTTAGGATAATCATGATTAAATTGGTTTATAAATTAGGAATATCATGCTAGTAATATATTGGGCCAAAGAAAAATATGTTGCTAGCTAGGTTGATAGGGAAAATCAATGTTCATAATTGTTTGTGTATATGTGTGCATGCAAGCACATGTGTGGTTCACGCCAATATGGTTATCGAACCGTCCAAAATTGGATTCTTGGCTAATTCTGCAGTATAGTAATTCACAGGTCGTATTCTCTCGTGGGGCCTATACTTCTATCACTAATAGGTGTTCAAACACGTAGTTACACTAATTACAAAAATTAGAGGTTTGTTGACATAAACTAAATAACATGCAAAACATAAGATAATAAAGTAGTAGAACAATATCAAAACAGAATGTATAATCAGTCTATGGTTTCTCTAAATGTGTATCTATGCTTATTCTCATCTTGAAAATAAGTTCAGTTCCGTTTATCACTTAGTTATTAGAAATATTGTTTAGAAAACCTTCTAGATATCAGTGAAATCTTATACAGTTTTAACCAAGTTCATGTATGACAACCATATCTACATACAAGTCATATTCATTGTACTCATTCTACCAAACAATCACAACAAGTATAACCCTTAGATAAAGTATTCAGAACAAAAATCAAACGTATGCTACTCTAACTATCTGTAAACACAAGCATGAAAATATAGAGGTTGGAACAGAATGAAAATGAAATAAGTATAAAAATAAAACTTATCTGATTAAAGAACTCAAGTACAACATCAGATTCCTCCCAAAGACTGATTATACACAAGGTTTTTGGCCTTCCATGAAGACAAAATGTGATCGTGGAAGGGGAGAAAAAAACATAGAGGGTGAGCTATACCAAACTGAATGGAGAATGGGATATGAAACTACACTAAAACTACAATACAAATATGAAGGAATATTCCATTTGATGCCTAGGTTGACTTTTGCCTTCAATAGCCCTTTTTAACTTTAGATGTGTAGATGTGCAGTGTAGATTACATGGATTAAGTGTTGTAGTAAGGCTCTTTTATGGTGCAAAAAATTGTCATAGGTGTCTTAATTTCCATTTCTAGCAAAGTATTATGGCAGAAAATAGACTAAATTATGGCATTGATACGAAATACAAATACAGAAAAATAAGTCCCATGTGAGTCAGCACCTCAGTCAATGCCTAGTCATCAAAATTCAATGTCTAATCAAAAAGCTTTGCCAAGCTAAGTTAGTGTCCATGTAAACTCTTACACCATAGTCAGCAAAATATATACTCTCCAATTAGTTAAGTCTGCATGATCAATACAAGGATTAATTGGGTCTTAAATTAATCATTCAAAACATAAAAATATTAAATTAAAACATATTTAACTAATAACATATTCTGACCCAATGAAATCCAAATCATTAAACAATTAGAGAGTTAATTATAATTATCATGCAATAAGACTAAGATAAGGGATGTAATTAACATAGATCATCGTGATAATATCAGCACACCACTTACATGATATTGTTTACATAACACCCTAGGTTACATGGTTCTTGTGGTGTGGTTTATTTGTGTGTTTACGTGATGTAATTTATGTTGTGTGTTAATATGAAGGACTTATGTGATTGGAATTAATCCTTATACACATGATGTATATGATTTTTGAAACAATGGAAAATCATCCATAGTTATGTGTGATGAGTCGAGGAAACTTAATTCAAACTGGATATGTTAAGCAAAGGAACAAATTGAAAGAATGTAAGGATTCAGGGTAGAAGTATAATTTTCGATGTATTGGAGTGTTGAGTTGATAATTGTTAAGTATAGGGAGTATTTTGAAAAATAAAATGGTTTGATTGACTTGATTGGGAAAAGTGCCTAAATTTGCACTTAGGTCCCTCCTTGCATTCATGTAGAATGAAAGGAAGGCCAAATTGCAATTTAGAAGAGTACCCCTACACTTAGACATATATCAGCCCACTCACTCCCTCCCCACCACTTTCACACTTGTCTCTCTTTCTCCTTTTATCTTTGTGCATTTAAACCTCCCAAATCTTGGCCTTCACTCCGGTGGGTAGTGCACCTTCGGTCATCGATGGTTCACCATTACAGCGGGAAGCTTCAAGAACCAAGGTAAAATCTTGATTTTTGGATTCCTCCTCCCATTTTTGCAGCTATAAACCTTAAGTGCTGAAATAGGATGTTTGAGTGGGTTTGAGTGTTCTTTTGGATATCTATTTGTGTGCTTTTGGTTTTTCAACTTTCCTTCCCTCAATCCTTGATGTTTTGGCCATCAAAACTTGATTAAAGATCTGAGTTGCAAGACACATCAAAAAAATTAAAATGAGAAAGTTTGGGAGAGACCTTGAACTTTTATTCTTGAAGATGGAATGCAAACAAATTTTAAGATGCTTTTGCTGTTCTAAATGTTTTCTTTGATGGGCAAAACATTGGAGGAATTTTGATTTTGGGATAGATTAGAGTTGGAGGGGTTGGAAAGGTCTTAGCAATATTCTTTTTCATGTTTGCTGGGCGACCGGTCGATTGTTGAGTGATGAACAGTCAACTGGCTGCTCCTGGTGCTCTTTACCTAGATTTGGCCTAGACGTACCAATCGATTGGTAAGGCACTATCAATCAATCTGTGTTCCTAGGTAGGAATGGCAACCTTGACAAAGGCGCACTGGTCGACTGGTAAGGCACTATCGATTGATCGATTATTCTTGGCTGGGAATAGCAATTTTGATAGAGACGCACTAATTGACTGGTAGGGTGTTATAAGTTGACCAACTGCTCTCAAGTTGGGGCTAGCAATATCTAGCCAGTCGACTGCTAAAAGGAGGGCAGTTGATCAGTTGCTACCTTGTCTACATTCTTAAGGTTTAAGTCATTTCTTCTCTCTCATATGCTTAATTAGCAAGAACCAACTCTAAATCTTGGGAGGCCTTTCCCTTCCAAGTCATCACACAAAACACGGTAAACTCATAAATTGGATTCAAGGTAAGTGGGTGACCTTGCAAGTGTATTTTTCTTATTTCTAACATCATGTTACATACTTGCATGGACACTTAGGGTCTTAAGGAAGTTAATTGATATTCATGAGGCATGTTATGAATTAAGATTATTAGTGATATGATGATAAATGGTGAATTATATGAATTGTCTCATGATTAGAATATCTCATTCTTCCTACTGTGACATCTCTTTCCTATGATTGTGGATGTGTTGGTTGTGATTGTGGCTGAGTGGCCGGTATACTTTCAAGGGGCCAGAATTAGTGAGTTGTCGGTGTAGGCATGAACTAAGGCCAGAAGGGAGGCATATCGATGGATAACAGGATGAAATAAAAGCATGAGCCAGGATCCAAGTGACATCCTTGGGGTCGATAGTGTGAGTTACCGGTGTGGGTAGTGCAAGTCACTATGACTGTCAAATCACCCATAATTAAATTTGTGGCAACTTGCAATATAGTGATTATCCCAAGTCGTATTCTATTGTGAAGCCTTGCTTCTAATTGCCTAATTAATTATTCTAACACTAATTACGCTACTAATTACCTACTGATTACCACCGGGGGTGATTGCATAAAATAAAATTAAAACATAAACTAAACTAACAGAAACATAACATAAATAGAACAGAACAAAAAAAACACAATAACAAAATGCAATCAGTCACAATTTCCCTAGAGTTATACTTATCATTATCCTACCTAAATCCATTTCTAGTTGAGTTCCACCATTAGGTTATCCAACTAACGTTTCCAAGAAATCTCCTAGAATGACTACACATAAATCAGACCTAGGAAAATCTTCATTAATGTCTAACCACATGCCATTTGATTAAACTCTAAACCAATCAAGCCCCACAACCACATCTAACTTGCCATTTTTGTTCTACTTGTAATACACATATAACTATCGCATACATACATGCACAATAAGCTTTATCCTCAAATAAATCCAACAAAATAGAATCTTTGTTCACACTAGTCTAACTAACACAAGCATAAACTCAGGAATAGAGAGGCAATAAACCAAAATCGTAAATGAATAGATTCAACAAGAAAACTTATATGTTTCATTCCAAAGGATTCAAAATACAGCTCCTGTTCAATTATGACTAATTACTACAATTCTAACCTTCCATGGAGGCTAAAATACACCAAAACAAAGAAGAAATAGGGGGTAGACCTATGAATTCTACCAAAAAAATGGAAGAAGAAAATCTCTTCAACAAGTGCAAAATAGCTTCTGAAGGTCTCTTAACCGGCCAGGACAGAGAGAGAAGAACGAATTTGCAAATATTGACTTCATTGTGTTGTCCCTTTCTGTTGCTATTTTTTGTTGTTGCTGATTTCTTTTTCTGTTGTGGGTACAGCAACGATTTTTTTTGCAAACCAGAAAAAGTATGCAGAAGGGAAGTATGAACAGTGCAGAATGTGGGCCCCAGTCTAGTCAACCCTAATCAACATCTAGCTCATCAAATATGTCCACATCAACATCCAGATGATGCCAAGTCAACAAATTAACTCTCTAATAATTAAATCTATAAATTTAGCATAAGGATTAATGGGTCTCTAATTAATTAAGCTCATAAAAATATGAAATTAAAACATATTAGTCCTATAATTATTTTAGACCCAATAATTTCCAAAATATGATATAATTAGAGTTTGCAAGAACAAATATGCAAATAGGCTAAGATAGAGACTATAATGAATAGAAAAATGTCCGATATCAGTGGGCATGAGCTAGGACATTTGAGTGACAGATCCGAGATCAGAAGCTGGTGGTTGTTTAAGAAATGATGTGATGGACGTGAATGAATTTGTGTGTTATATTTGTGTTTGATGAGCATGATATAGTACGGCTGTGAATATGAAATATATGATCATGATGTTATGTATGTATCTAATTATTTTTCTGCACAATCTCCTATTCACTGAGTTGTGGTAAACTCACACCCTCTATGGCTTAACATTTTCAGATATAGTTGCCGAGGAGGAGTACTTGCCAGATGAATAACAGTACTCAAATGGACCTAGCCTACATCGTGGGTGGGTTGAGATCTTTTGAGTTTTGTTGTCCTAATAACCCTCAGAGTCACATAAGAGTACTAGGATCTTTTGGGATGTAATTGGATGTTTATATATACGAATATATATATATATATATATATATTCTCTTATGTATGTTGTTGATATTCTATGTTCCCGAATATTTCGTCTTTGCATTGTGTTGAATGGAATACTTTGGAACAAGATTTTTTATTGAACATTTCTAATGTTGGAAACAAAATGGTATGTTCAAGAAATCTTTGTGTACCTATTTTATTTGTGTTAATGGAAGGTGGTTTAGGCTTACAATACCAAGGGTGTGTACCCTTCCATATTATGCTAGTCACGTGCCCTGGGCGAGGGCTGTGATGGTTTATTATCTAAAGACTAAATAGTAATGATGTGCTAGGAAACTCAATAAAGGCCCATTGCTATATGTGTGAGAATTTGAAATTGATTGTTTGCACATGAATATATTGAGTAATTAAAGTTATTGATTGTGAGCTTGTTTTCTGTTTTTGTTTTAAGTTGCCAATATATTTTCTACTATCAATGGTATCCTTGTGTTGAATGGTTCAAACTTTAAGAAATGGAAAGAGCACATGATGATCATAATTGGTTGCCTTAATCTATACCATGAGTTTAGACTTGATCACATTGCAGATCTCACTGACAGCAGTACTATTGCCTAGAGAGTCACATACAAGAGCAAGGAGAGATCTAATCACGTGTCTCATGATCATGCAACAATTGATTTCAGAATCTATCAGGGGGAGGTATTACTGAGGATTTAAATGTTAAGAGTTTGCTAAAGCAAATCTCTAACTGATTCTTTTCAAACATAAAGGTCAATGCAAGCACTACATTGTCAAAGCTTGTCTCTATAAGATATAAGGGCAAAGAAAATATATGGTACATCATGGAGATGCCCAACCTTGTCACAAAACTCATGGGCTTCGAGTTAGAATTATTTGAGGACTTTCTGGTGGTGCAACTAGTTTTGACTATCTACATGCACAGTTTAATCAATTCAAGATTTCATATAACACACAGAAAGAAAAATGGCATCATAATGAATTGAATGCATAGTGTGTGCAAGAGGGAGAGAGATTGAGGCAAGACAAGTTTGAAATCGCTCATTTAGCATCCACTGAGTTTGGAATTTATTGGTATTAATTAAGTATAGAATTAATATGTTTAAATTATATTTTTATGAGCTTAAATGATAAAAACCCAACTTAATCCAGATTTTTATCTTGCAGAAAATAATTAGAGAATTCCTTGTTGACATAGTGCCATGTAGACCCTGACTTGCTATAAAATGCTGACTTGGACATCACCTAAGCATAGACTTGAATGAATTTAATGATGTGGTGCTCACTGGATGATATGTGGGATCCACAATACTCTGATTTCTTACAAAAAAAAAATAGAAGCAAATCCAGCTGCACATTTTTTATCATTTCCTGCATGTGAACATAATTATAGATTTGCAGTAATCCAGAAAACCAGTAACAAAAACCAACTGTAGAAAAATGGTAGTCAAAAATAGCAGCTCACACAAGATTTTCTTGCAATTTGATGAACCAAATTGCCACCAATCAGATTGCAGAAAATTATCCATTGTGAAGATGATTTTGCCCTTCTAAACATCTATAAATAGCCTTTCAAAATTCTAGTTTAGACATTCAAAAATTCTCTCATTTTCTGCACTTAATTTCGTAGCTTTCCTTCTGTAATATTTTCTTCTCTTCTTTTGCTTTGTTTTGCCACCTAAATTGGGGGCTAAATTTCTCTATATAATCAATCTAAGGATGTAACTGGTTGTTGTATTTGAATTCTTGTGTTAAATCAAATAAGTTTTGTTTTTTGTCTATTTTATTTTCATTCAATTTCTCCTCCTACTGGAAGTCTCTGACTCCTACATGGATCGATTTATTTATTTTTATGCTTCTTTTATTCATATTTGAATATCTTAAGTATAAATCTGTTATAAATATTTTGATCTTGTTAATACCAATTGGTTTGACAAGTATAAATGATTATGACTTGTAATTACGATTATAATACATGATCTTGGTTAGAACTTAATGAGATTGAACCAAGTTGTTGGTTAGTGAAGATTTTCCAGACCTTAACTTTGGTAATATCTAGTTCTGGATGGTTTTCTAGACAACGTTCATGATAAGCAAGTGATGGACAAAAACTAAACTTAATATTAAGATATGAATTATGATAGCTACATAACCAAGGAAATTGTAGACTAATTATGCTTTTGTTTTGATATTACTCAATCATATTTTCTATTCTACGTTATATTAAATCTGTCAACAAACCCCCCCCCCTTTTTTATCTTGAACAATTATTTCGGTATAAGAAGTAAGGCTCTAAGTGAGAAAACAAACTGGGATCACTATATTGCAAAACTAGCCAAAGAATTCAATTCTGGGCGGTTTGGCAATCGTAGTGGCGTGAACCATCTACCTCGATAGCAATCACTACTAGAAAAGCAGGCTTTAATGACGGAAAATTCCTCACTAATCACTAAATTCTGTAGTGATGGAATTTTTGTAAAAAATGTCGACGCTAAAAAGCGCGTCAGAAATGGAATTATGACGAATGATATCTACCATTTTCGCTATGCAATTTATTCCATATCTTAGTCCTATTGCTATTTTAATATTGCCAACTATTTAATTTTATTGTGTTTTGGATTTAATGGCTATAAATTAATTATAGAATTAATATGCTTTAATTTCATAATTTTATTCCAATTAATTCAATTGTATATTTTTCAGATAAATATTTGGAGAGTGATCTATCGATATGGCACCACCTAGATGCTGCCATGGATGTATTTAATAATGTGGCATTGACTGGAGTTGACTATGGTTGACTGGACTTGTGGAGCCCACTGTTCTGCACTTTCAGCACTTCATGCATGCATTCAGCAAGGCTACAGCAGAAACCAACAGAAGTAGCAGTACAAAAGAAGAAAGGGACAACATATGAAGTCATCTAGAAATTACATTTTCGTCCTTTTGCTTGGCAGTAACTTAAGAGATCTTCAAATGCCATTTTTCCATTGTTGAAGACATTTCTTCTTCCATTTTCTATAGCAAATTCGTAGGTTACCCCCCTCCCAAATTTTCTCTTCTATTTTGTGTGTTTTAGCCTCCATAGAAGGCTAAACTTCTCATGTAATCAGTCATATATGAACTGGAGTTGTGCTTGAACCCTTTTGGATATTAATCAAATAATTTCTTATTGCTTTTGTTCTCTTTTTTGTTCCTTTACTTGTCTCTTTGTTTTTATATCCATGTTCATTTCTGATTAGAGTGGTATGGTTATGATAATTGTTTTAATTATTTTATCTGAGGAATAATCTATTTATGCATGTATGAATGTAGTTGTTGTATGTTATGAACAAAAATGGCATATATGAATGTGGTTGTAGTGTATGACTTTGGTTAGAGTTAATTAGATTTCATTAGGTTTGGGTTAAGGCTAATGGAATCTAGTTCTAAGAGGTTTTCTAGAAATTTTAGGAATTAAAACTAAGTGGCAGAACATAATAGGAAATTAACAAGTTGCTGAGGGTTATGACAAATACAACTCTAACGAAATTGTGGCTGGTTACTGCCTATGTAATTTTGTTTCTATTTCTATTTTTAATTGTTTTGTGTTTATGTTCTGTTCTATTAGGTTAATTTATGTTTTAGCCTTTAATTTTGTTATCACCCTCCGGTGGTAACCATTTGGGTTAATTAGTATAATTAGCATTAGAACAATTAATTAGACAATTAGAAGTAAGGCTCCATGAGAAAATATAACCTGGGACAATCACTATACTGCAAGTTGTCACGAATCTAATTTTAGGCGACTTGGTAATTGTAGTGGCTTGCACCAATGAATAAAATATTCCATCACTAATTTAGTGGTGAATTTTAGTGACAGAACAGTTCATTACTAATTTAGTGATGGACTAATCCATCCTAATTTTGTGGAATTAGTGATGGAATAGTCTGTCACTAATTCAGTGATGGAAATTAGTGACAGACTATTCTATCACTAATTCCACAAAATTAGTGACGAAACAATCCATCACTAATTTTTCTGTTATTATTATTATTTTCATATTTTTCAAAAGATGGATAGTCAGCAGCACCTGAAAAGAATAGTATTCCAAAGATATCCATTATCACTGACCAAAAGATATTTGTAATACACTTTAATAGATCAGCAAAAGTTACAATAAAAAATAAATTAGTAAATCCCCTTCTCCATAAATAAAGGTCAAAGAAAATGATGAAAAGAAAAAAGAATACAATAAAAAAACAAAAGTATGAATAAGCATCATTTCCTACAACTCATACTCCACTAGCCTTTGTCTTCCCTTTATCATTATTATGTAGCCTCTCTTTTCAATCTTATCTCTCTCCCTTCTTTCATATTATTTCTCCCTTGATGAACTTTTAGCTTTTGGACTACTTCTCTTGGAATTAAAGCTCAAAGGCTTACTCCAGCAGCAAAACCACTAGTTATACCATCTAAAGAACGAACTTTTGGTTGGATGCCCTCTTCCCATGCATTACTATCTTTCACTTGAAATCACTGCAATTAAAAAGGACAATGAGAAGTCTTATATTATTTGCAAGACAATAAAAGAAGCCAAAGGAAATCACATGGCTGAAGTTCATCAAAAATTGAGGACCAGCTTGGGCACACATCTCCTATCAAGAGAGAATATCAAAAAATGCATTACCATTCTGCAATTTTGTCACAAATTAAAATCACATCATCATTAAGTTTTATAAATAATGGTCCATGTTGAACATGATTCTAACATCAAATCACACCTTCTCTATTAGATCCACAGCCATTATCCCATTCTTTAATCTTTATAAGTAATTTGTGTTATTTGACTACAATTAATTAGCCACTATCATCAAATACTAGACTTTCATTTGGAAGTGAAATTTGACTGCAATTAATTATTCATACCAAGCACATTATAGCTCTCAAATCCACTGAAATATCATATCTTTGGCACAAGATGTTTGATCAATATCATCTAATTTGATTGCAATTACTCCTACTACACCAAATACTAATATCATTGCATGAAAGAATACTTGCCTGTGTTAAAGTTTTTGCAAGTAATGTCTTCACTATTTAATGAAGATTAGATTAGCATAGCAATCATGTTGGGATAAAAAAAAGGATGCAACTAGTTCTAATCCTTTAAGTAAAAACAAAAAAAAATAATAATAATAATTTCTAAATTCCAATGCAGATCATACCTAAACTAGTTGGACTCATCAAGAGGACATTACTCTTTTCTAGCTCCACATTATCATCATCATCTAGAGCTTTTGAAATTCCTAAATCTGCCCCTGACCTAATATTAAAATCAACAAATTCAGTCATAGGCTCATGGCAAACAAATATTTTGGAAAGAATAAAGATTAAGATTAACATATTTTTAATTCATCCAAAGAGTTTGTATGAATACACATGGGCACTTACAAACAATAAGAAGTTAAAATAGAATGTGGAGGAATAAGAAACTCAGCAATGTCGGTTATGAACTAAAAAGGATATAAACTAAGAAAAAGAAAGGGGCAATGCTAGAACTAACCCTTTATGTAAAGAGAACAAGACCCATTTTGACATCACCAATTTTTTTTCCTCTCCCATTGGCCTAGGGTTCGCGAAGCACAATGAGAGTGAAGAAAGGGGAAGAATTTCTGCACTTACCTTTGTTTGAAGATGCTACAGTAGATAGGAGACCGTCGGTGAACTGTCTTCACCCATCGCAGCAACTCCACTATGGTTCTCCGTCAAAGCTCACTGGCAACTCTCTCTCTTGGCTACCTCTGTTTTGTACAAACTACAACAATGTAGGAGAGCCAGCTGATGGCGAGGTAGTGGCCAACAATGGCCAACATGCAACGTCGAACTCTCTCTTTTTCTTTAGGTCAAGGACTCCCATTCAGACGAGTAGGTGTGGGTCTTGCTAGATGGTGGAGATGTAGACTAAGAGGGATTCGAAATAGAGGAAAGTGTATTGGGTGGCGTTGCAGGCGGATTCGATGAAGTTGGAGGAGAAAAATTGAGGAGGGAAGGCTAAAATTTGAGAGGGAAAACTGTAAAAAAAAAAAAAAGAGTGGGGGTCTGAAATTTGAGAGAAAAATTTGAGAGGGAAGGCTGATATATGTTGCAAATGACCACATATATGGAATAGTTAAAGAAGAAAAGTTAATGAAAAGCATAAAAATTATAAGAACTGAAATTTATTTATAGAGAAAAATTATAATTATTTTATTTAAAAATAGGAATTTAATGAAAAGTAATTAAATAAATAATTGAAATGTATTTTATCTATTAGTTTTTTTTAATATAAAAGGTATTGTGAGAGAAAATTAATGAAGAATTAGTTTGATTCTAGTGTTTTTTTTATTAATTTGAGGTATTTAATCTAATTTGAGGAAAATTAGGAATATAAAATTATTTTATAAAATTTAATATCCATAAGTTCTACCCAAAGATAAAGACAGATGAAGAATTTGGTCTATTGAAAAATATTTTATTTTAAAAAATTACTAAAAACTTGAAAATTTTATATATTTTTAAATTATTTTATTTAAAAAATAAAAATTATTTATTCATTTTATTTGAAAATTTTGAGACATTTGATCAATAAGAATTAGACCATACATATCAATGTCCAAATTGTGTGTATTATAAGGAAAAACTGCCAAATCTATGAGAGAACTAAAATCATGAACATAATCAGTTCATGTCAAATTTGTGAAATTAGTTTGATGAATATAAAGGTATTGTGAGAGACAATTAATGAAGAATTAGTGTCATTCTAGTTTTTATTATTAATTTATATTAATTTATGATTTTTTATTTGAGATATTTAATCTAATTTTAGGGAAATTAGGAATATAAAATTTAATATTAATTAAGGATAAAAATGTAACAAGAGAGACGATAGAGTATATTATGAGAGAGATAAGAGGATGAGAGTTAGAGAATGAGACAAATTGAGATTAACACTGAAGAGATGGGAATGAAGATAAAAGCATCTAATTCTAAACTCAACTAGGGCTTTTTGTTTTAGGAAATTTGACATTTAGAGAGAAATGAGAAGAGAGAAAATTAAGGAGGGTAATAATTTAGGAAAATTGAGGGAGGGAAACTTAATGGACGGAATAATAAAAGAGAAAAAAGATAATGGGAAGAAAAAATTAAAAAATTGAAAATAAATGTTGAAGAAAAAATTATTTATTTTATTTAAAAATAAAAAATGTGACAAATAGGGATATAAATTTAATTTATAAAATTTGATATTAAATTGAAAATAATTAGTAAATTTTGTTTTTGTCATGCGTAACGCATACTCACCTCTTGAGGATAATTGAGTTGGATGTCATCATTCACTTGCAACATTAATGTCTAAGGAATGATTGGCTTGTGTTTTGGCAAAATAAAAGAATAGGTGTAGGGTTTGGTAGATTAGATAGAAGAACTAAAGTCATCGTAGGATATATGGCAAGAAAGTGTGGGTAAATTTTGCTTTAGTTATGGGCAACATAGACTCTGTGATGGCATCGAGCGAGATTTAATTTGGCATGTAAGAAGGAATATGTTTGACTAAAAAAAAGATCGATTAGGCTAGAAAAAAGAAAAATTAAAAAATTAAATCAGAAAATTAAATGGTGAAAAACAAATAAAAAATAAAAGGTTGAGAACTTAAGGAACAAAATAAAGGATTAATGGATATAAAGGTATTGAAAAAGAGCAAGAGCTTGTTATTATTATTATTAAAGAAGGCTAAGATATTTGTGAACACTAGTTTATTGATGGACATTTTCATCACTAAATAAGAAATTTTGTCATAATTCTTTTCATAATTTAAAAATAAATTAGTGACGGAAATGTCTGTCACTAAATTAGTGACGAAAACATCCGTCACTAAATTAGTGACAGAAATGTCCATTACTAAATTAGTGACAAACATTCTGTCACTAAATAGGAAATTTTCTCATAATCTTTTCATAATTAAAAATAGGGATGAAATTGAGTGACCGAATTTCTGTCACTAATATTAGTGAAGTTAGTGACAGACGTTTCGAACACTAAATATCAAATTTTCTCATAATCTTTTCATAATTAAAAAAATAGTGATGAAATTTACAGACGGAAAAAATTGTCACAAATTGCTAATAGAAATTAGTGACGAAAAGCTTTCTGCCACTAAATTCTAGCTTTTGTGGCAAATTTTAATGACAGATTGTAATCAATCACAATTTACTGACGAATTTTAGTGATGGACTCCACTCTGTCACTAAATTTCAACATCTTATGTCACAAAATAAAAAAAATTAGTGATAGATTTCAATCTGCCACTAAAAATCTGTCAATAAATTCAATTTTTCTAGTAGTGAATGTAAACCTGCATACTTCTAAGTTCTAATTTTAGTGCTAAAAAGCAATTAACTGTTGAGAATTCCTTTATGTTATGACATAATCGATTGGGGCATATATCTAAATAAAGAATGCAAAAGCTTATGTTAGGTGGAATTTTAGATTCCTTTAATTTCTCTTATTTTGAGATGTGTACGGAAAATATTATAAGGGAAAACAAACAAATATAACAAAATTAAGTGTAGAGAGATATAGTGATCTATCAAAGTTATTTCATATAGATGTATGTGGTCATTTTCCTATAGATACTTGGAATGCACTGATAAAATAAAATGTGACGGATTTTTAGTGACAATTGAAACCTGTCACTAATTTTCCCGTTTGTGACAGATTTAAATACGTCATTATTTTCCTAATTTATCAAAACTCTAAAATTAGTGACGAATTTCAGTCTGTCACTAAATTCCATCACAAAAGACTAATGGGGCATTGGTTTTTTGTTTTTAAAGATTAAGATGTTTGAATTTGAATATACATAGAAATATTAAGATATTATCTTTCAATTTAAATACTAAATGATTAAGACGGTTTATTATTTTAAACATTTGAGTACATAGAAGTTTATTAGTAAAATATAATATTCAAATAAATTAGTAATTAAACATATATTATGAAAAAAAATGATGAAATAAAAATTAAAATATAGAATTATATATTGAATGGAAAATTTTAAAACTTAACAAATAAGCATTGTTTGCTAGTTTAGTTAATGAAATATTTAATAAAAGGGTTGTTTTGCACATATTGTAAAGTTTAAGAGGATTATTTAATAAGTTTTAAATTTTAGGGGTTTAAAGTGTACATCATGGAGATAAAGTGAATTTTTGGCAAAACTGAATAATACATGTGAATGGTATTAAAGCTTATTACAAGATCTTATTCATTAAGATGTATTAAAACCTCTTAAGCACTTAAAAGAAAATAAAAGACAAATGCACTTATAATTTGAAGTCTGAATGAATCAAATTCAGACCTTCATTAAGCGCAAAAAAAAAAAGAAGATTTAGTGACGGATTTTGGTGACAAACCAAATTCGTCACTAAAACTCACATTTTGTGACTTTGTGACGAATATGACCCTCACTAAATTTCGTTAATAATTTATTGACAGATTTTTTTTCATCAATGAATAGTGACACATTTAAACTCTATCACTAAATTTGTCACTAATTTATTGACTATTTTTTTCTTTCAATAATTTTTTTTTTATTTTGCGACAAAAATTTGATGAAATTTTCTATCACAAATTTTTCTCTAAATCACTAAATTTGTCATATATATATATATATATATATATAACTTTGCTAATAGTAATTGCAAATTTCAACTGGATTGGTAGTAAGGAGTGTTGACAACAACATAAAGTACACGTGTTTGAGCTAAGTCATGGACACTTATCAATAATATGCATGCCCAGCAACTAGTCGGCCCCGGCAGAATTTGTGACAAATTTTTCAGTCACTAAAGTGTCATTTCTATCAAATATTAATATAATTATTTATTTGCTTATACAACCAAGAGAAACTTGAGAAGTTAGATTGAAGAAATGATAATATTTATATATATAATAGACTATATATAGTACACTTTTTTTTTTGTTAGAACCACTAATTAATGACTAGGAAACTACTAGCAAGGCTCCAATTAATCTAGTTCGAGTCATGTTAGACCACAAAGAAATAAAACTTTTTCAAGACTAATTTTCTTCATTTACTAAACTCAAACTCAATGCCTTATTTAAAGGGAACAAGCATTTAAACCAATGAGCGCTAGTAGTATATAGTTTACTATTTAGAAATATGATCCAAGTGAAACATAAGAAAATAGAGCGATGAATTGATAAAATTAATAAAGTAGATGAGAAATAGTATATCCCAGAAACATAACTTACGGATGATAATTGAGAAGCAGAAGCAAAGCCTTCAAATTAAGTAACTAAAATTTAAGCTCCTAAAGTTCTCTCAAGGGCTTCCAGCACAATACTGGAAGCCTTTGAGGAACTTGTTTCAGAGCTTAATTCATTCATATATTTCCATGAGAAGCCCTTAATTACTGTCTTATGAGAAAACCAACGTGTAGAAATTGCTTTATATAGAGACTTTCAGACACAATCAGATAGATCGGAATCCCATCTTCAATACTGTGACATCTTATCTTAAATCTTTAATATATTCAAATAAACAGATATTAGCTTTTGGTTTATTTTCCAGATTCGTTTCTCCATATTTGTGAAGATACATATATATATACTTCGTGGTTTGTCTTTATCGGAGATTATTAAAAAATAAACATAAAAAAAGAGCTTGTCACTCTAGAATTAATATTAATTGATACATGACTTTCTATTTGCGTATTATTTCTTAAATTTTGGAAAATTAACAGACATTATATAAATGATCACATATATGTGGGTGTTCATTTTCGATATTTAATCCGGTTATATAAAGTAATAAGTATTACATGGTGTCATATAAAATTTTTCCACGGTACTGTAACTTCATCTTCCTCATATGTTTAGGTAAGATGTTAAAGCTGGATATTTTAGTATAATATTCTTTTTGGCAATAATATGCCAAGAAATAAATATCATTTGTAACTTCCATTAACATGAAATAATAAAGTGTCAGCTGTGACAGAAACATATAATTAGGTGGTATGAGATTAAAACGGTGCTACAATAATGTTAAATGCTTTCTATGATATAATGGAAATTGGAAATATAACTAGCTTGAATGAGATCATCTTCTTGAGAATAATCTTATGGATTAAGTTTAAAATCTAAAAAAAGTTTATTAACTAAGTGTGTTTATGAGTTGATGATGAAAGTGGGTAAATATTTCAAGAATATTTTTTTGTTACGGCTATCAATATTCAAAAATTTATTAAATTACAAATAATTTGAATCCATTCTAGCTAAATCGCAAAGGTGTTAGCTTCTCTCAATACTATTTTTTTTTCATTTACAAGATTTAAATTCGAAACAAAATCAAAACTAATGAATATTGTGACAATTAATGCCCAAGAACCCAAAATATTATACATGTCCCCTCATCATTAAGGGAGTTTCAAGTATTGCGATTCGCTTTGTAATCGATGAATCAAGATAACTAGCATATATTCTTATATGTTTTTTCCCTCTTTAAGATTTTCATAAAAAAATTTTATATTTCAAAAATCTTACTGTTATTTTGTGTTAAGAAAATCAATTATTAGTTGCTATGTAAAATTTTTAACTGCTCACTTATTATGATTTAAAATTACAGATATTACATGAGTAAATACAAAATTATGTTATTTTGAGTGTATATGTATTAGGTGAGATATTTTGTCAAATATTGAAGTTTACATTCTCTAATGGCCACATTCAATAAATTAGCCAATTCTTTAGACAATTTGTCTGTAACAACTACGATGAAATTGAAAATTTTTATATGCATGTAGGATGAATTTTACACAAGAGAAAAAAAAAAACATGTAAATAAAAATGAAATTGATGGCAAATTCAAAGAACAAAAATGATACATTTCCCAAACTTAGTTAAAACAATCTTTCAAAAATCCTTGAATTTGGCTATCCAAATAACATTGAGCAAAAGAAATTTTCAAATTTTCTTCAATTTTGCTGCTCTTTTTAAAATGTTTTTTCATTCTAGTTTTTCTTTCCTTTTTTTTTTTCCTTGTTGATGAAACATTGGGATCGTCTGAAAGTAGTATCTTTCCATATAGGAAGTCTTTCTTTGAATTTTCCCTCCACTTGGTTAAGATTAAGTGTATCGACCAGGACTTTGGAACCACCAACCCACCATATGTACAATTATTAATTTCAGTCTCTCCTTGAGATTTTGTGTTTCTTATCAAACTTACAATGTTGATTTAGTATGACTTTTAATTTTCCTTCATTTATGTTTTATGTCTCACACTATATTATGGAGACATGAATCTCAATTTTATTAACTCAAGACTCAAGGATTACAATTTGACTGGCGTTTCCTCATTAACTGAAGGTTACAATATATACATATATGTATATATATATATATATATATATATATATATATATGTATGTATATATGTATGTAAGTGTATGTGTGTGTATATTTATAGATTTGGATCCTCTAACGTAAAGATATTTCATGTCACCATGACATAAAATCTAAATCGTCTATTTTTCATGATCGGACGATTCACATCTGTGGCTATTTTTATTTTTTTTATAAAAATGTAAACAGTCTGATTGCACAAAACAAACCGTCCAAATCTCACATTATGATGGCATGAAATATTGTCACGTCAGAATATTCGTGTCCATGTATATATATATACACGCTTAATATCTTCTTAATTGTTTATTATGCCATCTAAATTAATTAGTAACGAAATTATGATATCTTCAAAGAAAAAAAGCATTTAATGTAATCTTGTCAAACTGTAAAAATTAATTTAACTTATTTAAATGTAAAATAAATGCGCTGAGTGTTTGACCTCAAATTCTCGACCACATATTTTTAACTTTCCCCATAATATATAGAAGAGGATCAATAATCCCTGTCTGCTTTATGATATCGAATCATATAAGTTCTTGATTGAACTAGCCTTTCAAATTTCCTTGAAATTCAAGCTCTCCAAGTTCGTTCAAAAGAGAACTTGCATCTCAGCTTAATGCCTTTTGTGAAACCAATTAGATGTATTTGTGGCTCTATATAGACATTATTAGTCTCTTTCCTCACAAACCAAAACGTGTGTAATTCTATTGCCTCTTTCCAGATTAATTATATTCTCTATAAGTTATTCCGAAACAGTAGTTCATCATGATTTGTCTATATCATCAACAAATCTAACCTTATCACTCCCGAATCTAATTTACTAGTGTATGAATAAGAGAAAGTACTATAAATTTTGTTCCTTTTTTGATTTATCCTCTAGAGACAATACTCACTACAATAATAATGTATTATACCAATCGACAAAACAATCAGTAATATAGGGAATCCAGCCGGAAATTGAAATTTGCGACTAATTTTCTACTGATACTTTTACAGTCAGTAAAACAACAAATTTGATTTTGACTGAAAATATGCAAATCGTACTAAAATTTACCTATTGAATTTCAGTCGTTAATTAACTTCTGGCTCACCTCAAGCAATGTTTAAATATAAGTGAATGAAAGCTCGGGACTCGAGATAATTAATTCATTGAAGTAATTTTTTTTAAATTGCACTAATTTTTTTAAGTAATGAGGGATCTTGAGCCACCCGCTCAATAAATTTTAAAAAATAACTGGAACCCCACTTTCACATTTGTTTTTTAAATTGTTTAGGGGATTCAAGCTACATGGCTCGAGCCTCCTAAAGTAGTTCGAGCCACGGTGGCTGGAGCTACATTTTTTTTAGTTCTAATCTTCTTTTTAAGTTTTGTTTTAATCTTAATTTTTTGTACTAATCTTAATACTCACAAATTGTTTGCTTTTAAATAACTAGCCAGTAAAGTTTTTTTCTATATTATTTAGTTAATTTTGTTGCTATATTAACTGGTTAATTTTGCAAAAAAAAATTGTAGTGAAAAAATGTATGAAGTCATTATCGTAACATAAATAATAATAAGATATTATAAATAACAATAAATTCACAATCTCCCATGAATCATATTTTTATTTTACTTTATAAATAACAAAAGAAAATCACCCAATAATCTTGCAGCGATCATCTTTTTATCTTACATTATAAATAACAAAAGAAAATCAAACATTTGTTGCCCAAAAGAAAATTCATCATACAAAAAGTTAAATTAATTAAATTCTGTTTATTTGTTTCCCAAAAGAAAAATATTCTAATGATTTAACCATGTTAATATAGTACTGAAATTACAAAAGATTATTTCCAAATGGATCCTATGTTAGATTTTTCATATGGACTAGCATAAATCATATTTATCTATACATATATTTATTTATTTATATGTATTGTCCAGTTTTAATAATAAGTTAATTATAAATTCTTTTATAAATTAAACAATCCTTATTGAATTGAAACTGGGCCTTGTGTAGGCTGACTAATTATGGGAATGTCAGCCCATTAGAGTTTCACAAGGAAGGGTCTCTACTCTCTGCCTATATATGTAGTATAGCAGTTCCATTGAAGTAATACCATCTGAAAAACATATTAGACTAAGAGAGCAGTTTTACTCTCCTTAGTTATTTTGTTTTCTTTTCTTCAACTTTATTTATACCCAATCATCAATTACTATCAAGAGTTCTGCTGTTTCCCGAGGTACGCATATTTTTATTATTATTCATATATGCTATAGAACCATCTGCAATATATTCTTGTATATAGGAATTATTTATAAATTCCTTTAATTGGTATCAGAGCCTGGTTTACAGATTGTTCTATGGCTGTATGAAATTAGAATCATATGACGATTATATCCGTTCATATTGATTGGGGAAAATTATTGTGATTTGGGTAAATTCTTTTTATTAGGGTTCATAAAGAAATTTTTTCTATAGAACCCTAAATTTGTGTTTTGTTTATGATTAATTAAAATTTTCTCAAATTATAATTATTGAGAATTTAGATAATGTTTGTGATTATTATAATTCTCAATCTATGATTAAGTTTCTATTGATCATGTATATGTAATTTTCGAATTGAGATAACTTTATCCTGGTTTTACTTCCTTTATTGAGATCGACAACTTCTTCATTGTATGTTGTGTCTACCTAAAGTGAACCACAGCTTCTATCTTGAAAAAAACATGCAAATAAGAACTAAATCTATATGGTATCTTCATATTCAAGAAATACATGATTTGGCATTAATATTTAGTAGTCCCCGAATCCACGCAAAAATCTGCAAAACAGTAATGACCCTCTTAGATTTCGACAACTAGTGCAAAGTGATTTCATTGAATTGCAAAGTGATCAGTGATATCTTATTATATGCATTTCATGATATTATGTAATCAATTATGATTTGTGTTCCTTCTCTCCTGGACTCAATATGCGTTTGTTTCATAATAGACAAATGATTCAATTATGCAATTGATTATGAATTGCTATCCCAATTACGTAATTGACTTTAATTATGAGTGAGAGATAAAATACATACATATGTATTGATTCAATCATGTGGATTCAATTCTCATTGATGTTAATCACATATTGCCTAATTGGGATTTGGCATTGCAGTTATTCATATATATATATATATATATATATAGAATTATAGTTAATTATGTATATATATGAGATTGAATTTGTTTATCTCAATTATATATGTATGTCTAAGTAATTTTGATCATGAGTGTATTGATCAAAATTTTTGAATTTCCTTGTGAATTTGGGACTGAATCTTTCAAGAATCATATTTTAGATATTGTATTCTCTAAAATTCAGCCCGAAAATTTTTTATATAAATTTTAAATATTATCATCTGTTAAATATCCCTTATACTCTATCTTGGAGCACCATTTGTATATTTTTACTATTTTAGAGACAATATGCATTTATTTAATTATTTAAATTTTATTGTAAATTGTTTCGAAATATTCTACCAAATTATTTTGAATATCCAAATATGCAATTTGAATAATTTTGTGAGATTGTAAGCTCGCCTATTGCGAGTCCAATCTTTAGTGTTATTTTTGCAAATAATATATATATATATATATATATATATATATATATATATCTTTATTTTTCAAAATAATTTTGGCTTGAAAAAAGGGAAAAATAGCAATTATGGTGACAATAAATAATTTGTTTTGAAATCATTAGTGTATACACTCTATCGGAGTGACATTAATGTACGTTTCTTGTGGTAAATAATTTTTTCTTTTTGTTGGGTATTTCTTTTTGATATATTTTTAAAAGGATTACGAAATCACCTCAGTTACAGATTACTGATATGTTACTCTATATCATGTGTACTATAATATGCTTTAATCTTGTATCTATAATTGATTTGAAATTTACTAATCTTAGATTGCATATTTCTCTTAATTAGTTATGCTTTTTTATATTCATTATTCTTTATGTGAAATATGAGCTTTTAATGTGTATGATCTACTTCCCTATCGGATACTATTTCTGCATCGTTAAAGCTTATATTTCCTGATATGTGCTATAATTATAGGTGTTATTTTAACCTTAATGATTATTATATTTTAATAATTGACTATTGCTACCCAAGTGGGAAAATTGTTAAATATATATATATATATATATATATATATCCTATGTGGATTAGCATTATTAAATTATTAAAATATTTTTTAAATCATTAATATATCAACTATATTAATTGTGTCTTATAATATAACATTTTAATTAATTGAATGAATATTGTAACTAAGTTTATCTAATTTGGTTTATATTTCTCCTAATTCTTAGTGGCTCTTTTGACCTAGAGCTTCACCAAATAAATATTAAGACAACATTCTAAAATGATGATTTTTTAAATGATATGCACATAGATCAACGTAATTGATCTTTAGAAATATGGTCAAAAGCATCTAGTATGCAAATTAAAGAGATCCATATACATTTTAAAATTGGCCTTGAGGCAATGGTACCTAAAATTTCACCATGTTGTCACTTTGATTAGCTTCAAGGAGAATATGTGTTTCATTAGTGTTTTTACATGATGACTAGTGGGAGTAAGTTTGCAATTTTAAATATTGTACTCTTAGTGTTTTTTTTTTGGCCTGAAATTCAATGAGTATTCCTTACTCTGCTAGTGGCACCTTGGTATATCATATTCTCCCTGTCGATGTGCCATAGTCAAGGAATTAATTTTTTGGTCTTTATATGAATTGAATAATTTCATCAGGTATGATATGTATTTATTATATTTTTTTTAATATAATTAATGATTATTTGTATAACTGTAACCTCACTCATCGTGGCTACAATTATACAAATTTTGTGAATTAAATGATTAAATTTTTTAATCATTATTTTATTGCATTAATAATAATTATACCCTATCGGTGTGTTATCATTAATGTAATTTATTGTACAATGCACTGTTAGTTTTATGCTTTTATCAATTATCTTTTGAATACCCTATTGGTATTAGAAACTTTGGTGATATAAGATTTGTACATTATAATTATTATATTTCTTATTTATTATGGTTCGGAACCTTTAGGCCAAACCATCATAAGTAAGAAAATTTTTTCTAAAGGGCATAATTGGCTGTGTATAAGGAACCATTTAATTCTCTTATTGCATGATCACATCGTGTATATTAAATGTTCTTTTTGTTGTTATAATGTCAGCCTTCTTTGCCTATGCCTGACTTTTGTCAAGACTTTGAATAAGATCAATTTTGAGGACTTGAGATAATCTTTGAATCTCTATTTGGCTATCAGTAATATGGACAAAAAGGTTCCATATGCTTTCGCTGATTAATATATGCTCAATTTTGTACTCATCCTGAAATTGCTTTTGCTATTAATGTTTTAGGGACATATTTGAGTAGCCCAGATTTGGGTCATTTAAAGCTGTGAAAAGGTTATGAAGTATTTGCAGGGAACCAAAGATCATGTATTGACCTATAGGAAGTCTGATCAACTTCAGGTCATTGATTATTCTGATTCTTATTTAACATGGTTGCCCTGACGACCGAAAGTCTACTTCTGGCTTTATTTTTTTATGATGACATGAGTAGCTATCTCTTGGAAGAGTATTAAACAGACTCTTATAGCTACTTATACCATGTAAGCAGAGTATGTCGTTTGCTATGAGGGTACTTGTCAAGCCATATGGTTGAAAATCTTAATCTCTGGCTTTTATATTGTTGAAAGCATTTCTAAGCCACTCGTGATATATTGCGACAATACTATTGTTGTGCTTTTCTCTCAAAAACAACAAAAGTTATTCTCAATCAAAGCACTTTGATATTAAATACATGTTTGTTAGAGAGAAATTCTGGAGTTTCAGACTAATATTGAGCATCTTGCTACAGAGAACATGTTAGCAGATCCACTAACTAAAGGCTTAACTATTAAAGCTCTTCAGAATCATGTAACTCATTTGGGTTTAGTTAAGTCTTTTGATGTTTTGGGTTAGTGGGAGTCACTACAAGAAAATTGACTTTCAATGGCGACTTTTTAGTGGCGACTTTTTAGAGTCGCCACCAAAAGTCAAATTTTTTTAAAATAAAATTAAAAGAAATGAGAGTCGCCACCAAAAGTCTAATTTAAAAAAAATTAAAGAAATTTAGATTTTTTTAAAAAAATAAAATAAAAATTTAGACTTTTGATGGCGACTATAGTTAATTAAAAAAATAAAACAATCAGACTTTTGGTGGCAACTTAAGTCGCCACCAAAAGTCAATTTTTTATTTTAAAAAAGTCTGATTTTTAAATAAAATAAAAAAATCAGACTTTTGGTGGCGACTATAAGTCTTTCTTAAAAAAAATTAAAAAAATCAGATTTTTTAGAATAAAATAAAAAATTAGACTTTTGGTGGTGACTATAGTTGGCACCAAAAGTTTTTTTAAAAAAAAATATAAAAAGTCCAATTTTTTAGAATAAAATAAAAAATTAGAAGTCTTTTCTAAAAAAATATAAAAAAAAGTCAGATTTTTTAGAATAAAATAAAAAAGCCATTTTTTACTTAAAAAATTCAAAATTTTTTTTATTTTTCTTAATTTTATTTAAAAGAAATTCAATTTTTTTATTTTTTTTAAAAATTAGATTATCGGTAACGACTGAAGTCTATTTTTTTAACTGAAATCATTTTTTTATGAAATTAGCTAAAGTCAGACTTTTTGTAGAGATTCCAATAGTAATAATATATTTGTTTTTTGTTAAGTTTAATATTATTTTATTTCTGTTTTATAATATTTTTGACCTAAAATATTTTTAACAGATTATATATATAGATATATATAATATTTTGCACTTACATAACACAAATGAAGCAGTGGCAGAATGACAAGACACACATGGCTGCAAGCAAGGGACCCAGGTTCGAATCTTAGGTATGCACATGCTTGGTTTAATTTCAAATAAACTTGAATATTGTACACACAAAAATTGAGTCAGCTCGGGACAGCGAGTTATTGGATCGGCCAAAACCCGCATGAGTCGAATGGATCTCGGGTCGACCGCTGGGCCAATCCAGATCTAAAAAGATGGCGAGTGACTTTTGGTGGAGACTTTTAAAGTCACCACCAAAAGTTGTCTTTGGTGAAGTTGCCACCAAAGGTAGTTTTGGTGCCACCAAAAATCACTTTTTCTCACGAATTTTGTTTTTTGCAATAAAGATGACTTTTGGTGACTTTTGGTGGCGACTTTTGAAAGTCGGCACCAAAAAAATCAGCCACGGACTTACGCCAACAACATTATTCACCACTAAAAGTCGCCACCAAAAACTTTTAGTGGCGACTTTTAGACAAAAGTCGCCACCAAAAGTCTTTTTTTTGTAGTGAGTATAAAATTTAATATTTACTTAGTGTTATTCTTATGAGATATGTTTGTGATGACATCATTTATACTATTATATCTCTTAGAGAATTTTTAGATGCTTGGATCATTGGTCAGGATTGCACAAGGATCACATCCTTGCAATGTATGTTCTGACACCAGTTTCACATATTATTCAAATCTTTTGTTGAGGATCTTGACATGTAAGATGTCATGCCCCTATCGGACATGGTTTTTGCATTGTCAAATACTTATTGCCTCTTGATTTAACTTGAGGATTGTTAATTTATAGTGATAACTCATAATTGGCATGTCTATTTTGTTGTATTATTAAATCTGAAAATTATTTATCCTTTAAACTAATGATTTATATTGTCCAAGTGGGAGATTGTTAGATTTTTCATATGGATTACCATAAATCATATTTATCTATACATTTATTTATTTATTTATTTATATGTATTGTCGAATTTTAATAATAAGTTAATTATAAATTCTTTTATAAATTAAACAATCCTTATTGAATTGAAAATGGACCTTGTGTGGGCTGACTAATAATGGGAATGTCAGCCCATTAAGGTTTCACAATGAATGGTCTCTACTCTCTGCCTATATATGTGGTATAGCAGTCCCATTGAAGTAACACCCTCTGAAAAACATATTAAGCTAAGAGAGTAGTTTTACTCTCTTTAGTTATTTTGTTTTCTTTTCTTCAATTTTATTTATACCCGATCATCAATTACTATCAAGAGTTCTGTTGTTTCCCCTTGTACACATATTTTTATTATTATTCATATATGCTATAAAATCATTTGCAATATATTCTTGTATATAGGAATTATTTATAAATTCCTTCATCCTACGCCTCATCGACCCAACTAAAGGTCAAGGATGCAGCATAATGTCACAGAGAATAATTAATGTTGAAAGCATCTGATCTCAAATCTATTTGGTGAATGGCTAATATGAGTTTGACATTTGTTAAAGCAAACTTCAAATTGATACTCTACAGTGACTGAGCGATTGCTGGCCATGCAGCTATTTCTCATTTCATCCTGGACTCCTCACAATTGTTCCAAAATTATATTTTTCATATTTTTAGAAAGTTTACTCATTATATATATATATATGATGATAAGAATTTTGCAATTACTTATGCTGTCAAGTTCTCTGTTCGTATTGATATTCTTGTAATATTTTGTTTGTCCTTCAATTGGCTCTACCGTTATTTCAAGAGTTGAGCATAAGTATCGTGATTGTCAAGTATACATGTGAATCCAGAAAAACCCCCAGTACTACTCTGAGCCTTGTAAATGAGATAGGAACATACTCATTAGCCTTACATTGTCTAATTAGGGATTGTAAATTGGATTGACCTAATAATCGTATAAGAAATTGTGGGTTAAGTAGGTAAAAACCTAGAAGCAATTTGGGAAAATTCTTTTAGGTGCTTTTGAATTCTAGGTTAGCATATACCATCATTATGGGTAAGAGTAAGAGAGGTAATTAGCTCTATGAAGTATTAAGGGGATTAGTAATTTTTGGTCATTTTTATTGTTGATTTCACTTATTAGTTTCAGTTTTACTACACTTTTGCTGTCAAACTTTTAATTTTGTCATTATACTTTTGTTTTTGAATTGCTCAACCAAAGTTAAGATGAGAAATTAATACTTAACAATTGTCTTTACGAAATTAATACTTATCGATGACTATTTTTGTTGTCACATTCCTAAGCATATAAATAGGGCTAGAAATGAAATTTAGGTCTATTTTTGCTAAAGAAGAAGCTAAGGTATGATGGCTAAGGCTATTTTGGTGGTTCAAGCTACTACGACCACCGAGTCGCCCAAAATTAGATTTGTAACAACTTGCAGTATAGTGATCATCTCAGGTCGTATTCTCTCAAGGAGTCTTGCTTCTAAATTGCCTAACTAATTGTTCTTACACTAATCTACCCTAATTATAGCTTAATTAAATGCTAAAATAAAACATTAATAGAATATTAATCCTAAACATAACAGAAAAATAAAATTACACTAAACACATAAAAGCAATCAGCCATAGAGTCCCTAGAGTTGCAACTATCATCATTCTTATTTTCAAATTAATTCCAATGTTCTCTATCATTAGGATTTCTAACTAATATTTCCAAGAGACTTCCTAGAACTAGATTATACATAAGTTAAACTTAACCACATGCAATCTGATTAAGTCCAACCTAATTAAGTTAGAAAATCATCTAAGCAAGTCATTTTTATTCTACTTGTTACACCAACTAGTAAAAGAAAGATAACATCTCAGATTAAAAAAATAAACTAGTAATCACACTCAAAGAGGCTCACCAGCACACTAATGAACATGAAAATAGAGATATGAAATTAGAACAGAAATGAAATAGAAGAACAACAAGAACTTATCTGATTAAGCTCAAAAAAATCAAGTTACAATGCTAGTTCATCAATGGACTGATTACAACACTTTTTAGCCTTCTATGGAGGCCAAAATACAACAAAAGAAGAAAATTTTTGGGGGGGAGCGGTAGACCTACGAATTACAAAGAAAATGGAGGAAGAAATGGTTCTTCAATAAGTGAAAAATGGTTTCTGAAGGTCTTTTGTAGCTGCTGCAAGAGAGAAGGATGAAAATGAGCTTCTAGTCAACTCCATGTGTTGTCCCTTTCTTCCTTTCTGTTGTATGCCTTGCTATTCTGTTGTTGTTACTTTTCTATTGCTGTCTACTACAGCAGAAAGCATTTCTATTGTTTACTTTTGTTGGAAAGTGTAGAAATGTGGGCCTTGGTCAGTCTAGTTAGCCCTAGTCAATGCCCAGTTAGCACATAATGCCATGTCAGCATCTAGGTGGCCTCTAAGTCAGCAAAATAACTCTCCAGTAATTAAATCTATAAATTAGGCACAAGGATTAATGGGTCTCTTATCAATTGAGCTTATAAAAATATGGAATTAAAACATATTAGTTCTATAATTATTTTAGACCCAATAATTACCAAATATGATATAACTAGAGAGTTCACAATAATTAAGATGCAAAAAGACTAAGATAGGTACTAAATTGCCTATAAAAATGCCCAATATCATTTGGAAAGAATGAAGTCTATCCACTTAGGTTACGTTTTGGAGTTCTTTGATATCTAGCATTTTTATATACATTTTAATCTTTATCTTAGTCTATTTGCATTTTCATCTATTCAAATTCTTCAATTTTAATACACTTTATGATTTATTGGGTCTAAATCAATTTTGGATGGAAAATGAATTATTCTCATATTTTAAGACTTAAATTATTAAAGACTCAAAATCTATTTGGGTATTTTACAGAAATTAATTTTGGAGAACTCTTGCTGATGTGGCATGGTTGATGATGTGGCATTGAGGTGGATGTTTTTGCTGACTAGGCATGTTCTCCTCTCTCTCTTGGTAACATGGAGGTGTACATTTAGATTTGTTTAGCATTTTTACATGCATTCCCCCTTTTGCCTCTTCCCAAACTTTGCTGAAAATGGCAACAAACACACATCAGTTTTTTCCATGGAAAAAGAGCCACTTTACTGCATCTTATACATGTCTCCTCTTCTGCAATGCTTCCACCCTTTTGCTGTAAACTTTAGAAGTAAAAAACTAAAGTCAAAGAAAAGGCATCTAGGGCAGAATATTTCATTAGTCATATTTGGCATCAGTTTTGTAACTCAAAACACATTCCACATTTTTCAGTAACTTAGGAAAATTTGCAGCTCTACTTTCCTCTATTTTTCTCTCTATTGTTTTGGTGATTTTGCTCTTATGGAGGGCTAAAATCTCATTGTGATCAGTCACTAGGAACTTGGAATGTTGTAATTTGAGCTTTCAGTACAAGATAAGTGTTTTATTCTTCATTTTATCTCATTTTCATTTTTTGCTCTACTCTTGTGTTTATGCTGATATTCTAATCTGAACTTGTAGAAACATGAAATGTGTTTTAATATAGGCATCTGAGATATAATCTTGCTTTAACCGGTTAGTATAGTAAGAAAAATAAAATGACTTGCTTAGATGATTATCTAACTTGATTTGGTTAAGATCTATTAAGGTTTATCCAGTTATAGACTAATGAAGTTCTTCTTGACTATAGTTAGAAGCAATATAAATTCTGGAAGTTTTTCTAGATTTCTTTTCATAAAAATCAAATGGTGAAATGAGAACAAGACTGAATCAATGAGTTATGTGATAATGGTTACACTCCCATAATTCCTAGTGGTTGGTTGCAACTTCAGTTTAATTTGTTGTCAATCTTTTCTGCTACTATTTTGTAGTCTATTGTCTTCTTTTCTACAATTGTTCTATCATAACAAACCCCTCCCCCCCCCCCCCAAATTTATGTGTTCTGTTTTTAGTGTTTATGTTTAAGAACAATTAATTAGAGGTTAGAAGTGAGGCTACTTGAATGAATACGACTTAGATATCACTATGTTGCAAGGTTACCATGAATTTAATCTTGGGCTATTCGGCATAGCTGTGGCATGAACCATTCTTCTTCTACTTTTCTCTCTATTTTCACCATGAACTCATTATTTTATGTTTTTACTGATATGTGTAGATACCTCTAGGATTGTTATGAATATAAGTTTGTAATGGGATTTGATTTCGTTTGAACTCTTGTATCTCTTTGGCAATGATTACGTTTACTTATCTTGTTCTTAATGCTTTCATTGCTTTAATCTGGTCAATTATTGAATTGTTGTGTTGATCCATTTCCAAGTTTTATTATATCAGACAGAATAGTTGCGCATAACATACCATGCATTCACTAAGGAGTGACATAATCAAGAGATCGGGGACCCTCCTTCATTTGCACTATGTAAGTCAAAAATTCCCATAATTAAGGATCTTGACTTTTATGATTCACACAAATAGAAATTTAAACATATCTGGATCCATGCTTTTCTTCTTTGTAGTCGAATTCGTGTTCATTGTTCTGAATTTCTTTCTTTTAGATCTTCTTGATGATTTTGAGAGAAAACACTAAATGGCAGACCTTTTTTGAACCAACGTTCTTTTTTTTTTATTGCTGTTATTTAAAATTTGAAATCATAGTAAAAGGGGTATATTACCTTTTGACCCCTATAAAGTTTTTAATTACCTAAAACCTCTCAACCATCACAAGAAGGCACCAGTATATTAAAAACTTCTCATTTAGGTCCTTTAATGTTATATTATGTAAATTTAATAATTAATGCCATTAAACTTAATTACATGGGCCACATATTAGAAAATAATCTAACATTCTCCTGCTTGGCCTTTATAATTACTTGATAGTTTAACAACAACTGTAAGTACACTCCATACATCAAATTCACTAACATCTCTAGACTTAGTTGAATTAGTTGTAAGCAAATCATAGCGGTCACATGTTATTTTGCAACATGATCCCTTCCATGTATCACAGAACATCCCTAACCCAACATCAACTTTAATTGAGGAAAACTGTAAGCCTCAACATAACCTATCATCTCACACAAACATATGTACATAGATACTAAAATAATAACAAGTGTAATATGCAAAAAATAACTATAAGTGAATTCATAGTGTCACAAACATAACAAACACAATAAATACAATACTGTAATCAACATAGCAAGGCTTTGTCCACTATGCCCATATGCTCTACATGACTAGAAAATAATTTGGGTGATAATCCCTTAGTCAACGGATCCGCTATCATCTAATCAGTACTGATATGCTTAATAGACACTCTCCACTTCTGTACTTCCTCCTTAACTGACAAATAATTCAACTCCATGTGTTTGGCACCCTTAGAGTACTTGCCATTCTTTGAGAAAAATACAGCTGTAGAATTATTACAATAAATTCTCAGAAGCCTGGATATACTGTCGACAATCCCAAGTCTTGAGAAAAAAGTTCCGCAACCACAATCCTTGAACAATAGCCTCAAAGCATGCCACAAATTAGCCTCCATAGTAGAAGCAGCAATGATAAATTGCTTTCCACTCTTTCATGAAATTACTCCTCTAAACAATAGGAACAAGTTAGCGAAACGTAGATTTCCTGATGTCCACGCATCCAACATAATCTGAACCTATATATCCAACCACTTCCAGATAATTAGACCTCCTGTACGTGAGCATATGTTCTTTGGTGCCTTGCAAATACGAAAGAACTTTCTTTACAGCCTTCCAATGGTCCATACCAGGATTGCTTTGGTATCTATCAAGTATACCAACAGCGAAGGTAATGTCTGGCCTAGTACAAGTCATTGTATACATCAAGCTCCCAACCACTGATGCATAAGGGATTGTATTTCTTTACATTCCAATTCATTTTTAGGACTTTGCATTTGACTAAATTTATCTCCCTTCTGAATTGGAACTCCTTCTGCAGAGTATTTATCCATTCTGAATCTCTCTAAGACCTTATTAATATATCCTTTCTGTGATAAACCCAAGAGTCCTTGTGACCTGTCCCAGAATATTTCTATCCCAATTACATAGAACACCTTACCCATATCTTTCATTTCAAAGCTCTTAGAGAGAAACTTCTTCACATCAAGTAACATTCCCAAATCATTTGTAGCAAGTAATATATCATCAACATATAGAACTAAAATGACAAATTTACTCCCACTAACCTTTATATAGATACATCGATCAACGGTGTTCTCTATAAAATCATAAGATGTGATGGTATCATTGAACTTGAAATACCATTGACGAAAGGCTTATTTTAGTCCATATATTGATTTCTTCAGCTTACACACTAGGTTTTCTTTTCCTGCGGTCAAAAAACCTTCAGGTTGGTCTATATAGACTTCCTCTTCTAGGTCCCCATTTAGAAAGGCAATCTTAATATCCATCTGGTGAAGATCCAAATCATAGAGCCACCAAAGCCATAACAATCCTCAAGGAGTCTTTCTTTGAAACTAGAAAGGAAGTCTTCTTATAGTCAATGCCATCTTTCTGGGTGTAACCTTTAGTAACAAGTCTGGTCTTGAACTTTTCAACATTGCCATTTGAGTCATGTTTGGTCTTAAAGACCCATTTACAACCGACTCTCTGAGAACCTTCAGGCAATTCAACCAAGTCCTAGACATTATTGTCATCCATTGATTTAAGTTCTTCTTTCATGGCATTAATTACTTTCCAGCATTGCTATAGTCCATGGCTTGTTTAAATGAGACTGGATCCTCAGCAATGCTCAAGTCACACATTCTCAAGATTGTATACCACAAAATTCCTAAGAATAGCATATCTCTTTTACCTTACAGATCGTCTTAATGCTACTTCCTCTTGAGGTTCCTCTTCAGGTTCCCTTTGAAGTTCCCTTTAAGGTTCCTATTGTGGTACAATAATTTCTTAATCAACAGTGACTGGTTCATTCTCTATAATCTGAACAGGTAGGTTTGGGACATTGATTGGTTTTTCTGGTACGCTACGAGACTGTGATATAACGACGGGAATAACAAAATGGGAAGAAATCTTGAGTGTAGGTATTACAACTTGAGTTTCTTGTATGTCCACTTTTTGTGGTTCACCACTCCCACTAGTTTGACCATTCTCAATGAACCGAGCATTGCTAGAATCTACAATTCTTGTAGTATGGCTAGGACAATAAAACCTATACCCATTTAACTTTTCAAAATAACCAATGAAAAAGCCACTGACCGTCCTAGGATCTAACTTCTTTTCATATAGATTGTACACCCTTACTTCTGATTGACAACCCTAAACATAGAGATGACTAGGTTTTCTGCATGTCCATAGTTCATAAAGTGTCTTAGGAACTGCCTTACTAGGAACCCGGTTAAGTAGATACATAGCGGTTTTTAATGCATGCATCCATAATGATAGGGGTAGTGAGCAATTACTTAACATAATCCTAACCATATCCATTAAGGTGTGGTTCTGTCTTTCAGCTACACCATTCCGCTGAGGTGTGCCAGGCATTGTGTATTGTTCATAAATGCCCTTACTCTCAAGGAACCTTACAAATGGACTTGGACATTATCCACTTTCATTGAACTTGCTATAAAACTCACCACCTCTATTTGACCTCACTACTTTCACTTTCTTATCTGACTGCTTTTCCACCTCATCAATGAACACCTTAAGGAAGTCCACAGATTGAGATTTATCATGTAGTAAATAAATATAATCATAACGTGAGAAATCATTTATAAAGGTGATAAAATATCTTTCACCGCCCTAAGAAGGGATGTCAAAAGGACCACAAATATCAGTATGTATAAGGTAAAGAAGTTGGGTGCTTCTTGTGGCTGCTTTCTTTAATGTATGTTTGGTTTGCTTTCCCTTAATACAATCCACACATATATCCATGTCACTAAAATCCAACTGAGGTAGGATTTCATTTTCACCAACCTCATTATCCTTTCTTTGGATATGTGACCTAATTTTTGCTAGCACAAGAAAGCAGAATTTTCATTTGTTGTACTACGTTTAATGCCTACTCTAGTTTCAACATGAAATAGAGATTCAGCAAATTCATTATTCAAATTAAAATAGTAAAGCAAACCACATAAAGTATCAGATCCATAAAAGTACTTGTTTTTATACAATGCAAATGTACCGTTACCAAATTTGAAATAAAAACCTAAAATATGCAATTTCCCTACTGAAACAAGATGTCTAGCACAATCAGGTACGTAGAGACACTTTTCAAGATCTAAATGACATCTAGTGCCTAAGATCAATCTATAAGTCCCAATGCCTTCTATCCGTACTTTCATCCTGTTTCCCATGAATAAGTACTGTTCAGTTTGTTTTATAGGTTGGAACAAAATGAATCCCTGTAAAACATGAGAAACATGAGTAGTAGCACTAGAATCTAACTAACAGGTATTATTAGGAACCTCTATAAGGTTTGATTCAAAGCATACAGAAACATAATGCATACCTTTCTTTTTAAACCAAGCCTTTCTTTTAGGACAATCTTTAAGTATCTCATCTTATTGCAAAAGAAACATTTAATTTGTTTCTTGATTTGGCCCTTAGCAACTTTCATTGGGGCCTTGCCTTTTCTTTTATCCTTCTTGTCCTTTTTCCCTAGCTTGTACTTACTACTGCTAGCGCCATCATGGACAGTTAGGTGAATAGAGTGATCCTTCATCTTCTTTAATCTCCCTTCCTCCTGCACTAACATAGCCTTCAATTCCTTTTAGTTCCACTTATCTTTGAAAGCATTGTTGTTGATCTCAAATTGGCTAAATTCAGTAGGCAAGGAGTTAATGATGAATTGCACTAGAAACTGGTCACTCCCTTCCATCCCCAAAGTCTTTAACTTTGCTGCTAGATTGGACATATGAATCACATGATCATAAATGGTCTGTGACCAGTCAAACTTCTTTGTAGTCAACTCACTCATCAAGCTTCCTACAATTGACTTATCTGTCAAGTCTGACTCAGAATACTCCTTTATCTTTCATGAATTCCTTAGCATCATCCGTCTTCAGCATCGATGGCTTCACATTTTCAACCATGGTAATCCTCATGAGGTACAAGCTTAGTCTGTTTGAACGCTCCCACAGTTCATAGAGCTCAATATCATCATCTGAGCTTTCCTCAGTAATGGCTGTAGGCTTTTCCTTATTAACTATGGCTGCATCAATGTTTCAAAGACCAAGATGGAACTTGATCTGTTTAGACCATTCACCATATTCAGCCCGTTGAACTTCACAATGTTGTTCACCGATCCCGAGAGACTTACTGCATAACAAACATACATGCACACCTATTAATGCTTTGAGATAAATTTAAAAGATTCAGAAATTTTCACATATAAACTTTAAGCATGCATTTAAGATTTCCTTTGGGCAATACTCAAATGCATAAAAACCAAATTGATGCCAAATAAGTTAGCTTTTAATAGAAAAATCACAACTTACATCAGTTAACTAAGTGTGTCATCTTTGGATATACTCACTAATTAACTTAAGTATCATGGATCATCCCTTTAATATTATAAATTACATGCAATGGTCCACCTTTAGGTGATCTCATAGTCATAAAATTTTTAACTTCAATTGTTTAGATAAAACAATCATGTCATTTCATTCATGGCATCTATAAAATATGAACAATTAATTGAAACACACTTATAATAGATGTCTAAACTTCAATCTAACTAGACCACTTTGGTGATAAACTAGTTTCCATCATATATAGACAATTTACAAAGTGTAAAATAAATTTTAGTGAACAGATAAATATACTTCCACATTATTCAGCACCTTACATACAATTGAACATTTCTAATGCATTCACTTTAATGCCCCTTACGCAAATTAGATCGGCGAAAAGAAAAAATTCTTAATACATGGCATTTTAATTCTCGCTTCACCGCTATAACAATATGACACTACTGCTATAGTGGTATGTGATAGAGAGCAAGTAGGATTTTTTAAAGACCCAGCGCTATAGCAGTGCTAGGCAAAGGCCATTATGCGATTTTCACATAAACATTTATTTTCACCCAGAACCACCATCATGTGTTTTCCAAAAATTCATAAATTCATTATGCATTTTTTAGAAATAGTGCAGAAACATAGAAACTCAAAAAAAAACATATGATGATTTCCAAAAACATAAAAGTAGTGCGATTTGCAGAAAAGCAGTAACAGTAATGTGCGATTGTTCCAGAAACACATAAACAACTACTGAAAAACCAATTCATAGAAACAGTTGATTCCAATTTGAAAGTTTTTCATCAGAAACGCAAACCCAGAAAATGCAAATGAAAAATTACGTTTTTCATAAATCAAAAGAAATGTGATTTACGAAGATGCGAAATAGTTATGTGATTGCAGAAATGCAAAAAAATAATTTACAAAACAGTAATTCGCAAAAACACATAAACATTTACGTTTTTTCGTAAATCAAAAGAATTGCGATTTACAAAGATGCGAAATAGTTATGTGATTGCAGAAATGCAAAAAACAATTCGCAAAAACGCAGAAACATTGATGGTGAATCATCAAAGTTAGAACCTAGCTCTGATACCACATGTAGGCCGAAAATTCCCACAATTAAGGATCTTGACTTTCATGATTCACATAAACAGAAATTTAAACATACCTTGATCCATACTTTTCTTCTGTGTAGTCGAATTCATGTTCTTTCCTCTGAATTTTTTTCTTTTAGATCTCCTTGATGATTAGGAGAGAAAACAGTAAACGATAGACCTTTTTTGAACCAACGTTCTTTTTCTTTTATTACTGTTATTTAAAATTTGAAATCAGAGTAAAAGGGCTATATTAAATTTTGACCCCTATAAAATTTTTAATTACCTAATAGCCTCTCAACCATCACAAGAAGGCCCCAATATATTAAAAACTTCTCATTTAGGTCCTTTAATGTTATATTATGTAAATTTAATAATTAATGCCATTAAACTTAATTACATGGGCCATATATTAGAAAATAATCTAACACACTATTGCTATGCTCATCCTCATCTTCTTCCTAATCATTGGTTTCTTCTTTTCCCTCTTCTTCAACGTCATCAATGAATGGCTGGTCGATAAATGTTCGATCCAAACTTCGTCATAAATTTTCTCTTCACTAAGGGAACAGTTTTGCAAATGAGATAGGAGCATACTCATTAGGGATTGTAAATTGGATTGACCTAGTAATTGCATAAGGAATTGTGGGTTAATTAGGTAAAAACCTAGAAGCAATTTGGAAAAATTTATTTTAGGTACTTGTGAATTATAGGTTAGCATATATCACCATTATGGGCAGGAGTAAGAGAGGTGATTAGCTCTATGAAGTAATGGAATTAACAATTTGACGTCATTTTTAGTGTTGATTTCCCTTATTAGTTTCAGTTTTACTACACTTTAATTAGTTGACAAACTTCTAATTTTGTTATTATACATTGGTTTTTGAATTGCTCAACCAAAAGTTAAGATATGAAATTAATACTTAAGATTTTCTTTAGGAAATCCTCATGGGAAAAATATGCGTATACTTGTGTATGAGTGTAGTATTTGATAGTGCAAACACGACAATGAACTTAGTATTTATTTTATCTACTACCTAATTTTTCTTCCTTCTTATATTCCTATGAACATGATTATTTTTTTAAAATCTCGTGCCCATGCTCATCCAGTTCCATTTGTCATGGTTTGTTTTTTGCTCACTGAACTATAGGTTCCTCCTTCACAACTTAAGGCCACACGGATTTTGCTGAGAGCCCTCACTTTTGTTTGTAGGGTAACCGTTTTAATTGAATTTTGAAACTCTTGTTATTTAGAATCTAAGAGTTACTCCTTCAACCATAGCTGGGATCCTTGCCTCTCGTAGGATTAGATCTTTTTTGTTGGTCTTTTTGTTATAAGAGTTGCTAATATATAAAATTGAGAGTAGGCTCTCTATGATATATTGCTAATTTTGCATTGTTGTATAAACTCTTGGAGGTCTCAATTTTAGAGGAGACTCTATCAAAAATTTTGTTTGAAAAACTATTGAAAAGGAATTACATGAAAGAATGAATCCATTATTAAAATTGGAACTTAATAGTTGAATGAGTCATTGTTTCAAATCATATTGTTAGAAGTTATAAGAATAGGATATGTTGCACAATAAGACTTACGGAGGCAAATTCTCTTTCATTTTTTTTATGCTGATCGATCACATTAGTTCGAAATGTGACATATTTCACTGGTAAAATAAAACAACTAACCTATTCTCTTATACACATTACACTGTGAATATTTCAGTCCTAGTGTAGACTATGATGCTTCTCTCAAGAGAACTATATGTGGCACAAAATGAAAAAGATAGGGATGGCAATGAGGCAAAGTGAGAGATGCACTCCCTGCCCCCAGTCTTTGCCCCATATCCCTGCTGAGGAGAAAATTTGTTCCCCTTTCCCGCAAGTCCCTACAAATTGAATAAATAATTTTTAAAAATATTTAAAAAAAGAAAACAGTCAAAGATAGAATAAAAGTGAAAACAGAGGGAGAAGGAGACAACGCTGAACGCTAAGAGTAGAGGGAGAGGGAGACAACAATGAGAAGCTCACCACCATAAGATAGAGATGATGGCTAGACAAAGATGACAGTGAGACCAGGATAGAGATGACTGCGAGATAAAGACAAAGATGATAGCAAGATAGAGATGGACTGATGGAGATGAAGACAAATAAAACAGGAACAATGGAGATAAAGATGACTAGAACGACAGAGACGGAGATGACAGGAATGACAGAGACAGAGACAGAGATTATGGGAACAATGGAGACATGATGGTGAATGTGATTTGGATGGGAACTTGCACAAGCATGAGCACAATGCACAACTAAATGTAATTTGGCAATGGGAAATTGGGGATTAGGTTTAACATTGTGTTTTTTATTAAATTAAATTATTTTAATTATAAAATTATTAAAATATCTTTATATAAATATTATATATATATATATATATATTAAGAGTATTTTAAGAGTAGATAAAAGAATTAATATAATAGATGATATATTTATTAAGAAACAAACTAATCTTGATGAACTGAATAAGGTGCCAGATTTATTATACCCGAGAGACATAACTTATGGATGAGAATTGATTGGAACTCGGTAAGTATGGTGGTCGTTCAAATAATAAAGAGTGAGGAAAAGTATCATTCATAGGGATTGATGGAGTCAAGTACTCGAAAGACCAAGATAAAATGTTATTTAATCAGCTCTTCGACTTGAAGGTAGTTTTAAAGTTAAAAATTTAACTCATTTACAGCAAAACGATGGTAATAGTATTAACTACAGTAAAACAGAACAAGGATGTCAAGATTAAAAACTAAGGACTGTCAATCCCTATTCATTTTTCATAGGATTGATTATATCTCTCTCTCACTCTTGTCTCACTAGCAATAACCTAAGGCGCTTGAATTCTTAGAAGAATTTTTTCAATTCATAGCTAAGTTTAAACCTGACGTTCCATAATTTTTTATGCAAAACTCAAGTTCCATAATTTCTTGAGAAGTTCCCCTTCCCAATTTAGGTACAGCTATCAATAATCTTTCTCTCTAACTTGAAATCTCCCCATAAAATGTTCCACTTTAGCAATTATACGGTTATATCCTAGATCAAGGATTCAGCTTTATAGTCGCCCGCAACAACGCAAGTGGCAAAGAAGCAACAAACACATCACACTCACATTGCAACGTGCTTCTAGCATAGAGGGGAGGCTTCATTTTTGTGTTTCTTCCTTCTAACATGGCTTCCTTTCACCCTTTTGTGCCCTGACGCCTTTGGGTTTCTTTTGTTTCAACTTCATTTTCTTCCACATTTAGACATGCAAAATGCAAAGTAACATGATATTACAATTTTGAAGCTAAATTCATGCTCAACATGTCAAGAATTGCCAAATTAGGTTATGTACAACTTATAATCACACAAAGCTAGAATTCAACTAATATAATCCCAAAGAAAAGGTCTAAAATGCAACTTCGGAACCCAAAATAATCCATGGAAATACATGAAAAACATAGAGGTATCAAGAATCGAAAGTAAAGGCATCAAATGAAATAACTCGAAGTTAAGCTCCTCAAGTTTGCTTAAGGGCTTCCAGCACAATACTGGAAGCCTTTGAGGAACTTGTCAGAGCTTAATTCATTCCTTCAAATTTGCATATATGAGAGCTCCTAATTAATGAATGTCTTATAGGAAACCCAATGTGTAGAAGTTGCTTTATATAGAGATTTTAGTAGGGATCCCCTTCCTTCACTCACAAACAGAAATCCCATCATCAACAAATCATAATATATATTCAAAGGAACAAATATTAAAACTTTTGGCTCATTATAGATTTCTTTCTCCATTTGCCTAAACTATACATTATTCATGGGTTGTCTTTATCATAGTTTAAAAAAAAAGCTTATCACTCTAAAATATAGATATTTAACTTCTGTGTATTATTTCTTAAATTTGGATAATTAACTAACATAATATAAATGGTCACATGTAGTTGTAGGTGCTTATTTTTATTACTCCTATGATACTAAATTGCTCATCGATAAGTATCACTGTTATTTATATGTCATCATATTTTTTTTCTTTTTCAAGTTATGTAAACTATAATTTTTAATCATCATTAAGTTAAATTATAGATTTAATTAACCAACTAATAATTTGCTTTTCTATTAAAAAATAATAGTAAGACTCAATTATTTAGTATTATGAGAATAAAATAAATATTCTATTCACATGTAAATAGGTTTGTATGCAAATCTTAAAGGAGATTATAAGTATAAAAATGGTTGCTATTAGAAGAATATATGTTCGTTATCATGATTCCCGAATTAAAATGCACGGAAAGTGAAATCATGATATTTGAAACTCCCTTTATGATGAGGGGGCATGTGTAATAATTTGGGATTTCAGGCATTGATTGTCACTTTGTCAGATTTTGATTTTGTTTTGTTGTGTCAGATTCTTGAAAACCAATATTGATTAGGATAAATTTATAAAAAGCTCAACTTCTTAAGAGGTTGATTGTTTTCACCTTTGGATTATCTTGAAATCTATGTGTATGGTAACAAAAATATAGATCTCAAGATGATTTAAGGGTGGAAACACTCTATTGATTACTTCATAGGTAAAACAGTAATTTCGATCCATATACTTTTATCAAAACTTAAATTTAATACCTATACTTTCAAAACTTTGATTTTGGTTCCTATAGTTTTCAAACCCTGTGAAATTAGTCTCTATTGTTAAGTAAAGTTAGTCAAACCATTAAATTATGTGGCACAAATGTGCATCCCAGTCAGCTTCACTAATCCATGTGACAGCCAAGTGGCCACAATTTGACACATCAACACTCTAAGTCATATTTCCTTTTTTTAAAAAAAAAAAAAAGAAACGTATCATAATGGACTAAAATGAAAAGAAAGTTTCTAACTAGGGCCAAGTGCAATGCAAAATAGTAAGGTTGAAACCGTTACTTCTGTCCAAAAGCCAATCCTCCATTTTTGCAAGATCCGAGTCTGTTTCGCGTCCTTCTTCCTCTCTTCTTCTCTTTTCCTTCCTTTTTTTCTCTTCCTTTTCTCTTTTGTTCTCATTTTCTCTCTCTCTTCCTCACTCTGACCTTCTCTCTTTCTCTCTCTCTCTCTCCCCCTCCCTTGAACTCTCTCCCACCCTGTTATAGTGAACAAAGATAAGGAAAATCTCTCCTGCCACCCTCTATGTCTCATGTTTTCTTTCATGGAGAGAAGAGTATATATGTGGTCTATATAATAGGAACCGGCACCTCTTCCTTACTGTCCACTCTCTTCCTAGAGCTTTCAGAATCGTAGGATTGGAGAAGCAGACAGCATAGATTACTTCACAACATTATATTCTAAATAGTTGGATCTAAGAGATCCAACGGTCCAGATCGCACCTTTAAGTGCCATGTGTCCCCCAACGGTCTGCCCCACTTCACGCTTGGGTTCCACTCCTATGACCCGACCCTATTCCATGTTTAACCTATTTTTTAAAAAAAATGTTTTTGAACACCAATAGGTCCCACTCCTTCTTTTGTGTCTTTTCCAAGCTCCAGGTGGCCTGGCTTGAAGCTTTCTATGGAATCAGAGTGCTTGATCACACGCATGCTTTCCTATGTTATAGAACCATTGTTCTTCTCCAAGGAACCAGAGTGCTTTGTTTTTACCCGTGAAACCAGAGTGCTTGCAGCTTTCTTGGTTTTTTCCCATGCTTTATTTCTACCTATGGAATCAGAGCGCTTGTAGCTTCCTGTGCGTGCTTTCCTCCATCATGGAACCATTGTTCATGCTTGTCCTCCGTCGTGCACTGGCCACACCAATCCATGACCTTCTCCGCCATTGTTCAGCGTTAACTAGAGTGCTTCTCGTGAACCAGTGTAAGTGCTTCTCCTCCGTCAAGGTGGTGCTCCGCTGTTGACAGTCCATATATCCATCATGCGTTAAGGTAAATGTTCATAAATATATATATATATATATATATATATATATATATATACTAAATGTGTATGTATATATTTATACTGAATGTATTGTGTGTGTGTGTGTATATATTCATCACGTCATTTACTACATGTACTCTTAATCTAAAATTACAAAAATACCCCTAATAATCATTTTAAAAAATCTCCTTCTTTCTCTCCATCTTCTATCTCTTTCTCACTGCCCTTTGTTCTCTCTCTCTCTCTCTCTCTCTCTCTCTCTCTCTCTCTCACACACACACATTTTTTGGGCATTCCTCACCCTCATCACGCTGACACTTATTCTCCTATCAGAGAATTCCAAGGTCGACTTTGATTTCACAGGTAAAGGCCTTTTAGAAATAGTTGATTCTTTTTGTTCATTTCATTGGCACCTTGTAATCAATTAAGACCTAGTAATGTTTTTCTACTCTTTAAATATTGAAGGAAACAAAATATAGGGGATGAAAGGTAGAAGAATGATGGATGACCCAGAGAATCATATGATCATCTCTTTTTTAATAGAAAATATCTAACTTCAAAGAAGTCCATCAAATTTGAATTGGTACATATGAAACATATTGTACCGAACTCTGACTTGGTCGAAATACCCATGCTAGACTTTTGAATCACAAACTTCAACAGGTACTATATATTAAGAGACTCTATTCAAATTATTCTATACCATTGTGATAAAATGCCTATGCCAGCCAATTTAAATGAATTCTTCATGGTGCAAAAATAGATGATATATATATGATTCATGGCTTTAAATTGAGGACCGCATCATCTGATGCGGCCGCAATTTTGTGGTTGTGGTAGTCTCCGCAATCGCATCACCTCACAATTGCGGGGTGATTATAAAATGCATGTGTTGCGCTGCATTGGAACGGAATTGTGGCTGCAACTCCGTTCTGATGTGGCGCAACAAAATGCCTTTGCATTTTTGGTATAAAATCGAAAAACAAAAATGGTTCACAACATAATATTTCATTTGATTTCAGTCTTCAAACCTAGATCTAATCCAAATTCCAAATTCCAGAAGAGAGAGAAACCCACTTACCCGTTGAAGACTGCCATCATCATTGTTTGTTGAAGGTAGCTAGCCACCATTCATTCATACCTCCTATGACTCCTCTGTGGCTCTGTCATCGGTCTCCTCTATTTTCCAATGCAGTTTGTTGCTTCATGGCACCTTTCCAGCCTTCTCTTCAATCTTAGCCTCAAATCCCTCCTCCCATCATTGATCTCGACCTTCACTTCCGTTTTCAGCTCTTTGCAAACTACTCACACTCACGTATCGCAGATCGTACAATCTTGCCCTCTACTCTGCTCTTGCTTGATCTCATTCTCAAACCCTTACCAAGACCACTGTGAGCTCTCAGCCTCTTATCCTCAGTCCTCACGGCCTCAGTGTTTATCTCACCGACCTCTCTGTGTCTCTCTCCCTCCCTCTGTAATTTTTATGAGTTTTGTGACTTGAGAGCTTGCGTATGAGAGTGTGAGACAAACTGTGGGAGAAGCTAGTAAGGTTAGTAGAAGACTAGAAGCTTCAAATTCAACTCTAACAAGTGTGAAATTGAAATGATGTGAGTGGGTGGGGAGTCAAAAAGTCTGACCAAATATGAAATTGAAATGTTGTGGGTGAATGGGGAGTCTGAAAAATTGAATTAGTATTGAGATTGTGAGCGAGTGGAAAGTGTGAAAAATTTTTAATCTTTTATAAAATCTGAAATATGATGTGATGAAGATAAAATAATGATTATGAATAATATTTATGTGTTGTAATCTTATTTGATAATTATGTAAATAGATTTGTATATGACTTTTTACCTATTAACACATTAATTAACTATTTTTCTTCTTAAATTTTACAAGTAAAATTAATATGTTTGTATAGAATAAAAGTATATATTTATGGAATTAATATAAATATTAGATAAAATATGTTAGATATATTTAAAATTAAAGGTTATAACAATTATATACATATTTTATATATTTTTTGCAACTAAAAAAAAAACAACCGCAATGACTACAACCGCATCGCAGCATCCGCAACACCTGCAATCGCAGCGACCCGCAATGCAACCGCAACCGTGACCGCAACCGCAATTTAAAACCTTGATACAATTCAAGAAATCAACGCCTTTCCTCGTTAATTACGTTGTTGTTAGAAGAGAACAGAGTAATATGAGATCCAAAGCTAGCGAGAACTGTCATTATCAAGATTTGTGGATAAAATATTCTTGTTTGTTCAAGCCTAATATCAGTGTTTTTGCTTTAATCATGATACGAATATGAGTATGAACCTAGTGATGGAGTGGTGCTAGTGGAAGGGCTACTTCATCTACAGCCACTATGTTCAAAGCTGGTTGTGTTCTGATGATCATATGATTCTCTGGATCACCCATCATTCTTCTACCTTTCATACCCTTTGTTTCCTTCAATATTTAATGAGCAGAAAAAACAAATTATCAAGTCTTAATTGATGACAAGGTAGCATTGAAATGAACAAAAAGAATCAACTAAATCTGAATGGTCCTTACTAGTGAAATTGAAGTCAGCTTAGGAATTCTCCGACAAGAGAATAAGTGTGGACGTGATGAGGGTAAGGAATGCCTAGAAGATGAGAGAGAGAGAGCAGACAAAGAGTAGACAAAAAGAAAGAAGGAGATTTTTTTAATTATTATTAGGTATTTTTTTTAATTTTAGGTTATGAGTACACTAGCAAGTGATGTTGCGGATATTTTTGCCATATGGCACTCCAGTCAGCATTTTTCGTTAACTAATTTGATAGTGTTAAAAAGAATGGCATATTTGATAACAACTGAAACATGTGGGACATATTTGACCAAAAACAAACTTTAGGGGCATAAATAAAATTGGTGTAAACATTAGGAACATGAAGTATACTTTTGCCGGCCTAAAATTAAAGATGTGAATGGAGTTGATATTATCTTAGGAATAAAAGTTCATAGAGATATCAAATGAGTGACTTTTCCATACTACATAGACAAAGTGCTTGGTAAATTCAAACATTTGGGAACAAAAGAATCTAAAATTCTTTATAATTCCAATGTCAAGTTAACCAAGAATTTTGGGAGAATGATATCATAATTAGAATATGCAAGTGTAATAGATAATATGATGTATACAATACATTGTACGAGGCTAGATATTGCATTAGTTATTTGTAAACTTTTAAGGTTTACAAGTAATCTAAGCACTGAACACTAGAAAGCAATTTCTAGAGTACTTGGATATTTGAAAAAAAACACTTGGAAATTTGTGATTGTGGTTTTTCTATTGTATTAGAAGGTTATTCTGATATAACTTGGGTCACAAGTATTAATGATAATAAATCCAAATTTGGTTGGGTATTCACTTTGGTTAAAGGTGTCGTTAGTTGGGCACCTAAGAAGCAAACTTTTATTTCCCATTCCATAATAAACTATGACGACCCATTTGGTAGCCCAATATATCGAGAATAGTGCATTCCCTGGAACCATTCCCTTCCTTCCTTCATTTTTGTTCCAAGAGTTTGTTTTCCACACGTCTGACCATGGAAGCTGCAATAGGGAAGAGGGAAAAGATGGAAAACTAGGTAAAATGTCCAAAATACCCTTATCTTTCTTTCTAAATTTTGAAAATGTTCTCATGTTCCGGCTCTTCCTCGCACTCACCACTCCACCGCCACTAATCCCTACCTCCATCACTTTCTTCACCACCACCACGCACCACCACAATGAATCCCTAGTTTGGTCCTCCAACCTCATGCCCCCTAAAATGTTCGATTTCAAGAACATCGTCACCGGTAAATTAGACAACGGTGAGAGGAGAGGCAGAGATTGAAACTTGGGAAAGATGAGAGGTAGAAAGCAATTAAGATGCATAGATGAGAGACAAGAGAGATGAGATGCCAAGAAAGATGAAATGCAGAGAGGTAGAGAGAGAGAGTGACTGATATAAAACATAAAGGGTAACCCAGATACTCTTTTTTTCTTTCCATTAAAAAATACATACCAAACACATTTTTTCCATTTTCCATATTCTTTTCCATCCTATACCAAACATTTTTTTCCTCTTTTCCCTTTTCCTTTTCCTTTTCCTTTTCCTTTCCATTTTTGTTTTCCTTTCCTTTCCATTCTTGTCTTGCATACCAAACGGGCCCTGAATTTATTGCAATAGCAGTTACAAGGAAAGAAGCATAATGGTTGAGGAACATGCAATTAGACATTAAATTGTGGCCGCAACCTATGCCAGTCATTTTTATATTTTGTGATAGTGAAGCTACAATGCGTATGACTCACAACAAAGTTTGCAATGGGAAATCAAGATATATAAGCTTAAGACATGTTTATATTAGGGAATTAGTCATAAATAAAACAATGACAATTTTTTATATCAGGTCAAATAAAATTGGCTAATCCATTAACAAAATTATTGCCCAGAGATGTAGTACAAAAAACTTGTATGGGAATAGGGTTAAAACTCTTGAGATAAGATACTAGTAATTGAAAATCAACTTAGAGTTAGTATACACTCTAACAATAAAATTTCAATGGGTAATGACAAGTTATCAAGTGTTGTTTGAGGCACAGAATTAAAACCTTATTCTAGAAATGATACTATATAACATCATGTGTAGAGTTAGATGTTTAGAATGAAAATGAATTACTGACAAAAACTCCATAGTGCATACTATCACATAGAGAGGTTAACAAAGGTCTTAATGGAATTGTTAAATGTTTGGAATAATAGGGACATGATAACAATACCACCTATATAAATATTAAAGTGGTGTCACTTTAAACAAAATTTAGAGAGTAGATTTTTCAATTATTCATAAAACCAGGATGAGCACATGGCCAAAAAATGCTAGAGCAAGATTACTAAAAAGCTTTAACTTGATAATATTGTATGTGTGGTACTTTCGGTCTTGGCATAAAGAGTTATGGTTCAATCTCAGGATACCACTAACTTTGTAAGTACTTTTACTATTAGGAAGCTCAAATCATTGTAAAATACTTTCTATTATGCATAATACACTACAACAAAAAAAAGTGATATAGTGGCAGTTTTTTAGTGGCGTTTGAAAACAAACGCTACTAAATACAAATATTGTGGCATTTACACAAAATGTCATTATCTAGTTGTGTTTAAAGGAAAAAATCCCACATTTTTTACCAAACGCCACTTGATATCAAACATTTTTCTATTCATTTTAATCCCTATCTTGGTCTCTTTGAATATTTATTCAAGAGAACTCTCTAATTTTATCGTGTTTTAGAATTTAATAGATGTAATTTAATTATGGACTAATTATGCTTTAATTTTATAATTAGAGAGCTAAAATGAATATGTGGACAATGCTAGTTCTTAGGTAGACACTGATGTGGCAAATCTTGCTGACTGGACTAAGGCCCAAATTCTGCACTATTCTGGCTTCTTTTTCTGCACTATTCTGGCTTCTTTTTCTGCACAACAGCATGGCAAATATCAGGCAGCATGCATGCATAGCAGCAAGACAGAAATTGTAACAGAAAGGGACAGCTCATGGAAGTCAAATTAATTACAATTTTGTCCCTCTCTCTCCTGGCTGGTTTAAGACACCTTCAGACCTCCATTTCCATTGTTGAAGAGTTTCTTCTTCCATTTTTCCTCTGTAAATTGGTAGGTCTACCCCTCCCTTCTTCCCCCTCCCTTCTTCCCCCTCCCTTTCCCCCCTCCCTCTCCGGCCCCCAATTTTCTCTTATGTTTTGCCTCATAGAAGGCTAGTTTTCTTTATATAATTAGTCCATGGATGAACTAGAATTGTAACCTGAATTCTTGAAGCTTAAACAGATAAGTATTCTTATTGTTCTTCTGTTTCATTCCTATTCTATTTTTCCCCTGGTTTTCATAATGTGTGAATGTAGAATAGGAATGGCATATCAGTATACAGTTGCTAGGCATGATTTAGGTTAGGGTTTAATCAAGTTTCATTGGGTTATGAATTAATGAAGATCTTCTTAACCATAATTTTAATGAAATCTAGTTCTAGTAGATCTCTTGGAAATATTAGTTACAAAACCTAATGATAGAAAACACTAGAATTAATTTAAAGACAAGCATGATGATAGTTGCAATTCTCGGAATTCTGTGACTGATTTCATTTCTGTGTTAGTGTAATTTCATTAATCTGTTTTTTTTTTTTGCATTAGTGTTTTGTTTAGTTTTTCTTTCTATTCTATTTTATACCTTTAATTATTTTATCAACCCCCGGTGATAATTAGTAGATAATTAGGGTTAATTAGTGTCAGAACAATTAATTAGGCAATTTTAAGCAAGGCTCCACGAGAGAATATGACTTGAAACGATCAATTTACTATACATTGCCACGAATCTAATTCTGAGTAATTTGATAGTCGAAGTGGCACAGACCACCGCTATATAGTGGCATTCTTTTTTCAAACGCCACTATATAGTGGCCTTTTGTTTTTCAAATGCAAAATTCCACTAAGCTATAAAAGTTATCCCCAATTTCTTTACTCATTCGCTCCTCCATTGATGATTATGTCTTTTTTTTCTGTTTTTACTGCCATCCACTCCCTCAGTTTAGGGTTTAGGGTCATCATTCTCTCATCAGTGAGTTTCCTTTCCTCGCTGGTTACCATAAGCTTCATGCTTGGTACTGACCATGCTTTGCTTATGCTGTCTTAATTCTTTCTCCTATGTACATTAGAATTTCTAAATCATGACTAGATATTATTTAATGTTGTGTTGTAATGGTTCTAGGTCTTGGGTATTGGTACGTATACTTCGATTCTTTAGGTTATGCCCTTTATCTCATTTGAGAAATTAAGTGTACCTCAATTACAAAATCATATAAATTGAATTGATTGCAACACTTTTCATCCAAAAGCTCGGAGGCACATGATATCTGTAGATATATAGCCTACTTTTGTTAAAGAAATGAAGAAAAAAATCAATTAAAGAGTAAATTAGTAAGATTTAATTTTACAATATAATGGCATTTGTGTTCGAAATGCCACCATATAGTGGTGTTTTATCGTAAACTCCACTATAGACAGTGGCGTTTGAGAAGAAAACGCCACGATATTGTTAAAACTTAGTGGTGTTTAAAACTTTTAAAACCCTAAGCCTCAGGTTTGAATCTGACATTTGTGTTTTTCTTCTGCACTGTCTTGTCAAAGTGACCCTTGATCCTCTATTGTCGTGCTCATCTCCATTGAAATCTATCGATATCCATCCATCAACATCCTTCTCTGTGCATCTCTGTCGCTTTATGTCTATCTCAGTTGCATCTCCGTCAAAATTTATGCATCTCTAACCATCTCCATCCACCTTCTCCTCTTTTGGCCACATCTCCATCGAGTCCCTTACCTCTAACGGCCATTGCTTTGTCAGAAATTTATCTCCTTCGATCTTCGTCCTTCAGTCAACTCCCCCACCTTCTCCTTTTCTCGGCCGTATCTTTTTTGGTTTAGGTAATTTTATACTCTGTATCAAATTTTTACTTTGAAATGAATTATCATTTTTCTTTTTTCAACCTGGGATGTTGGATTTTGCAATGCTGTGAGAAGTTCGAAGTTAGAGATGCATGAATTGTCATTGACAATGGCTATTTCATGTTGGTTTTTCATGTTCACCTTTTTATTTCCTAAATCTTCCTTATGTACTGTGTTTTTGTCAAGGAAATTCACTCATATTGTCAAGGAAATACACTCATTTTTCAACCTCCCCACATGCACCTACCTTCAAGAGTCCACACCTACCTTCAAGAGTCCACAATGGCTGCACCTCCTAAGCTACCAGATTCAATCTCTTTCAGCTATGCCCATGTGACCTTGTTCCCCTAGAATTAGTATAAATAGGTTAAAGCTTCATTGTACTAGGCAATTCAGAATCAAGTTTTAAGCTTTGCTTTAGAAACTTTTAAGTTTCTTTTCCTCTTCTGCTCTGCCTCCCTTTTCCTGAGCCATATTTTGGTATCAGAGCAAGGTTCAAGAGAGAGGGAACACCTGAAAAGCTGCCTGAGATTCACTGTCGAAGTTTTTCGGCGACGTCGATATCGGTCACCTTCGAAAGTCCCATCTCCGGTACTCTTTCAGGAAAACTGACGTCGGAATCGTGATCGGAAAGGTCCAAAACCTTGGACTGGAGAAGATCAACGCCGCCTGACCATCCACGCGCCACCACCGGAAGATCACTCGCCGGCCATCTGCTCCACGCGCCACAGGCGCCGGCCAGAGGTTGAAGACAGCCACATCATCAGCCACGTCATCCACCCAATCAATCAGAGGTTGCCACGTGTCACAACTGCCACGTGTCCAGCTGATTCGATTGACACGTCATCAAGCCACGTCATCCACTCAATCAATCAGAGGTCGCCACGTGTCACAACTGCCACGTGTCCAGCTGATTCAGTTGACACATCATCACGCCACGTCATCATCTACGTCATCAGTGCAGCCAATCAAAGTTTGCCACGTGTCCACACTGCCACGTGTCCTGAGATTCAGCTGCCACATCATCAGAGAGTTAGCGAATTACCGATCGCCACGTGTCAAGTGGTAGCCACGTCACCCTCAATTTCTAGATTCTCATATTGACCCCGGAAGTCTTGTGAAATCTTATTTTTACCCCCAAAACTTTCTGAAATTACAAATTTACCCCAAAACTTTCTGAAATTCTACTTTTGCCTCAGATCTTTCTGAAATTTCATTTTTACCCCAGAACTTTCTGATATTACAATTTTACCCTCACAACTTTCTGAAATTTTATTTTTGCCCACAATTATTTTCAAAATTATAGTTTGACCCGCTTTTCATAAATTACCTTTTGGCCCCTTAAGTTTTTTTTAGAAATTACATATTCACGCCAATTCTTTTCAAATCATAGATTGGCCCCAATACTTTCCAAAAATTACAGATCAGCCTGACATTTTTTTGAAAAGTTCATTTTAGCCCCTAAATCTTCCAAAAAAAAAAATTTTCACTCCAATTCCACAATTTTTTTTAATTTTCTCATCCATCCCCAATTTTCTACAACCAAACTTCAAACTTTTCTCCTTCCCTAGCCAACAGAAATGCCTTCTAGAAGCAGACGTGCACAAGAAATTGAATTGAACGAGATGAGAAATCAACTTCAACAGGTGCAAGAAACAGTGTATGCCCAGCAAACATGGCTTGAGACCCAGAAAGATCGTCGATGCAAAAATTCAAATAACAGAGGTTCATCAACAACTTACAATCGCTACACCGACAATGTTAGAATGAAAATTCCTGAATTCGATGGGAATAACTAACCTGAAGAATTCAAAGACTGGCTTAAAAAGGTTGAACGGATTTTTGAGTACAAGGAGGTCCCAGAAGATCAAAAGGTGAAAATTGTTGCCACTAAACTCAAGAAGTACGCTTCTTTTTTGTGGGAAAATCTTAAGAGAAAGCGCGAACACGAAGGGAAGCGCAAGATTCAAACATGGAAGAAAATGCGACGCAAGTTAACCCGTAAATTCTTGCCTGAACAAACAGGGTTTATGGGAGTGTCACTTATTTCTATCCCTACTTCGTCACAAATTCCTGAAAAGGAAGAAGAATCTATACCGACAGGGTCAATGCATGATAGTGATGTCATACCAGATGACGATGATGACATATTAACAGAGCCAGTATATGACAGCGATATCATGCCATAAGAGCCAATATATGACGATGATATCATGCCAGAGGAGTCAGTGTATGATAGAGAAGTCAAGTTGACAGAATCAGCATATGACAGTGATGTCATGCTAGCAGAACAAGCATATAACAGTGATGTCTTGCCAACAGAGCCAATATATGCTAGTGATGTCACTCCAGCAGAGCCAATATATAATAGTGAAGTCACATTGACAGACCATGATGAGACGCTGGTAATTCATCGAAACCTGCATATAACGCCAGCAAAAGACGAGTCTTGGTTAAGTCACAACATCTTCTATCCTATTGAAGATAAAATTTGTGATGTCAACATTGGCAACAAAAGTTATGACAATATTATGACCGACTACATGGTAGAAAAGTTAGAGGTATTATCCTTTAATCATTTGTATCCTTACAAATTTCATCAAGAAGAAGTTTGCTGTGATGTTGTGCCTACGGATGATTGTCATCTTCTTTTGAGAAGACATTGGCAATTTGATTGTCGTGTCCAAGACGACGGCCATACAAGCATATACTCTATTAAAAAAATGGAGTAAAAGAGATGTTAGTGCCAATGCCACCTGGTGAATGCAATAAGAACAGACTAGAAAGATACGGTTTCACTTTTTTACTGGTCTTTCTAGTTGTAATTCCAGAAGACAATCCACCAGGAGTGCCACCTAAGAGAGACAACGATATCAAGCAAGACTCGAGGGCGAGTCTCGTCCAACCCAGGGAGAATGTCAAGGAAATTCACTCATATTGTCAAGGAAATACACTCATTTTTCAACCTCCCCACATGCACCTACCTTCAAGAGTCCACACCTACCTTCAAGAGTCCACAATGGCTGCACCTCCTAAGCTACCAGATTCAATCTCTTCCAGCTATGCCCATGTGACCTTGTTCCCCTAGAATTAGTATAAATAGGTTAAAGCTTCATTGTACTGGGGACTCAGAATCAAGTTTTAAGCTTTGCTTTAGACACTTTTAAGTTTCTTTTCCTCTTCGGCTCTGCCTCCCTTTTCTTGAGCCAGTTTTATTAGTGGTGAAATAGTGGTACTACATTTTCTACTTGGCTTTGCACTGATCTAATTTCTGGGTTTAGCTCTTCTTCCTCTTATGGAAGTGAGAATCCTTGGCAGCTATTTGTTAACTTGACAATAATTTTGGTAAATTAAATTAATGTGGTGGCACTAGCTAACGCATAGCCAATGTAAGTGTAAAGTAACAGAAAATAGATATAAGAAAAACACATTTTTTTTTAATTGTTGTGTAGACACGACACAATAATACTATACATGTGATATGTCTTTAATTAGCCACTAGTAAATAGTTCAATCGAAATAGGTGTAGAAGGAAAAGCTAACCACTAGCAAAGAGAGAGCGAAATTGGAGGAATAGGTGGAAAATGAGATGTGCCCAAAGCTATATATATAAAAAAAAAATAGAATTCCATGTGGAAAAGCAATGATTGGTATAAGACTATGGAAAAGCAATGTATTGTTCAATTTTTCAATTTTGAACAATACATTGCTTTTTCAATTTTCTCTCCCCCCTCCACTTCTACATATCAATGTATTGTTCAATATACATTCATCATTGTTTAACATACTTGCAATATCAAATTTCTTTTTAATGCTTTGTATAAGACTATGGAAAAGCAATACTTGGTTCTCTCTTTACTCATTTTGTTTTCTTTTTTCTTTTTTTTTGGTTATTAGGAAGGTATGTTGTTTTGAGGGTCTATTTTTAGTTTTTGTCTGAGGAATTACTCTTTGCATGGTCCATGCTTTGCAAAAACGCTTATAGACATTGTCATGTTGACATGTGTGGCCAATTAAGTTGGCTACTTGCCTTTTATGCCAATCTTACTTCTTGTTGTAATTTTCCTTAGCGTGTGGTGTCCTTGTTTCATAGTTGGCAGTATATTCATGACTCACTTCATGCTTTGCTGAAGAGTCATCTTCAGGTCAATTTGTTTGTGAATTACAGATGGAGGTTGCAAATCTCAGGACCTAAGTGGAGGAGATGCCAAGTCTCAAGACTCAAGTGGAGGAGATGACTAGAAAGCATAATGAAATGATGCAGCTCTTCCATAGCCTCCAGCAAAATTAGCTTCCTCCTCAACATCTTGCACGAATAGTAAGTTAGATACCAAATTGTATTAGTTTTTTTCCATGCGACTAGTAAATTTATTACAATTTTTTATTATAACTACAGCTTTTTGATCAAGGAAGTGGAGGTGGTTATGCTCCAGCAACCATCTCTCCATTGAATTGTAATCAAGAGAATGAAGATAGGGAGGATAATGATGAGGATGATAAAGACGATGATGATGATGAGCAATGAGACTTGATTTATGTAGTTAGGAAGGACTCTTTGAGGTTGTTATTGGCTTAAGCTGTCATCTGTTCATATATGCAGGGTATTTAGGGGGGAATGGAATATCAATCTAAGCTAGAACATTCTGAAAATATAGCAGCATTTGTTGTTATTGTAACGGTGTTTAAAAATGCCACAAAATCAAATTTGTCATGACCCGAACCCGGGCCCATGACCGGCGCAGACAGTGTGTTGCCAGCACTACTACAAGCCTAGAATAGTAACGCAGGATCATAAATGGTGGCCTATTCGATTACAAAGAACACTAGAGCAATATAAATAAATAAATATAAATTACCTTGCCCGAACAATGGGAAGGCATCCTCGATCCACGACCCTCACGTTGCCGACCTGCCACACCTGTAATTATGAGGGGGTGAGTCTAAACCATGGACTCCCTGCTACCAGCCCTATCTACACAGATGTACAACATATATATATATATATATAACCCAATAGGGAATAAACCCGATAACACCAAACTGCCCAAAAGCACGCATAAGGTGTTTCCCCCAAACACACACAAACCACACAAGCAATATAAATTATGCAGATGGATGAGATGCAATGTTTATCCCGCTCTTTCGCCCACCACATTGAAGACCAACCCTCAATGTGCATGCATACCCATGACAACACTTAGCAGAATCACACATGGGCAGCTTCCCGCTCTTTTCCACATCTTTTCATAAAATAAATATGAAAATGAATATGATGCAATGCACCACACAATCCACACCATTCCACAAATAATACATTTAACAAATAAATGTATATAAAAACAATTTAGGAGAATAACTCCTAAAATATAAACACACATATACATATATATGCCCGCACATATAGGAGAGCTAGATAGACTCCCTCACCTGGATTCCACGCTCTCGGTGCTTCCGCTTTGTGCCACGACCATCCCTCGATTCCTTGCTTTCCCAACGTTACTTAGCTCCTAGAGGCTCGCCCTATCGCCCGAGATCTGCCCTCCAAAGCTCGGTTGTGGAGTTGGAGTGTAGAGAGAGAAAGTAGAGAGAAGGAAGAGAGAAAGAGAGGAGAAAAGGTGAAGAGAGAGAGAGAGGAAAGGAGGAAATAAAGAAAAAGAGGCGATGCCACCTATATATATATTCGCCCGAGGTGAAATTACCACTTGCCCTCTAGTTGATCCTCAGTCAAGACTAGTAAAAGCAAATCCGTAAAATCTCACCTCGGGTGTTTCTAAATCCTAGGTGCCCCACAATTTTCCTTATTTCACTTTAGTCCCTCTTTGCATTCAACCAGTCTCCCAACTCCCTTAATGCCCTTGATACCACCAATACATTTATCGATTCTTAACCACTCAATATTCCACAACTTTGCCACTTCCAAACCTCATATTTTTCCTGCATACACCACAAGAAAAATATCTTAAACCCAAAATACTCCACACAAAAAAAAACTTTATGTAATACCCGAAAATCACGGATTTTCTGGGGTATTACAAAATTATAGTGGTTTTGTGAGTCACAAATGCCACAAAGCAAGTATTTTTTCTTGCATTGTTTTCAAAAATCAATGATAGTTGGAAGCACTACAACCAACGCCATTGTATATATTTAGTGGCATTTATTCCCACATTTGTTCAAAAACGCCACTAAGTAGCCCGTGTCGCTTGATTTAATGGCGTTTCTACCAAACATCACTAAATCACCACTATATGACTATTAAACACACCACTATATACCAATTTTTTGTAATGATATTATGTAGCAACATTACAAACTAGTGAGGGATTGTTGTATATTTTGTACTATTATGTAAAATTAATGTTTTATCTAATCAATTTTATTTCAAACCGATTTGTTGATTCAAAATGATGTGTTAGTTTTGATTTATATATTTTGAATAATTCAAACCGATTTGTTGGTTGAATTTTAATTATTTTAAAATTTCGATGGTTGTATTGTTTGATTTAAATTTAAAATATAAAACTGACACATTTGTTATAAATTGAATAAACACAATTATTTAAACTATTATGTCTATTAAAAATTGAAAAGATACAATTGCTTAACTAACGTACCTCTTAAAAATTAAATAGACATAATAATTGTTAAGGCCTATATATATAAATCTTTTCATATTCTACATACTATGCAAGAGGGATAGAAAATATTCAAAAAATGTTCAAAGGACTTTGTTGTATCTGAAAGTATTTATAATTCTCCAATATACAAATATTAACTATTTTAAAAGTTCAGTGATTTATCATGCCTCAAAACCGATTCAATTTACATTATTTCTGACAGGAACTTGCACCAGAGCTTTAACGTATTGCTAATTATCTCACTGTGCCTTGTGGCTTGTCTGAAACAAAGGGCGTAGAAGTGGTGTTATATGGAGATCACAAACACAAGGATTCCCATTTAATTTTTATTGCCTCGTTAATTCCAGGTTCTCTTCTGCATTACATATTTTAACTGTATAGTTCATGATTTATCTTTATTATGAACAAAGCGAAGCTTTTATCTCACTCCAGAATCAAAATTTCCAACGGTTGACGTTCTGTACGTATGTATCCATTTATTATTAAATTTGAATGATTGTTAGAGAATAAATGGTTTTATGAGAAACCTGGAAGATAAACAACAGGATTAAATTGATTCTTGGAATGTGCGTGTGTATGGACGCATGCCATTGCCACTAGTCTCTTTGTATCATTTATCGTCTCTAATGAAACCTAATAATGATAAATAGGATATTATTGGACTTGGGCCGATTAATTAGGGATGGCCCCACAATTAGGCCCAAGACCTCCCCCTTTAGCAAAAGTGATGCAGTTTTTACTTTTTATGAATGCTGCTGCAAATATAGAAAGTAAATAAAATCATAACAAGCAACTTTAAATCCTTTAAGAACATTGGCATCACTTCCAACATGTATGCTGAACTTGCTACTATTCACTGTGGTTTTCTTGTTACTGGAAATTGGAGTCTTGCTTGTGCATGTAGAGAATGAAACCCTAAACCCTAAACCGTTTAGGCAATCTACCTCAGAAAATAGGAGCCCCTCCGCTCTCATTATTTAAGGCGTAATCATAGATAACATCAGAAAGATTATGGATAATGACAACATAAACTTTTGCTTCACTCACATTTTTAGAGAAGCAAACCATTATGTTAACATTATTGCAAAGATGAGATCCAAGAACATTACTTAACTTTGTACTTAGGATGAGCCTCTACAAGAGATTGGCTTGGCATACATAGGAGCGAGTTATAGTATTGTTTTGTCTGTCTCAAAATAACCCTTTAAAATTTTAAGGATTGCTATTATACATAAATATATTGATTTTCTTCAGGTATTTTTTATTGGAGACAATCTTATCCAAAATATTGTCAGACAATTAAATTTAAATTTTCTTCAACGAAAATTTGAATTTTAGTTTACCATCTAGTAAAATATTAGTCCTTCAGATAGGCCGAATCCCGTTGGTGTGTATATATATACATACACCTTGGTCCAGCCACAAATGACCTGTATAGATAAAATAATAGCTTTGAACTATGTTAAGAAGCTTTACACCATTTTCAACTCTTAATTTCACTGGCTTGTAGGTAACGAATTACAATGGAGCTTCCTTTTCCATACTATCTAATATATTTTGTTTTCAGAATGTTTGTCGTTCGAATTCCTTGATTCTTATTCTTAATTGGTATCGTATATTGCTTGAGATATCCTTCTTAAGAATTAATTTTTACTGAGAATTTAACATTATTCTATTGTTATGTAATTTAATTTTTCTTTTTTGAAAAGTTTACGTAATAAAGTTTTATGTTATAGATAAACTGAATCTTAAATGACGATTGCTCATTTGTAGTAACTCAAAGTTCGTTCAAAAACTCTGAGTATTACAATACTGGAAGCCTTTGAAGAACTCAAGAACCTGCTTGAGAGCTTAACCCATTCAAATCTGACAACTATCGTCTTTGCTTTATTGCCAGTTAATGCCTTATGTGAAACCACTTATATATGTGGAGTACTGGCTTTATATAGACATTATTAGTCCATTCCTCACAAACCAGAAACATCCAGAGGGTATTATATCACAACGTCAACATGAAAGAGAAATATAAATGGAAAGACCAGAGGACAGTACATCACAACGTCAACATGAAAACATAGAAGAGTTAATAATAATTGGGGAATGTTTGCCCTCAAACTTTGAAATGATTGGGGACATGTCAACCCTGGACTCAAATTCGTGTTGGCTCTGATAACAAATGATAAAACCAAAAGTACTTACCACTAGGCCAAAAGCTTAAATTGTTAGTTAAGACACAACTTTAACATATATACTATGTATCTAACGCTGACTCTTCCCTATTTAAGCCATTGCCACTAACTCGAACCCCGGCCCACATAATCAACATAAACCCATTCACGACTTTTGGATGTATCATTTTCAATATTTGACATTCTATGTTTAGCCATTATCTATTTAACGGAGTTTCTTAAATTTGTGTAATTAATAAGAGAAGAAATGACCATAAGTTTATGGGAAAGTCTAGAAGGACATTACATATCGGAGAATATATGCCAGCTAATCAAGATTCCTGTGTTGATGCATGTACGTAAAAATAAAAATTTGAAATTCTCCATGATGCTATTAGTTTCTAGATATCATCTCTTGTAAATTAAGCCTAAACATGAATAGGGTTTTGGACTTGGGAAAACCAAGCAGAGCCTCTTAATTGGGCCCAATAATACCCCTCCAGCTCTTGAGCTTTTATTACCTCAGGTCTATCCTTCTTACTTCTTATCCGTCCACCGTCTCACTTTCTTAATTTTTATTCTAGTTAACCATTAATGTTGTTTAGGTATTTCCTGAATTGAATTATTGCACTTTGCTATGTAGAGAACTTCTATACTTTTGTGAGCCACACTATTTAGTGTCACCTGCAAGAAGGTGGATAGTGTCTATTAAGACTATATTTGACAAAAATAATTGATAAACTAGCTAAAAATTATAAACTAATTTTTAATTAAAAGTTATTATATTAGTTTATTGAATTAAAAATGTTTGGTAAAAGTAACTATTAAATTAGCTTATAGATATAAAATAACATAATAGGACATATATTTTATAATCTCAAAATATACAAATAAACATATCATTTTTTTAATTAAATTAATTTAAATTATTATATATTTTTTAATTATATTTTATTATATATATATAGGGTTATTTTGCCAAGAGCTCGACCTCAGAAAAGGTCAAGTTTTTCTCTCACAATTTTGCATTGTTTTTTGTGCCTGTTGTTTTTTTTATCCCCAACATGCGCACCAAAAAAAATAGGGGTGAGGGCGATCAACTTCACAAGAGGTCGACTGTCCTTTAACTAGTGTGTCAATTGCAATAAGGTGGATAGTGTCTATTAAGACTATATTTGATAAAAATAATTGATAAACTAGCTAAAAATTATAAACTAATTTTTAATTGAAAGTTATTATGTTAGTTTATTGAATTAGAAATATTTAGTAAAAGTAACTATTAAATTAGCTTATAGATATAAAATAACATAATATGACATATATTTTATAATCTCAAAATATACAAATAAACATATCATTTTTTTAATTAAATTAATTTAAATTATTATATATTTTTTAATTATATTTTATTATATATATAGTATTATAATATATATATATATATATATATATATATATATATATATATATATATATATATATATATATATATATATATATATATATATATATATATATAGGGTTATTTTGCCAAGAGCTCGACCTCAGAAAAAGTCAAGTTTTTCTCTCACAATTTTGCATTGTTTTTTGTGCCTGTTGTTTTTTTTATCCCCAACATGCACATCAAAAAAAATAGGGGTGAGGGCGATCAACTTCACAAGAGGTTGATTGTCCTATAACTTTTTTCATATATATATATAAGTATAATATATTATATATATAAATTTAATTAATGGTAGACGTGAAGAAAAGTAAACAAAAAATAAAGAAAGTGGAGAAAGAAGAAGGTTGTATGTACCAGACAGACGGCGACAGACAACTACCAACACTGGGACTGGTAGAGTGTTTGTAGTAATGTTAAAATAGATCATAACTCACACATCAACCTATTTAGCCCACGACTTGGGTAGGTTAAGACATAAAATATTTATCCATTTAAAATGAGCTTAAAATTGTCTATATGTTATAGGCTAACTTGATTTTTTTTTTATACAAAAGCTCATTTTATCATATATTATATTCCATATAACATATTAAATAACTATAGTAAATTTGGTATGGAATATTTTGTAATTTGTTAAAGAGAAATTTTAAATTTACATATTATATGATTGATTTAAAAAAATGAAAAACTAAACTTATTGATAATTTTAAAAAGTACTAAAGAAACAATATTTTTATAATTATATATACATATTCTTTTAATAAAAATTGTTAAATTTCCTTACCAAAAAAAGTTTTAATATTTGATTTAGTTAAATACCAAAAAAAAAAGAGTAATATGTGAGCCAATCCATTTAGGTCTACAAACCACAAAGGGGGATATATACATTATAAAAATCAATAAATTAGGACCCAGACTAGCTAGCCGGGTTGACTCAAAACCTAGTGAATCAGGAGCTGGACCGGTCCAGGTCATTATTTCAGACTAGCCAGCATGTAGACCGGCTGAGACCCGATTAACTCAGCCAGGTCTCAGACGACCCCCTGACCCATCACCTTGGGTTGATCTGGCTCTCATTAAAAAAAATTAGCTTCAGCTTCTGGTGAAGTAGACGTGTAGAATGGCAGAAGCAGAAGTGCGCCACCATTGGCTTTGCCTTCACATGGATCACGCATGCAGCAAAATAGCAAAAGCAGAAGTGCAATAGCAGCAAAATAGAGTCGCCTTTGACCTTCGCCACCACCAGCTTCGCCCTTCTCCTTCGCCCACCATCCGACTGCCATCTGGTACCACCGATTTCACCTTCCAAACTTTCCATTCTTTTCTAGTTTGTACTCTCTACAGACGAATATGAAAAGGGAGGAAAGATGAAAAAGAAATCAGGAAAAGACATAGGCTTCTGCATCCTACTCTAAACTTTCATATATATGTGTGTGTGTGTGTGTGTGTGTGTGTGTGCGCGCGCGCGCGTGCGCGTGTGCGCGTGCGTGTGTGTGTGCGTGCGCAAAAGGGAGGAAAGATGAAAAAGAAATCAAGAAAAGACATAGGCTTCTGCATCCTACTCTAAACTTTCATATATGTGTGTGTGTGTGTGTGTGTGTGTGTGTGTGTAATTATGTATAATATTTTAATATTTTTAATTATATTTTATTTTTAATATTTTTAAAGTACCACTGATTCGACCATAGTCCAACTATTAACTCTTGAATCAGTACTTCTATCGATTTAATAACTGGTCCGATTTTCAGAACCTTGGTTTTAAATTTATTTATGACTTTATAAATTATTATAAATATTTATGACTTTATGTATGAATTATTCTAAATATTTATGACTTTATGTTTAAATTATTATGAATGTTTATGAATTATTATGGATGTTTATGATTTTAAAGTGTGAACTTCGCATATAAATTATTTATTTTAGTTCTTTTTGAATTTATTTGTAAAGATATATAACTCTATATATTTTTCAAATTTTTTAATTTATTTACCCAAATCAACAATTGATCTGGTGACCCAGTGATTGAACCAATAACTTGATGATTCAGATGTCAGTCTCGGTCAATAATCGAGCCGGTTCCAAAAACATTAATAAAAATGGTCTGTGAAACAAGTCACTCCATCCTAGCCCCTTTAACGGTTGGATCGGCCTATTTGGCATAGTCAGGTGTATTGGGAAAAAACTTGATAAAATAAGATATGAAGAGTAACGTGTTTTAGTTAATTTTGCAATTCAAGGTGGAGTTACCACCTAGACATTAAAACTTGAGTCCAAAGGAATGAGAAATGTAATACCTATGGAATCTCATGTGGGAACTTGTATACGTTGTGTGCATTTATGTGTGTATATATGGTGTGTAAGGACTAATCTAAAACATTAGAAATGAGTGTTATGGAAAAGTGGAATTTTTTTTTTTTATGGAATTCAGTGCATGTGGTGCCTTTTGCTTTAACTGTAAATTTTTTGTCTAAAAAACATGCTAATGTGGGTTATCTGTGTGTACATGTGTTCTATGAAGGACTATAGAATAAAGTTAAGAGTTTGATTGTTCATGAGGAAACGGAAAACTTTGTTTAATATTGGGCTAAATGTGATAATGAGATTTGTCATGAAATCTATGGAAAATTTGTGTTAAACTGTTAGTACGTAGTGTGTTTTGTATTCTATTGAGACTTTTCTATGTTTGCTCTCGGGTGAGTTTCCATTCCCTTTCGTAAGTAAGGACAAAGGAGTAATTTGACAATCTCTTTTTGTTCAAAAAGGTACTTTCTACAGTCAAGCAAAGGTGGACATCAAATCTTCCATTTTTCTCATTAACAAAAACTTATACAATATTTTAAAAATTAAATCGATGAAGGCATTAGTTTAAGATTTAATAATTAAATTATAGTTGAATATATAGTATTTAAAAAATATTTAAAAAATAATATATATATATATATATATATATTAATTTTATATTAATATAATAAGACAAAGTGGATGGTGGCAGATCAAGAAGTTGAAAGTGGTGAGAGAGAACATAGAGGAATAGTAATTAAAAAAAGCACTTTACATTAAGAAGAGTCGTCCAGATACAACATGGGGAAGAGAAGAGTAATTATGCATCTGACAGTATCAAGTTTTAATATGCATTGCAACCCCTGCCTCGCCCCTTCACTTCCCAATTCCCAACTCAGTCTTTGTATATGTCCTTTTTCTTCTTCTTCATCCACCGACAACGGCAACGAGATATTCATTTTCTTCTTCTTCATCCATTGACGATGGCAACGAGAGATTTCGTTCGACTTCCTCTTCTTCTTCTTCTTCTTCTTCTTCTTCCTCCTCCTCCTTCCTCCACCGATGACGGCGACGGGAGAGAACTCTGAAGCTTTTTTTTTTGCCCATATTATAGCTTGAACTGGTCACCAGTTTTAAGGAAAAACTGCCGGTTAAACTTGGTCAAACCCAGTTCTTGACCAAGTTTGACCAGTTCTTTAATCTACCAGTTGTTGGCTAACTGGTCCGATTTTGCAGTCAATGACCCTACATCACATCCAAATTGAACCACTCTTGCCTCTCTGATACCCAAAAAAAAAAGAACCTCCTCCTTACCTTCGGATCCTCTAAACCTCACCTTAATCATCTAGACAAACAACTAGAGTAGTCAATAGTCTTCCTACACTTTCTATTTATGAACATCTAGGGAGCCCACCAGAAAAGCTTCAAGAAAGTCTTGATGGAACTACTCAATTATCACCAAACCTGTCATAGCCCTCAACCTGGGCACGTGACCTACACAATACGGAGAGACACACTACCTTAGTATCGTAAGCCTAACATAACTTACTATACACAAAAAGAATACAAAATCATGAATCTCATGCTACATACGTCATTTCATTTCTAGAAACATTAAGTATCAATACATACATCAGATATCCTTGTAACAAAATATCCCTTCTAAATACAATTCAAAAGAGGAATATACATGAACATGGGTTACAAACAAAATATATTAGAGTATACATCCCTTTAAACATCTTACTACAACCCAAAAGATCCTAGTAAACGTACCTGACCACAGAGCATTACTAGGACTACCGAAAGACTAAGACCCGCCCTTCAACGGGATAGGTCAACCCGAAGTACCATTACTCCTTTAGTGGATACTCCTCTTCAGCGAATGAATCTGAAAATGTTAAACCACAGAGGGTATAAGTTTATCACAACTCAGTGAGTAAGAGACTGTGCATAAAATAATCAAGAATAGTCATAACATCATAATTACATACTTCTATTTCACAATTACAACATGTCATGTCCCACAATCATAAACACAACATTTAAATATCAATTCACACACAGCATTGTCACTCAAGCAACTACCAATCTCGATCCCGAAGTTGTCCCTCGGGATTCTAGTTCATGCTCACACTTGGCAACTCGCATTATTGATTTTGAGGAGACTCACTTGGATCCTGGCCCGCATACTTGCATATCCTCCGGCTTTCTCTAGGTATACCTCCTCTTTGACCTTGGTTTGTGCCTCACTCCAACATCCTACTAATTACAGGCCCTCAGAGAAATACCACTTAGCCTCAATCACAAACAATACACCCACAACCATGGAAAAGAAATAGAAACCACAATAGGAAGGATAGCATTTTCAATCATGAGCCAACTCACATAATTCTTAAATCATCATCATCTCAACCATGATCTCAATCCACATTATGCCTTATGATACTCAACTCACCTCCTAGGCACTTCTAATATTCATACAAGTATGTATTATGATGTTAGAAATAAGAAAACTATACTTTGCAAGGTCACCCACTTACCTAAAATCCAAATTATGCGTTTACCGTGTTTCATGTGATGATCGGGGGAAAATTTGGTGTGTACAATTGGTCTAGGAAGGATCCCTAATGATTCCAACATTAAAAAGGGGTAAAAAAAATGTTAAATTATGAAAGAAAGGTGTCAGACAACCGCTGCAACAGAGATTTCCACCGCTACTGTAACATCCCGCCATTTTATTTCCTTAAAAGATAATACTTTTCTCTAAATCAATTTACTAAATGATTTTCTGAATAATTTCCTTTCAAATAATTATGTATGTCACTATTTACGAATTTTACTATTCATGTAAATAGTAACCTCACAGAAAAATTGACAGGATTCTCATTAATTATGTATGAGCTTAAATATATACAAAAATAATTTACATAATATTTGCTATTATCTTTACATCTTTGTATTATAAACTACCATAAAATATATTTCTACACTTCAATCTCATCATTAATATCATCAAAGCCTTCCTTTTTTGTCATTTTTCCTGAAATGATCAATTTTCTAAAAGTGAGATATAAAATATCTCAGTAGCTAGTCACTTTATTAAAAACATGTAAATACATGAGGATATCATTTCAGTCATAAAAGCATAACATCACACTGATAATAATTAAATTTCTCTTATTCACTATGCAGAACAAGATTTATAAATAAAATTCTGTAAAAACTGATTGTGCACATAGATGTTATAAATCATAAATAATCATACTGTTATGGAAGACTAACTACCTTAGGAAGAACGAGCTTTAAATATGGATCTAAATCCCTTCTTCCTCTAATATTTCTCATCGTCTCCTCTCTTCTTCTTTCTTTAATATTTCGTCTATTCCTCTCTCTCTTCTCTTTCTTTCTCTCTTCCTTTCTCTTTCTATCTCTCTCTTCTCTTTCTTCCTTCCCCCACCGTGCACTCACATAACACACATAAATACATACATATATATATATATATATATATATATATATATATATATATATATATATATATATATATATATTATCCTCCTCATTACCCCACATGTCTTTTTTTTTTAATTCCTCCCTCTTTTTCTCCTCCATCCACATATACACACACCTCACACACATCACTTTCTCACTTTTTCTTTTGGTTAAAAATAATAAAAAACCTCAAATCTTTTTATTCTATTCAATTAAGTCCCTATTCAATGATAAAATTCTATTTATATCTTTCAAAAATTTCTTAATAACTATTTTATCCTTATTTACTTGCTCATTTATTTATTTAACCTCATTTTCTAAGGTAATTAAATTTGGGATATCACATTCTTCCCCCCTTAAAATGAATTTTGTCCCCAAAATTCAAACTAATGCATATATACACATATGATAATTACAACCACAACGTGCATGAAAATATCCCAAATACAAACATCACACTTACTAACATAGTCAATCTATCATTCATTTTACACAATTGTAGTATTATATTTGTTTGAATTTGCGCATGATTTCTTGGGTGATCGAACCCTCAATCACTTTGCATTTGTACCGTAGATTTGCGTATGATTTCTTGGGTGATCAATCCATCAATCACTTTGCATTATATGCCGTAGATATTTGCACCGAGTGACCTAGAAATTTAACCCTCAAACTCTTTGTGCATAGGTTTTCATAATTATACATTGAGTAGTATGGGACTCTAACCCTTTCAAACTCATGTATTAAATCATGTAGATCTTTACAGGTTTTTCATAGTTATACACTGAGTAGTATGGGACTCTAACCCTTTCAAACTCATGTATTAGATCCTGTAGATCTTTGCTCATCAATAAAATAGTGAGAATTTATCACAGTACGATTACCATGAAATAAATTAATTTATATATACTTTTATTCCTTTGAATTTCTATAAAAATATACTAATCATTATATACTGTCATCTGAAAGATTGATTGCTTAATATCCAAATAATATTGTAAATGAGACTTATATTATACTTTGACTAATAACATCAAACGAGCTTAGCAAGGTTATTAACTTACCTTGACTTTTGCCCAATTTTACCTTGAATCATCCTCGAAAATGTATAAGAGAATGGAAAGTGCATTACAAAAGCATCCAAGGCAATCTTTTTTTTTTAGTTCTAATTTTATTTTCTTATAGAATTTAATTTCTATTATGACAAATATCTTCATTTGTTTCATAATACATCATAATCATACATACTTTCTTCTAACTCAAATTCTCTCTACATAATTAATAGTTATTACATAAACATAGATATGTTTATACTAATAACATATATAATCACAAATATGAAATAGAATTCCATATCATTTTTGTAAAATTTCATCTTCAAGAATATTTTTAGAGAGAGAACAAATACATGGATAATTCATATAATCATAGGAAATATAAACTTTATTTATAATTCAATGTACACTTTACTAGGTACTTAATTTTTATAGAGATAAATATCTCTAATATGTTTATCTAGATTATCACACTCAAAGTGAATTATAATTCAACTTCGGCATACCTTTCTTTTTCTTGAATTTAGGCTATAATGATTTCTTATATGCAAAATATACTGGCTAGGCATATAGTACAAATAAGACTCCATTATTTTCTTTATTCATCTTTAATCAATTCTCTATATGACTTACTTTTACTCAGATATTTTTCTAAATCTCACTTAATCATAACAAACATTCACAACAACTCAAACACAAACATCGTAAAAATAATACTTTTAACAAATTAAACAATTACATGTAAGTAATTTCCTTTCAATAAGATGGCAAGACCTTTTCCTTTGATACCATTTTGTAACATCCCTCCATTTTATTTCCTTTAAAAATAATATTTTTTCTTTAAATCAGTTTACTAAATAATTTTCTGAATAATTTCTATTCAAATAATTATGTATGTCACTGTTGAGCTCTCAATTTACTGTCATTTTGATGCTAAATACCCTCTCTTTTGATCTCTTTCTTGTTGTCTTGTAATTCTTAGCTCATATTTTGAGTAGTTTAGATTAGTTTTAGTTTTCTTTGATCTTTTAATAAATTGAGTGATTTCATGATTCTTTCATGCGATTCAATGAGTTTATTTGCTATTTTTGGTGTAGGTTGAGTTGGTAAAAAGTTCGTGTTAGAAGATGGAATGCTAGAGCTGAAATTCTGAAAATGCTGATGTGAATGCTATCTCCCACAGCTATAGCGGTAGAATTTACAGCTATAGCGGTAGAGTGCTGGAAAAAAGATTTTGCAGCCTTCTTCTCTGCCATCCACCGCTATAGCGGTGGATCTTCACCGCTATAGCGGTAAAACCTTAAAAAACTCAATTTTAATCCTTCTTCTCTGCCTCCTACCGCTATAGCGGTGGGTACTTACCGCTATAGCGGTGGGTACTTACCGCTATAGCGGTAGTTCGCGATCCTGCACTGATATAAAAGGCTTCAGATAAAATTTTTAGGGTATTCTGCAGTTGGAGACTGAAGGGGGCGCCGTTTTTGCTGAGAGGAGCAAGGGGAACCTGATTCTCAAGGCTTGGGGAGCTCAATCCATCATTCGCCAAAAACTTGTTAGTCGATTTGGCAAGCGCACCAATCGCACAAGTAATATAGTGATTTGAGAGTAAAAGTATCGTTCCCACGAGGACTAAGCGACTAAGTACCCAAGAAATTTAATTGAATTAGTTGGACGAAGCAATTGGATTGAGGACAACTCTAATGAAGAACTAACAATAAAAGTGAACTATGACAGTAAATTTTTATAGATTTTCTTTTAATAACAGTAAACAATGCAAAAACTGATGAAATAGTCTAATTAAAGCCTAGGGTCACTAATCCCTCTCCTCTATCTTAGAAATTACAAAACCCCTCTCACGTACTCGCAACGTATTCAACCCTATAAGTTAATCCTAGGTTATTCTAATAACTTAAAAGAATCCTCCTGAATCTCAATTAAGTTACTCAACTCCTACGCAATTCCTTGTGTGGGCTAAGCCTAATACAACCAACCTAGCTTTGATTAAACGAGATTAACTAACATTCCTATTAGCTAACAAGCGAAAACACTTAGTAAGGTTCACGCACTCGTCCTTCCTATTCAGTGTTCTACTCTCACCTCCCTCTCCCGAGTTCAAAGACAGCAACAAGCATACATATAGATTGATCAAGTCCATATAACGCAACAATTAAATGGATAGAAAGACTTATATTAATTGAAATAAGGTTGCAAATACATGAGAGAATGTAAAATCTATTCAAGAGTCAAGTTCATAGTAACCCTAGATAGAAAATCTAGCTACTCATAGAAAACAAACAGCAGAAAGCAGAAAAAGAGATGAAGTTGGCCATGAATCTGAGGTGGAATGATGGATTGAGCTCCCCAAGCCTTGAGAATCAGGTTCCCCTTGCTCCTCTCAGCAAAAACGGCGCCCCCTTCAGTCTCCAACTGCAGAATACCCTAAAAATTTCATCTGAAGCCTTTTATATCAGTGCAGGATCGCGAACTACCGCTATAGCGGTAAGTACCCACCGCTATAGCGGTAGGAGGCAGAGAAGAAGGCTTAAAATTGAGTTTTTTAAGGTTTTACCGCTATAGCGGTGAAGATCCACCGCTATAGCAGTGGATGGCAGAGAAGAAGGCTGCAAAATCTTTTTTCCAGCACTCTACCGCTATAGCTGTAAATTCTACCGCTATAGCTGTGGGAGACAGCATTCACATCAGCATTTTCAGAATTTCAGCTCTAGCATTCCATCTTCTAACACGAACTTTTTACCAACTCAACCTACACCAAAAATAGCAAATAAACTCATTGAATCGCATGAAAGAATCATGAAATCACTCCATTTATTAAAAGATCAAAGAAAACTAAAACTAATCTAAACTACTTAAAATATGAGCTAAGAATTACAAGACAACAAGAAAGAGATCAAAAGAGAGGGTATTTAGCATCAAAATGACAGTAAATTGAGAACTCAACAGTCACTATTCACAAATTTTACTATTCATATAAATAGTAACCGTACAGAAAAATTGATAGGATTCTCATTAATTATGTCTGAGCTTAAATATATACAAAAATAATTTACATAATATTTGCTATTATCTTTACATCTTTGTATCATAAACTACTATAAAATATATTTCTATGCTTCAATCTCATCGTTAATATCATCAAAACCTTCCTTTTTTGCCATTTTTTTTTTGAAATGAGCAATTTTCTAAAAGTGAGATATAAAATATCTCAGTAGCTAGTCACTTTATTAAAAATATGTAAATACATGAGGAGATCATTTCAGCCATAAAAGCATAACATCACACTGATAATAATTAAATTTCTCTTATTCACTATGTAGAACAAGATTTATAAATAAAATTCTATAAAGTCTGATTGTGCACATAGATGTTATAAATCATAAATAACCATACTTTTATGGAAGACTAATTACCTTATGAAGAACGAGTTTTAAATATAGATCTAAATCTCTCCTTCCTCTGATATTTTTCATCGTCTCCTCTCTTCTTCTTCTTTCTTTTCTATTTCTCTTCTTTCTCTCTCTTTTCTCTTTCTCTCTCTCTTCTCTTTCTTCCTTCCCCCACCGTGCACTCACATAACACACATAATATATATATATATATATATATATATATATATATATATATATATATATATATATATATATATATATATATATATATTTTTTTTTTTTTTATCCTCCTCATTACCCCACATGCCTTTTTTTTAATTTCTCCCTCTTTTTCTCCTCCGTCCACATATACACACACATCACTTTCTCACTTTTTCTTTTGGTTAAAAATAATAAAAAACTTCAAATCTTTTTATTCTATTCAATTAGATCTCTATTCAATGATAAAATTCTACTTATGTCTCTCAAAAATTTCTTAATAACTATTTTATCCTTATTTACTTGTTCATTTATTTATTTAGCCTCATTTTCTAAGGTAATTAAATTTGGGATATTACAGCTACAGCGCTAGGAGGCAAAAAGAGAACTCTTTGTTGCAGGGCCCATTATTGCAACGGCCATTTTTGTTGCTGCTGCGCTAGCCCCATCTTTGCAGTGACAGAAGCTGAAAAAGAAAAGAATTCACTTCTTGCAGTGACAGAAGCTGAAAAAGAAAAGAATTCACTTCTTGCAGTGACAGAAGTTGAAAAAGAAAAGAATTCACCTCTATCTTGTGCCACTGTAGCGCCACAAGACCCTAGCAGCAGTAAAAAAATCATGATTTTTGAGTTTTCTTCAACCTCTAACCATCCTCTTTCAATCCGAAACCAAAATCCAACATTTCCTCATTGTTTTGGCCACCTAAATTAGCATTTAAACCATAAAATCACATTCAGAAACTTGTTTTCACCATAGGTTTTAAGGATCAAACCCAAAATTCCCCAAAACTTTCCCATTTTCGATTTTTATGTCATGGCTACAAAATCCACCATGAAACTCATATTTTACACCCATTTGGTTAGCCAAAACAACAAGGATTGAGGGAGGGAAGGTTGAGGAACCATATTCTTGTGAGAATACTCCAAGAAGACACTATAATCACTCCAAAAATCCCATTTAGGGCTTCAGTCATGAAAACATATAGGGAAATTTCAAGATTAATGTTCTTACCTAGGTTTCCGTTGCATCATGTCGATGAAGGCAGACCGTCGGTGGCTGGAGATGCACCAACAACTACTGAGGATGTGAGGATTTGGGGAGTTTGGTAATTGGAGGTTGAAGACAACTATAGAGGAGAGAAAATGAGAGAGAGACGTGTAATATGTGTGAAGGCTGAGGAGTGCTTTGATTTTGTCTTAGTGTTGGGAGAGTCAAGTTTTAGAAATTGCACTTCGGCCCTTCATTTGATCCTTTCTAGATTTAAGTACGGGTCCAAATGCAAAATTAGGTATTTCACCTCTTAAATTCAAATAATTAACTTCCTTCTTTAAATACTCCCCACACTTAACAATAGACACCACAAACATCCTCATCACACACCTACAACCCATTTTTGAAAATTATGATTTTGTCCCAAATTCCTACACCCTATCAATTAGGTCCTCATCCCACCCATCCAAGTTACACTATTTCTCTCTGACTCATCACACATAATTGGGGGTAGTTTTTCATTAGTTTTAACATCACACTCACACATACACATATCCAAACATCTAATTCAAACATCATCAATAGAACCATAGCAACAATCATCACATATTCATATCATACCAACACACATATATAAAAATTTACAAAAATTCCGGGGCGTTACAAAACCATTTTCTCTTTCAACTTGGAAGTGACAAACAAGGCCCTCTCCATCATTAGAGCCTTGGGTTTTAGGTGCTAACACAAATTTGACAGCATGGGTGATGCAAAAGGTCTATGGATCCTCTAGGATATAAACTCAATTGAAGTGGCCATTTCAAAGGCCAACTTCTGGGAACTCTCATGCGAGGTGCACTTTTTCAATGACTACTTTGCACTTGACTTTCATCGCTCCCCATAGTGCATCTAATCTTGGGCCTTGTCTTAATAGCGTCCTGATCCTCTGGTTGGCACACAAGTGCCATTCAATCACCGTGGGTCTTACACAGGCAAGTGGGGCTTATGCCGATCGAACGGCATGGGTGAGCCAAGAAAAGGCACCCAATCCATCTTAATATTGGGTGGTTCTCCTACAAGCTCTCCCTATGTGGCTTTGGCAAATGTAGACTACCAAACCTAGTAGCAAGCGTGTTTAACTATTCTTGTTTGTTTTGCCCTGCCTACCTGTTTTCATTTGCTTCACTCATATCTTATGGCTTTCGCACTATTTGCTCTATTAGTTGGACTTCCACCCCGCCATGTATTGGGATATCTCTATCCTCCCTTAAAATTCCTAATAAACAAAAAGAAAAAGGAGATTATAGGTTGGAATCTAGCAATGCAAGCAGTAATGTTTTTACTCTGAAAGAAACGATAATTGTTAATCCCTTATAAATCAAATTTTCAATATCTCCACATCATTGTCTTCGTGAGAGAATCCACACAAAATATTTAAGTGACTTTGGATCAGTAAGTGGTTGATCTTTTAGAAATCAATTTTTATATTACCAAGTTATTTGCAGTTTTTCTTGTTTTCTTGATAACTCTCTTAGTCTTAAATTTATTTTTAATACTAGTCTAATATGAAGTTATTTTTTGCATTTTATATGATTTTTCAAATTTTAACGCTTGAGATGTGCAGTAGAGGGCGATATATATTATTTTCTCATAGATAATAAAAAGTTTCTTGTCACTTTTCAGACTTTTTTGTCCTTCTGAGTATAATTAATTGGTTTAGTTCGTTAATATATTTGTCAATATCTATCATGGGAGAAAACATTTAGCAGGGGTTGTAGGTGCTGCCATTGTTGTTCTTGCACAAAGTCCATTTAAAAGCTAAAAAGTCCAAACAAGCTTTCAATTATGGTGTGGCCAAGACCATGATAATTGTTACAGGATTTCTTTGTTCCTTCAAAGATGATTCTCTGCTTGTGTCCTCTGATGATTATATGGGTCACGGTCTCCAGCAGGGGGTTAAGCGCTTTCCTTTGTATATAGACAAATCCTGGCCTATTTTGAATGTTCCTTTTATGTCGTTTTGATATTAATTTTGATACGTTCTCCGAGGTTAATACCAATCTTCTTCAACACAACAAGGGTATGGTATTCAATAGGAAGAAGGGGTAGTTAGACCTAGAGAGAGACTTTTACAGATTGTAGAGCCTCTTAGGGGTTGAAATTTCTTTTCCGTCTAACTGTTGAAACATAATTCTTCTCGGGAACCAAGGTGCTTCAGAGTTATGGGGTTAAGGGTTTTCCCCAAATTCTTAACAATTAGAGAATTCTTCCATGGAAGGGCTATGGTTCCCACTCTAGCTTCTTCCATCAGGTCAATGCTTGTCGTGGCCTAGAAATTACTGTCATCTTCTATTGTCTCCTTATCCCCTATTTCTTGTTCCACATGTTCGTGTTTGTGAATGTGGTTTGAATCACTCTCTTGAGCTGTGTTTGAGCCAAGAGTTTGGAGAGACATTGGATGGTCCCAAGAGGGAAAGGCAGGGCGTAAGAGAGACATTTATTCTCGACCGTGATCAAATTCCTATCCGAAATAGCTAGTAGCAACACACTACTCACTACTTTTATGTTGATAGACAAGCAATACATACATACATACATAACAATTAATGCCTTGAAAAGGAAAGAGAGGAAGAGTATTTTGATATCCTAAAACCAATGTATTTTTTTTGAAAAAATTAATTTTATTGACATAAAATAAATAGTATGGAAAGACATGAAATATATATATATATATATAAATATCGGAGGAGTCAAATGATATTTTTAAAACAAGAAATATATTAGGTCCTAGAAACAGTCTCTTCGCTTGTAAAGGTACGATTGCGTACATCTACTCTCTCCAGATCCCACTAGGTGGGAGCCTCTTGCATTGGGCTTGCCCTTTATTTTTTTAAGAAATGTATTAGGTATATATAATTTAATTTAGCCAAATTAAAAAAAATAGTGTAATTTTGTCTTATGCATAAGAACAAATCCTCATCATATAACGTCAAATTATATGAACACTTGTTTTGTCTTTCTCCTATATATGCAGATGCAGTAAAAGAGGATCATAATCCTGTATCTTTTGATAAGATAGAAGTTCTTGCTGTGGACATTGATGATGCTTGTCCCAAGAAAAATAGCACAAGAAGATGAGGAAAACTCTTCGTTCTATATGTGCACTGCGTTTCGAACAGATTTATTGTTAATTTGTATAAACAATTAATATATATCCAAGATTCCTTGGAAGTAGTATATTAAAGAATTGATAGAATTAATTAATATAGCATAGAAACTCTATTATTGATTAAACATGGTATTCCAGATACAGTTTAACCCAATGAATAAAGAATCAGATTGAATTAGCCAATTATATTGGTCCTTCCAAGAAACCAGAACTGGTCAGTTTTGATTGGCCCTTAGAACGGGTGTACTCGAAAACTGGAGAAAAGCTCATTTGAACCGGTGAAACTGATAGAAATTAAAGCAGTTGAGTTTGCGGTTTGTCAAGGTCAAAGAAAAGGAAGAAGACTAGAAGAGATGGTGTAAAGAAGAATAAGAGAATGAAAAAGAAGAGAGGAGATGGACCGAAAACCGGAGAAAAGCCCATTTGAACCGGTGAAACTGATAGAAATTAAAGCAATTGAGTTTGCGGTTTGTCAAGGTCAAAGAAAAGGAAGAAGACTAGAAGAGATGGTGTAAAGAAGAATAAGAGAATGAAGAAGAAGAGAGGAGATGGACCGAAAACCGGAGAAAAGCCCATTTGAACTGGTGAAACTAATAGAAATTAAAGCAATTCAGTTTACGGTTTGTCAAGGTCAAAGAAAAGGAAGAAGACTAGTAGAGATAGTGTAAAGAAGAATAAGAGAATGAAAAAGAAGAAGAAGAGAGGAGATGGACCTTTCATTCACTGCTTCTTTATCAATATAAAATTTATATATATACATATAATAGTTATTGGTTCGACTACAATTTAATTACGATTAAACCAATAAATACTGAATCAATATTTTTATTAGTTTAATAATCAGTTCAATTTTTAAAACATTATTTTAAGCTACAAAAAATAACTTCCAAAAGGGCTAGAATGAACCTCCCAAATCTCCTTGAAATTCAAGCTAAGTTCGCTCACAGTAATACTGGAAGCCCTAGAAGAACTTGCATGACGCCTTAACCCATTCAAATTTCACTCTTTGAATATTTGTCACTTAGTGCCTTATGTGACCAGTTAGGAGCTGTAGCTTTATATAGAGATTATTTGTCTCTTCCTTCACAAATCAGAAGTAAACGTGCAGAATTCTATTGCCTCATGTCAGATTATGTTCTTTATTATTTATTCTGAAACAGTAGTTCATGAATTGTCTTTATCATCAATAAAAACCAACTTTATCACTTCAGAGTCTACTTTAATTACTACTGTATTAGTTTAAGAAAGATTAAATTAGCAAAGACTTATGAGAAAATCTATCAGAAAACAAATATCATTATATCATTTTTAAAACCCAAAATTTTAAAAACTTCAAATACATATTGCAGATATAGACGTAATATATCTCTATAAGTTAAATTATGATAAATTTTGACCGAAAATATTCAAAAGATAAAATCCGTCATACTAAATATTCAAAAGATAAAGACCGTGAAAAATCTTTGGACTAACAATAGTTTGTTTCACTTTTAGACATGCTTGGACAACAGTGGCCGTGAGAGAGATAGTGGCCACTATGGAGCAGACCACTGCGTCGAAGCTAGGGTCGAAGGTAGGAAACGAAGTGAGTGATTCAGATAGAATGTCAACTCTAAACTGATCCGGAGTGAGTGACCTAGAGACAGAAGAACTATCATCGTCAAATCATCAATGCTATTCACCACCATAGGAGCAACAATTTTATCATGAGAAGCAGCAACACGAGAATCAACAATGAGATGGAGTGTCTTCGTCTTCCCCTTGTGATAATTACAGACCAAAAGATGCAAAAATAATATTAACCAAAAAGAAGAGAGGAGTTGCGACAACAAAAGAGAGACGAAGAAGGGTTACACCTTCTCACTTTGCTACTTTAGTGGTCGGAGGTAGGGAGAAGGGTCGACAATGATGGTGGAGTAAGAGAGAGAGTGACGATGGGACAATGATTACAGAAGAAACAAAGGGAGTAACGATGAAGCTAAAAAGATGCAAGAATGCAATCTTCTGGACTTTGGTAGCTGTCACGATCAAGTAGGTTATCTATGTACTTCTCACGTATGTCAAAGCTCATCAAGTCTTGTTTTTCTTTAGGGATAATTTTGTAATAATCTTTCCTTTCCAAAAATTTTTTTCTTCTATATTTTTCTATATCATATCAAACACAATTTTTCCCTTTTTTTTTTCTATTTTCCTTTTCTTCAAAAATCCTTCACCAAGCACGCTCTAATTTAACCACTAAGTCCATCCAAGCCAAAATAGTTCAATTGCAAGAACAATGAAATTGTTAGAACTGAACCAGCTCAATGCAGTCGGAATCCAATATTTGTTTTTCACTGCAAGCAAGTTCAGACCTGAACCCATAACACAATCCCATAATATCTGGCTCGATTTTAGTCCCCCAACACCCCCTTCTCAAAAGAAAAAAATGAAAGAGCTAGCTACAAGCACAGTTGTGAGTCCAATAATTAATAGTTGAATGTTCTAGTTCAATATGGGAAACGAAGACACCAGAGCTCTAATTGGGTTGCTGTTGCATCCGCCTTTAGTTGGGATATACCTTGACACCAAAGATTTGGGTTAGCTGCGTTGACGAAAAAATTATACAGAGCTTGAACAAATAGTTTTATAGGCCTAGATAGATAGAACTTATATACACAACAGACAAGATGACATTTCCAATACAATTGAATATCTATTGAGTACAATACAATTCATCTAGCTTACTGCCCCAACGAAATTTTATTTTCTGGGCCTATTTTTTACACACAATTTCCTTTGCCGCTCTGTACCATCCTAAAGATTACCAACTAAATCCCTTTCCAGCAGAATACTAATTATAGCTGCAGAACAGGCAAACAAGATTAAGATTAATTGTAAGCCGAATGTCCATGTTCTGGTGGCATATAGTAAGAGTTGCCAGAGTCAATTGGAGTTTGCAAAAGTGGATTCCAACGATCAAAAATTATACGGCCCCCCCTGCCGATTCTTCCACGGAATTTACATGACGGCGCTGACACCCCATTTATTGTGAAAGAATCTGATGGTGGCAGAATGCCTGCCATGGCTAACTTCTCTGGAAGTAAAGGTTTTGTGAACAACAAAATTGGCTCAGGAGGATCCTGCATTATCCCATACAATTCATCAACTATATTTAACTATGGCAAGCCAACATGTTTATGGGATACTTCCATACAGTCACATGGGGAGAGAGACCTGGAATAGAAAAACATGGGAGACGGGGGACAAAGAAATGTAATCTTAATATGGGCAGGAAAAAAACTAGAAAATTACCATTTTATGAGGCCATCCATGTGGGAAATATCGTCTCCTGAACTCCTGCTTGGTACTAACTGCAGATACCATGGGCAGGTTGGTGTCACAGGAAGGCAAACTCTGTACAGCAGCTGCCCGTGTACGGGGATGGCTAGTCATGAAATCGTCCAAATCAAAAAGTTCCTCACTTAAACCAAACTTGGAAGAGAAGGAAGTAAATCCCGGGAGTGCCAAGGTATCATCCAAGAATTCAGTTTCATGCTGAAATCACATAGAAAATCATACATCAGCTGATATCACAACTTAAGCAAAACTAATTCATTATGCATTTTTAATGGCCTGGTCAACAGAAAACAACAAAGAGCAATCTTCCTTTCCTATATTCAATAGGTCTTGCACATATTTCAAGAGGAATAGTACCCTTGCCCATGACAAAGAACATGGAATCAGCCCAAGATTCCAACCAGATTCAGTATAACTAAAGATAAGGTCTAAAACGTCAAAGGAAAAATAATCCAGAAAAATCCATCCCAACCCTCAGGCTTTCAAAAACCCAATACAGTGCCAAAAATCAGAAGTTTCAGCACTAAAAATTATTTAATGGTGTTCATTTAATTCCTGCTAAGAATATATTTGTGATATAATACTGAAGACATTCAGCATATAAGAGGAACATAATGCATTCAGTAGCAACCCCAACTGCCTAATGATACACGTTCAGCACTAACCCTAAGTGCCCATTCAACCTTATTAATTACATGGTAAAAGAGACTTTGGTATCATGTGGTTTGACCCATTGGCACTCCGGAACCTTGCAGTTTGCAACTTTGCATTTGGTACCCACTGCGCTATCTGTTTAAACCATAAGCACGTAATACCAAGTGGTTTCATTCTGTTATCTTTAGGATGGAATCCAATAAAATTAGTACCAAATTCTTAATTTCCTTACAAAATCTCCAATTTCCTATGCAAAGATTGAAATTCCTCCCTCAGCCAATCTATATACCAAATTTGACACAACACTAAGTCACCCAAATTTTACCACTAAACAAAATGCCTAATTTTATCACCAATTTTGCCCTAAATTCCTAATATCCTTACTAAGTCCCTAATTTCTATCCAAACCACAAGGTACAAAGTGTATTGTACCCTTAACTTATTAAGATGATAATAGGTTCTTTTTTCTTTTTTTGATCGAAAAAGAAATATTATTAAAGAGAGAAAAAGATACAAAGGAAAGATGTTAATAGGTTCTTTTAACACATATTCAGCACTGGATAAAAAGAAATTCAAACATTTTATATTTACTTTATTTTTAATTACTACTAAATTTTCAGTGCTAAATTTTTCATTAAACAAGCTTCAAGTGCCTATTGATAAAACCAGAATTCAGCAATGAAGATTAAATTTAAAAGTCAGCACTATATACTAAGCACAACTAAATCTATTGGCACTTAAGGGGTCCTAGCTGATTTCCCTACCTTTAGCTACTCAGATATATCTCAGTTTACCTAGTTTAGCAGTCCCAAGTGTATATAGACTAGCCACAGCTCACACAGTTTCCCAATTGGAAATTTAAGCATCACAGATGGCACCTCCCCATGGCGTTCACCCTTAAAACTATCCCCATTCCTTCCTCTTCAATGCCCAGGTATCCATCTAATGCACTCTTTTCCACCTTGTATCCTATGGAAGCTTGCTTTGCAAAGCGGTGATAACAGTGCAGAGTGGCAGTGAAGAGCTTGGGGAAAGGAAGTAACAAATAATTCATTTCCATAGTTGTTGGTTGGTGATGTTATTGAACATATTCCATAAGAGGCAAGTCACTTCAAATTATCAATGACATGATAATTCTATAATATATCTTTTCTTTTAAAAAACGGGCAACAAATGGAGAGCCATACATGCACAGTGGTAATGTTTCACAACCACCATGTGAGAACTATGTCATCATTCTTTGGAGCATAATTTTCTATAACTGAACATGAGAGACAAGAGCATGATAGCAGAGCCATAACATACCTTATACTTCATTTGCATCCTCTGTAGAGTAACTTCATTCTCCATTGCTTCTCTTTTTTTCTCTTCCCTCTGTTTATGATTGTATGTCAACAGAATGAATATGAAGGCTAAACTACAACAGGGTAAAATCTATCAATAAACATTGAAAGTCACACCTTGATCAAAGCTTCCAACAAGCTCTTAGCCTGGTCAAGGTTGCGCCTCACCTGCTTATGAGATAAAACTTAATATTGAACTTTCAGAAGAATCTGTATTACACCAGAAGCATTCCAATATGGAAGTAGACTTCTTCTGAGCTAAAAATTTGTTCTGACAGACAATGAATCTAAGAATTTCACAACTACCTATGAGATAAATCAATATTGTATTGATTGCGCATATCAATGCCCTTTTTTATGAAAAAGAATTTATCGATGAAAAGAGAGAAAATAAAGAAGACACAAAAGAGACCCTCCTCAAATAAAAGACCATAATCTAGACGAAATCTAGACGAACCTAGATCCTCTACTTGGCTCAGCACAGTGTTGAGCTAGTGAGGACCGTCCGATTAGACACAGGTGTCACGTGGCACCTGATTGGACGGCCCACAGCTGCCCAGCACAGTGATAGTCACAGAATTCGCGAGCAATCTAGACTCCTTAAAACAAGAGAGCCTTCCAATACACTTGAAGGTTCGCCAAAGAGAGCCTGATAAACAAGCAATTTGTTGAGACCCACATAGAAGACAAAAAATTAATCTCTTCTCAAAGAGGATTTGGTGGACAAATTCTGTGACAAAAAACTTCTGCTTTTAATTCTATATAACCATGGATTGATGCATATAGTTTAAAAAAAATGACATATATATCTTTGCTAAAGTCAAAAAAAAGGACTGAAATGTATTTTTGAAACTTGTTATTCTCATTAAACAATACATAAAGGCTAAATAAAAAAAATGTCAGATATGTGTTAAACTCAGAAACTATGGATTAAACTGTATGTTTGAAACTTTTATTCTCATTAAACAATACATAAAGGAATAGATCTTGAAGACTGTTGAAAACTCTTTCTGTGACACTTGAATAGAAATAGTTATTCACCAAAATGGGAAGAGCACAAGTTTATAAACCCAGTTATCCACTCCCAATGAAAATAGACAATAAGTGAAGAAATACCTACTCCAAAATTTTACAACTGAAAATACACTACCGAACTCATTCTACATCAACTCATTGCCACAAAACAATGCTGTTCTGACCACAAATGCACGTACATAAAATTTGCAAAAGAAAAACCCCAGTGTAAAGCATAACAAACAAATAGAAGAAGTGAAGTGCATTTAAGAAATCAAAAGAAGCAACATCAACTGCTAGATGAAAACAAAATAGATGCAACACCAAGGAAGGAGAGACCACAAGCTTCAAGCTCATGTTTACCAACTTCTTTTTTGGTTAAACCTATTTACCGACTTCAATTGATGCTTAATAACAAGAATCAAATAGAGGAGCTGACCTGGCGTAGCTTTTCAAATGACTGCACATTGTTTTCTCTCCTTTGCATCTGAATAGAAAATTACCAAGGGCTTAGTCTACCAAAATGTGTAAAACATATTACTCAATGCCTTGGGCTAGAGTAGAAAACATTTACCCAAAACTGGGGTACAAAGAAAATATGTGCCAAGTTTTCCACCTACCCGTCTTGTGTGAAGCCTGTGGGCTTTCTCCCTTGGCCGAAAGACATTATACGGATTGGTGTCATTAACAGGTGGAGGTGGCTGCACATAAAATGCAGTTCAGCTCTTAAATCCTCTTCCATAATGTGCTTGTGAAGCACATTACTCCAACTAATTAACTACCAAGTTTAGTGGTAAAAGAGAGAAAAATAACACAAGCAAATTTTAAAAGGGAAAAAAAATAAATAAATAAATAAACTGTTAGTAAGCCATTGGTCTACCATAGGTTTACCCATGGGAAGTTCAGACCAAAGTCTACTGCAGGGCATTAGTTGTTTACGTGTGTTATTTATGTGTTATTTATGTTATTATTAATGTCTTATATATCCAGCTGTGTATGTGTCTCACGTGAGTGTTAGTGGAGTGTATGTGTTACTGTAGCAGTTACGTTATATAGGCTGTGTGGGTAGTTATGGGGGCGTCATCGTGGCAGTTACTGATATATGTTTGTATATTGAACTTTTCTGAAGCAATGAATTATCATGTGAATTTTCTACAAAACTCTGTTTTCAAGAGAGATTTTGCTGGTTATCTCTATAATCTTGAGCCGGCACCATAAGTAAGAAAAAGAACAAGGAATCAATCTCTTCTAATAATCTAGTTGATTGTACTGTTTCAAGACCCACAACCAGATCATCAACACGGGACCGTAACAAAAACATCCAGAATTGAAGAAAACTTGGTAATGAGAAGGTGACTTGAGCCAAAAATTTAAGAACTCAAGCAAATGGTAAACATGTAAGTTACACTAACATTACTAAAAACATGCCTACAAAAATCAGTAACAGACAAGGAAGAACAAAATCAAGCACAATAATTTCTCTTTCATATATTGTAGTTTATATTTTATTTTATCCAAGTGCAAATATATGGCTTTGGGACTGATGACCAAAAGGCCCCAAAGTCATGTATAGTAGTAGTATGGATTAAACTCATAAATACACAAGTACATTAAAGCAGCAAAAAATACATTGACAGTAATGTGTTATAAAACCAACCTGCAGACGCCGTAATATTGGCTTTTGCCATTGTTCACGCTGCCCCCAAATACATTACAGGAAAGAAACAAACAAACAAACAAGGTGTCAATATGTCTGGCTATATACTGAGTACTGACAAATCACTGCAAAAATACCCAGCACAATAAGATGTAATCAAATAACACCAATTCATGTTACAGAACTCAAAAAAGTACCAAATTTATCAGAGGAAACATCAATATAGGGAGAAAGATAATTTAAATTCAACTCCTAAATGAAGAACTATTGAACTCTGCTCCCTTTTGTGTTAGTCAAAGTGTGGAGCATAATCTGGCCGCCATTATTATACATCCCTCTACCTGCTAGCACTCAACATTCAGTCATGAGGAGGTTGATTTATTCCAAACCCTGGTCAGTATAATTTCAAAATCTCATAATGGACACAATTTTCAAAGCTATCCAGACAAGCTAAAATTGACAGACAAAAGAAGGCATGTCCCTCATAAGTGGTAGTTTGATGCTGATTCTCTACCTTCTCTTTCCAGTAATCATAAACAGACTGAATGACTGTATACTTGACGGACTGAGCTTGTAGGGCCTGAAATTTAGAGCAGAACTTTTGATGAGCCTAGAATTTCATATGCACATAGCATATGCAAAGAAATATTTGCACTGCATGACAATTATATCAAATGCTTTCTGAAATTTGAAAAGACCACACCAACAGTATCAATAATTTAAGCAAGCAAATCTTTGCTGAAGGACAATAACAGATAATAACAAACCAAAGATGCTAATGAGATCACAAAATTTTAAGTGAACGGCATCATCAGGTAGTCTAGAAGTAATGGCAATATAGCATAAGCATATACAAACCACCTGTCATTTATGATAAAGGGAAAATCATCCACTAAAACATTCAAATTTTTTTTACTAATAAGAAAAACATTGTGAATAGATTTCATGAACCAAACCTACCTTCAAAATCTAAATGCTATTTAATTAATGTTTCATATTTGCGCTAAGACACTTAGAAAGCAAACCCTGAAATAAAGGAAATAGTCATGCTATAGGTTCAAGGTAGTGTTAGAATTTAGGTTCAGAAATGCATGCGCAAATTCCTACTACATTAGTCATAAGTTATTCTCTTAAAAAGAATCCAATCAGCTTTCTCTAACAAGAAGAATCCAATCAGAAGTAACAGCAAGAATCCATTGAGAAGCTTCTGCTCCCAAGAAAACGGAATTGATGGAACCACAGCCTAAACATTCCTCCTCCTTCCAGATGACATCAAAAGTCTATGCTTCAGTGGCTAGCTTTCTAACACCTCACATCAAAATTATTAACAAACACTTTCTAGTCCAGGAGCTCCTTTCTTAATTCCCAAGGATGATTTACCAAGCTGCAGGCCATTTTTTTTACAAGCGCTTCCTACCTTAGTCTCAAGACAACTAAGCTGCAGGCCATTTTCTTCACACAATCACATATTACAGGACATATCACATGGAATACATCATTCAATAATCAAAGGAAAAGTGCCAATTCTTAATAAACCATATATAGCATAAAACCAAGTAGTTAATTTTTTTTCATTTAGCAAGATTTAACCGCACAAGGAACCAATGCATAGAAACAAACAAAAAAGTTCAGAATGATAGCAAATGTGTGTAAGTTATAACCATAATTAGTGACCATTAGAATCAAAATTAGTGAAAACCCTCTCAAATCTCAATCATAACATGTTTCACCTCAATAGTAGCATCAAGTCGTAGAAGCACAGGAATTGATAAACCAAGAGTAAGTGTTATAACTCCAGCTCTTTCACGAGCTTTATGATCCAATACCTCCAACTTGAAAAGAAGACTCTCAAACCTATCCACCAGGCAACTTATGTGAAAACCAGAAGAACAAGAAGAAAGGATAATAAATGATGCATAATCTCATATTAATATTACAGATCACAAGATAGAATGAAAAAAGCTAAGTGGAAGATAAAGGGGAAAAAAATATTTTGTAAGAAAGACTGTGATAGAAACCAGAAAATGAGACTGAAATATATTGATAGAGATAAAAGGATTACAGATAGAAATCCCACCTCCCAGAGCTAAGGCTCCTACAGAAAACCTCCCACAAAGGTCTCCTGCCCTCTAAAATCAAAGCAAATGCTCCCACTATTCAGACAAATTATCAAGCCTGCCCATTCACACTCCCTCTCCTTTATTTATAACAACTCACCCCTATAAAATTTACCTCATTACCCCTTAACAGAAAACACTACAGGAACTTGACATAAATAACCCAAGTCCACTACAGCATTCCTATCATTACCCCACCCTTAAAATCAGCCTTGTCCTCAAGGCTGAAAGAAGACTAGAGACACGTCATCCAATTCCCTTCGCTCCACCATCTTCCTCTGTTTGTCCCTCCTCATCATCCTCCCCCATTATAACCAGTTGTAGAGACCTCTTAGGACACTTGTGTCGTGGATGGAACTTCTCTCCACATTGAAAGCCAAGTCCCTTGTTCGTCCAATCCACAAACTCCTGATACGAAAGATGGCTGATCCCTCTCGTCTTCTCTGTTGACGGTCATCAGTCGTTCTCCCATTTTCGAGACGTTGATGACAAACTTGACCTAGTATCAGAGAACGAAGACGCCATGACAAAAACAAAGGTGCAATGGAGTTCTTTGAAGATGCTGGAGAAGAAAACAATGCAATGCCCATCACGCTATGCAACGTCGTTCTACTAGCGTGGCTGCTATTGGGCTTAAGTGACCCTAACCCAGTAGGGTTAGTGCTACTATCCATGGGCTTGCGATTTGGAGTTGACCCAAGAACCCAACCCGCGCCCAAGCCCTTCTGGTCCATCCTCGCCCGAAACACGATTATTTCAGGCGTCTACACGATTCCATCGATCTCTCCCTCCATATCTCGTGCAACTTGCTAGCTCGCCAATGGCTCTCCGAGTGGTGCGACCTCACCCTCTGCCTAATGTTCAGCCAAAACCCTCCCATGAAGTACCCCACATACTGAGCTTCCAACAACTGAGGGACTTGTGCAAAAATAAACTCAAAGTAATCTATATAGTCATCCATTGTTCCAACCTGGTGTAGCACAGAAAGCTCTTCAAAGGGATTATCATAAATAGTCCCTCCAAATCGCAATAGCAAAGCCTAACGAAGTTTTGACACCAAGTAAGCTGGTCATCCCCCTCACGCAACAACATAAACCAATGGATGGTGTTGCCCTCCATACATAAGCATAATAGCTTTACCTTTAATTCATGCAGCATATTGTGCACTTCGAAGTAAGCCTCAACCTTTGAATCCAACCCATAGGGTCAGTCCCCTGAAAACTAGGCCACTCGACCTTCTTCACAGACATTTTGTATTCATCCCAACCCTCTTGCATCATTCCTGCTGCTGGAGGCCTTACATTTTCTTTTACTGCACATTCAACTGAAGGAGAAGATTCATCAATAGGGATTGTACTCCCCTAATCTCCCTCATTTCTTTTCTCCCCTTGCTTGCTCAACTTTTTCGATAATGCTTTCTACTCCATCATTAGCTTCTGCATCTCTAAGTTCCCCGCACCTTCACCAATGCTGTTCTAAACTCATTCATGGACCCTTCCACACCTTCCAGCCGTGGACCCATAGCCTCCAAGTTAGCCAAGCGTGCCTCCATGGCTTCACCCTTGTCTGATGGTTTTGGCAGCATCTATCCTGTACGTCAGACCAATTGATAGAAACCAAAAATTGAGACTGAAATATATTGATAGAAATAGAAGGATTACAAATAGAAATCCCCCTCCCAGAACTAAGTGTCCTACAAAAAACATCCCACAAAAGGTCTCCTGCCCTCTGAAATCAGAGCAAATGCTCCCACTATTCTGACAAATTATCAACTCTACCCACTCACACTCCCTCTCCTTTATTTATAACAACTCACCCCTATAAAATTTACCTAATTACCCCTTAATAGAAAACACTACAGTAACTTGACAGAAATAACCCAAGTCCACTATAGCATTCCTATCAGACTGGATCAATTTAAATGATCTTGGAGCACCAGAAACCTCAAGAGTGAATTGTGCACTAGGGCTTCTGTTATTCTGAAATCATACCCCTTAAATATACTATATTCTATTGATATTTCAGAAGGACAAATGCAAGCCTAAATGGACACTGAAACATGAATTATACCTAATTTCTTTCACTCTTGTCATGATTCTTCTGTATAAGTTATTAGAAACCCAAGAAGTTGAACAAATGCAGATGAAAGTGTGGGATTCCATCTTTATTCTGTTATTATGACTGATTTGTTTCCTTTCTATTTGGCCTTTGATTTATTTCTTTTTTCATTATTATGGTTTATTAGAATTAACTCTACCTATGTTTTATAGCCGGTCCCAAGCCCGGAGAAAGGAGGAGGGTTGTGTTAGGCCTTCGACAGCCAACGTAAAACTGTGTCGAATCTCTCATGAACATGGATCAACTGAATGGGACCTTTTAGTAAATGAGATATCTAAAGAGTTGGTCATTGATAGAGCTCAATGGCATCGTGCGATCCATGTAGCCGACCCCACTTAGTGGGATAAGGCTATGTTGTTGTTGTTGTTGTTGTTATGGTTTATTAGAATTGATTTGTATTCATCAGGGGTATTTTTTTTTTTTTCCTTTTCTTATTTCCCTAGCTAGGTGTATATAAACCCTAGACTCCTCTCTTGTCAATCAGATTTTGAGTAAATAATATTTTACATTACTCTACAGAAAGTCATCACAAGCGCAACAAGTATATCTTGATCAACAAGTATATCTTGAACAAATGCAAATGGAAGTCATCACAAGCTCAACAGTGACTCATAGAAAACATACTTATGAGCACTTCGATTCCAAAAAACTTGTAACTAATTGCAACTTCCAAAATAAACTTTAATTCTATGACATCAAACCTATCAAATTACCTCCACTATACCCATAGGAGTTGCTCAATTTGGTTATTAGATGAAGTGGTCGCAGTATGAATTCTTAAGTTTTAAGGAAAACTGATTTCCAACTCTGGCTGTGGATGTATAAAATAAGTAGTTCACATTAAAGCAATCCCAAGCCACTGCCTGGGGCAAGCATTTGTGACCATAACATAAATTCATAAACCTTTATGAAACCTGTTACCCTCTAGATGCAGCAATATCATAGCATTCTCGTCAAATTTGTTGGCTCCACAATGTTGTTTTGTGCACCACTATAGGCTTTATGACTGAGCTTCGATAGGAGTTCACATGACTTCTTAAATTTTAAAGAAAACTGGTTTGCAAGTCTGACAGTGGGTTAATTTAGTTAGTAGTTATCTTGAACCAATTTCAAGCACCTTCTTGGGGCAAGTATTGTACACTGACATGAACCTTCAGGAAACCTGTTCAGCTTTAGATACAGCAATATCATGGCACACTTTTTAAATTTATTGGCTCCACAATGTTAAGTTTAGTCAACCACTATAGGCTATCATTGAGCTTTGGTGGGAGTTCACACCTACCACCACTATTTCAATGACCATCGAATGTTAGACCTAAGCTTTTTCAATTGCTGCTAGAATATCAATTCTCTTGCATGCATTAATACTTAAGACCTTTCCTTTCCAAGAATATGGTAAATAAATGAATCTTTCTTTTTAAAAAAATGTCACTGATTTTATATCCATATCAAAACTCTTGACAGTTATAGGTAGTTAAAAAAATTGAAATTTAGTATTATTTTAAATAGAAAATAAAAAACAGGTGAGTATGATTAATGAGTAGTTATTTGGAGTAAGAAGGTAGTTACTTAAAGATTAAAAATGCCAATTATTTTTATTTTTAATATAAAATAGTAACATTATTGTTGGTGCACATTTATTTAAAAATTTAAATTTATGTTTTTTTGTATTCTAAATAAAAGAACAGCATAACCTGTGTGTGCAAGCCATTATGCTAGTTAGAGTCAAAAGTTTTTTGCCCGCTATAGGTACATGATCTCCATGAATCTGAATTAAGCTGAACATTATTAACGACTAGCACTTATTGACAGTTTGACACCTTTATGCAGAATTCAATAAATGTTCAAAACTAATATTACTACGGATAAACCTACATATCTTAATAGCGGGGAAGAAATTTGAAGAAGGGGTTAGGCATTTGTAGAGGTGTTCCAAGCCAATTCAAACCAAACCAAAACAATACAACAACAACAACAGCCTTATCCCACTAGGTGGGGTGACCAAAACAATACAGACCAATAATAATAATAATAATAATAATGCAGTTTATATCAGTTTTCTGTATGTAAGAACAGATCAGTTTGGTTCAGTTAAAATAGACTGGTTTAAGCCGACCTAAACAGATAGAAATGTAGTATATAGATTTCATATTTATATATATTCACCTATATTTAATATAATTATTTATGAGAGAATGATATGGTGTGTTTTATCAAAAATGGCATTCCCATTTCGCATCAAAGGGCAAATCCAAAAAAAGTAAAAATAAAAATTAAAAAAAAAGGTAAAAGTACTCTTTTCATTTATTACATTTGTTGCAAGTTTCAATTTCATCCCATATATTTGTTTTGGGTCAATTTCGTCCCACTTGTTGACAAAATGTGTCAATTTCATCCTAGTTATTAATGCCATTTAAATTTTTAACAGAAAATACTGACACGTCAGCACATTTGGATAATGATTCATCAAATGTTGTTAGCATGAAATTTTAGGTTTCAAAATTTCGCCCCTCCCTCCCTCAAATTTGAGGTAAGTTTCATCTCTAACGTTTGCGATAAATTTCAATTTCATCCTACTTGTTTGCAGAAAGTGTCAATTTCTTCCCAATTTTAAAGTATATTGTCTAAATCATTGATAAGAAAATTGACATGTTTAAACACATGGAGAAAGACTCACTCAGCATTGTCAACACATAATTTTAACTAAAAAATGGCAATTTATGCTGAGCATTATTATTTTACCCTTAAAAATATGCTAAATGAACCCATTTAACCTATATTTAAATTTTGTGCTCTCTTAATCCCTCAAAAACCTGAATTTTAATTATTTTACAATCACAAGATGATACAGTGCAATTTCACTTATATATGTGTTCCAAGTTGTGGATTTTGTAATATATCACTGTCTTCCATGTCTTTTAATAAAATTTTGCATTTTAATGAATCATAATATTTGAGGAAGTGTTTACAGTGTCATCTTAAAATACTATTTATATTAGCAACATTAATAAAATAGAAAAGTTTGTATTTATTTACTAACAACAGACATATTATGAATTCATTCATTTTAAAATTAGAATGAAACTAACACATTTTGCAAATAAGTAAGATGAAACTGAAGCTTACCCCAACTATGAAAGATGAAATTGAGACTTACCTCAAACATGAGGGATGAAATTGAAACTTACCTCAAAAAAAAAAAAAGAACGAAATTGAAACTTACCTCAAACGTTATGGACAAAATTGAAATTTATCTCAAACGTTAGAGACAAAATTGAAACTTATCTTAAACATGAGGGACGAAAATAAAACCTAAAATTACACGCTGGCAATATCTAATGAGTCATTTCTCACATGTTCGAACACGTCAACATTTTTTGTTAATGATTTAAACGACGTTAATAATTAGGATGAAATTGAAGCCTTTTGTAAACAAGTGGGATGAAATTGACCCAAAACATGTGGAAAGAAATTGTAACCTACAGTAAATATAAGGGACAAAAATAATACTTTTCCCATAAAAAAAAATACGCCTTAGCCCTCAATTCCAGCCTTCCCTCCCAGTCCCACATGTCCCAAATGCCTAGATCCTATTACAGCATGCCCAAAGTTGCAAATCCTAATCTCCATTCCTATAACCACTCTTGCCCAAGTAAAGTTTAAGGGGCTGGCACCTGCATAAAGAGGCAAATATGTCAAAGTGAAAGAAAAAGGATCGTTCCCTACATCCAGCAGCACCATTGTGATAACAACACTGTATGCATGAAATGGCTTTGAAGGATGAATATGGTTTTTGTGAGTTATTTTACTGTTTCTTCATTGTTGAGTAACACCCACCTAGTTTGTAAGTGACTCAAAGTTCCCAACCAATTAGGTTAATGAATCAGAGCAATCTATAAGTGATCTGATTTGGAGCACTTTTGCATCCTAATCAAGTCAAATACATCCATCTTTTGAGAGAACCAACTTGATTAGTTTAGTTCAGCTATAGGCCTATAACCAACCAAACCAACTGATGAATACCCTAGGCAGCAAAGAGCTATTTCATTTAAGTACTCAAAGTGATTCAACAGCAACTAAATAAAGAAACAATGCATTGAAAACTATTCATGCCGCTATCTCTTGACCTACAGTAGCTCTTTTCAGTGTTCAATAGCTATTTTGGACCATTAAGATCAAAAGTTATTAGTGTAAGGACTAGAATAATGAGAACCTGCCAGAAACAAAGTCTAATCTCGGTCCTAATAAGAACTAAACGCCAAAATGACATGAACAGAAATAATTAGAGGAGAAGTAAACTACAAATTTAAAATGACCAAAAATAAATGTTTTCTTTTCTCTAGTTATTTTCATATTACATCAAGCTGGTTTGAACATTGCAGAATAGAAAAGCTTAGAAGACTAAAGGAACCCAACCCTCAAAACCAGCAAGATATAAACAAATAATGTAGAAACAGGGGCCTTTATTAATGAAATGATGAATACAAGATGCCGGAACAATCAAAGGACACTGGAAAAGTAATTTCCCTAGACTTTTGAGAGGCTAGTACACTCCTACTCCAGCTATTGAGAGGCTAGTCTCTCCCCGAAACTCAAAAACTCTCTGGCCAGAACACCTGAATTACACCCTTAAATAGACCCCACCCCTAAACAAAAATTAGTTGTAAAACTGTTGGTTAGTTATAACCAACCTTTTAACAAGCCCTAATAACAGAGTTTCCACAAAGACCACAGAGAAACTAACAAAGACTAACAACTTCGCCCCTGATGAGCCCAAAAATAATCCAAAGGCTGCTGGTATATTGACATATTCTGGAAGAACGGGGGGTGGGAAGGTGGCAAGTGGGGCAAATCATGGAATGGACGCTAGTAACTAATTCTGTCAGGAGAATTTTTCTCCTTTTCTCTTTTTGATGGGGAGGGGGATTAAGAGGTGTAAGAAGCATGGAGAGGAATGAGGGGAATTTATGAGTGAATTGGGAGAGGCTAGCCTCTCAAAGCTAGACCTATTTATCTGTTTTCTTCTTTTTCCTTCTATTGTTGGTGCCCATGCTGTTTTCTGTAATGTATCTCTGCAACATCCTTCTGTACTGATAGCGATATTCCACTGTTAACCCTCCATGTGTTCCTGACTTACCATCACAACCCAGTTATGTAACCAGCTGAGTCAATCCTGTCTGAGCACTTCTCATTTAACAATTATTTCGGGTCCTAACAGCCCCAAAAAGAATGCCCAAGTAAACATAAAAGCCTTCAGCAAGCATACTAGCACCATAAAAAACAGACATACATATTCCTCTGGTAGTTCATAACCAAGTTACTTAGTTTCAGAACTTGTTTAATGATCAATGAAGTTCTACTGTCATAGTTATCAACAACCCCCAGCAGCAACCAATCTTATTCCTCTGAAAGTTCATAAACTATACAGCCACTTTGTAAGAGCAGGACCCAGTGTTGGCTTTTATCAACAACCACTTCAAATCAAAAGCTGAACTTGATAAGAGAAGGCCTATGAATAATTTTATTATAATCTCTAACACCCACAAGTCCCCCTCCCCCCGAAAGAAAAGAAGGCCCTTGGGACTTGAAGTGTGACGAAGAACAAGCCCAGAATACCTTGTATTGAAACTTAAGAACTTATTAAGAGCTGAGGGCGATAAGAACCAAACTATAAACACTTGGTTATAGATATTCTTATATCATTTAAACCTCAAGAACCATTTTATGTCAATGCTAAAGGTATTAAGAAAAGGTCCAAGAATAAATTTCTATAACTTCTTAACAATTTTCTTTATATTATTTCAATCTAATCTCCTAATTGATTGCCATGCCACAAAAGCTGATAAATCGTGACAAACATCACAATCATACAATTCAACCAACCTATAATTTATACCAGCTTGACTTCAATAAAAATAATAAACTATAGCAACCAAAACATAAAAAACTGAGATTACCGAAGCTGCAATTCAGTTTAAAAAGTTACATTTCAGGGGTCAGAATCTTCCTATCTTTATTAAATTCTGAAAGCCAATCCTCATCTTCATTATCCAGGTCATACTCAACAAACTCTCCAAGCCCAGCCCGAGCTGCAATAAGTGAAAGAATTTTCAGTATATAAGTTGGAGTTTTGAAAATAACCTTTCAAAATATTTCAAATAACCTTTCAAAATATTTCAAATTCCAATATTAAATGTCCACCTAGAAGCTGTACCTCCTCTAGCCCGCAAGTAAGAAGTTGGTTGACTGAATGTGCAAGAATAGTCCCTTTCATAAGTATCTACAACAACAAATTCTGGAGTAGGTATTTCAGAGGCGACCTTCTTGCTGGGAACTTGGGGTACCTAAGAAAAAAAATATATTTGGATGAGTTAGATCAATTATAGTGAACAAAACCTCAATATAAAAAAGAGTCCCCTTTTAATAAACGCAAATCATATTTTTAAAATGAATTAAAATCATAAAAGAAGCATGGAAATGTTGTTTCTACAAGAACAACATGTCTCTAACAAAGAGATATAAGCTAGTGACGATGATATTATCAGTTTTCAATGGGGGAGGGGAAGCAGGTTTACCCAAAATCAACTTTTTGAATATTTAAATTTACAACTATCAGGAGTTCTACAGAATATCTTGGAATATCCGAAATTTATTCTCTGTTTTCTTTTAGAGCATATGTTTCCTATGACTCTTTGTAATTTTTCCCTTTCTTCTCTCATATAAAATTTCTTTTTCTGCTAGAGGAAAAAGTAAAAAGTTATCTTATTTTTATAAATCAAAAAAAAATAACAGAGCTTTATAGGTTCTACTTCATGGTTCAAAAGCCATACTCTTGATGCAAACCACAATCTAGAACACTGCTTGTAACTAGGCCCACGGATCCTCTGCCGACCAGCAATATGCTAGGTGGCTGTGGACCGTTCAATTGGGCACCACGTGGTATCCATGCCCGCGGGCCAAGCAAAGGATCCAGGTTCTGTAACTAGTAGAATTCCTGTACTGGTACTTTAAAAAATGCTAAATTTAATAAAGACCTATATGGTAGAATAAACAAAAACGAACGAATAGAGTAACTAAATCATGGTGCAATAACAAATCACGCAAATGCAAGAAAGTGAAACCCCTTTAAAGTTGACAGGTAGAGTATCCATACCTCATTATCAACCTCGGAAGCAAGACGTGTAAATTGTGAATTACGGGTAGAAGCGGGTGCCTCATCATCTTCCAAGTCCTTGATACACTTGACAATAGGGAGCTTCTTGTGAATATCAAGTGGTCGAGGCCTGAAGGACAACCTAGTCATTTCTTTTTCATCTGTTTTCCTTCATTTGTACTGTTTTATTCTCACCTTCTATATTATTCCTGTGTTTAAAACGATAGAAACAAATTCTTAATACCCATGACACACAACTAATATAGTCTCAGGAACGAGCCGGATATGCACAATACACCATACTAACAATATTGTACAGTTTTCACAAATGAGAACTCCATATTCAACAAATTAATCACATGGTCCAAGAAAGACTTTTCATTTTTGGCGTAACAAAAGGAAGTTGAATTGCAAAACAATGCTCTCAATTCTTAATTCAAAATTTCACAGATGCACAACCAAAATAGGGACGGCACTTCTATTTGAATCACCTGGCGCCGCGGAACTCGCCGGAAGTTCGAAACTTCAAAAGAACTAGAAACCAACTAATATGTGTCTCCGATTTCGTCAATTTCAGTTGTTTCTCACTCACTGGGTTTCAGGTAAGAAAAACCCTAACCCTCTCCTAGATACCTCAATTATTTCACCTTCTACAGCTCCGTGACCTTTCTTGCCCGCGTGCATGCATGTCCTGAAAATTTTTTCTTGGATAAAAATTTTCCGCTTGGTATGTAAAAAGGGCCTCAGCGACGCACGATTCATGACTTGGACACTGGCATTTTAGGGTTCAGTGTCTTAATTCAATTATTTTTATTATTAAATTATTAAATGTACTATTATCAAAAATTATTGTAATAGATAAATAAGATGTATTTAAGAAAAAAAAATAATTTGTCAAAACATTGGAACACCTATATTACCATTTTCCGGTTTTGTTGGTTTTGAATGGAAATCAATTAAAAAGACCAATAATCTTGATCCAGATTATACAAAATTATATTTGTGTTAATTTAATTATTCTTATTATTAAATTTACTGTTATCAAAAATTATTGTAATAGATAAATAAGATGTATTTAAAATAATAATTTGTCAAAAATAAATTGAGATATTTTATATTTTAATATTAAATTAATACAATTTTTAGATGTCAAATTAGTAATACCCTAGTTTCTCAAAAGCTCATGCATAAGAAAAGCAACAAGCGTTTAGTTGCTTATTAAATTGATCTCAAAAAATCTAGTGATAGTTTGAGCTTAGATTTTTCAAAAAATCTAGTGATAGTTTGAGCTTAGATTTTTCAGAGGACTCCATTTTATGATTTCGCGTTCTATTAGAACATTGTAAATCTAATTATTATAATTTGTAAAATTAAATTGAACTAGTCGGTCCAACTAGTTAAATTAGAAATCAGACCAAGATTTGGTCCGTACATGATTAGGAATTGGTGGATTGAATAAGCTGTAAAACATGATCAAGAACCAGGTCTGACCAATAATTTTTGCTTCGAGCTGGTGACCAATTAAAGCTGAGGAAAAAAAAAAGATTGAAGTTGCCCGACGTCATGAGTAAGAAAGCTCAGGAGCTTCATCGAACCCATTTCTATCAGTTCCATTGTTTGTTGGTCCATGGTTGTTATTGTTGGGTCAAAGTCATTGTTCGTCAAGTTATCATTCATCGAAGGCTAACCTTCATTGAACCTATCTTTGTTGATTGAAGCACCGTGAAGAAGAAGAAGAAGAACATAATAGAAAGAGAGAGAGAGATCATAATACTTTTGATACCTGAAACCAAAGAGAGATCAGAAAACTAGAAAAAGTGTGTTGGGAAGGAGAAGATGGAGACACTGTCATTGGATTGCAGGCCTATACTCTCCAAAAATGAAGAATAGTGATCTTTAGTATTTAAACCATTAGATGAGCTTATCTGACAGTCTAGATTTTTTTCAACAATATTTATTAATAAATGTTAAAATATTAATATTTTTTAAAGTTAAAAAATTACAAAAAATATATCTTTCAAAATTTATTTTAAAAATTTTTCTTAATTTTTTATAACTATAAAATAAATAAATATTATTTAGAAAGATCTGGATCATCGGATGAGCTCATATAATGATTTAAATATTGATGAGCACTTTGCTCTTCATATTTGAAGAACAGAGGCCCCCAATCCACTGTCATTATATTAATGAAAGCCTGAACCTATACTGCAAAGCATGTTGGGAAGTGGGAATGTAAATTTTTTTTTATATTTATAATTTGTATAAAAATTGATATTTTATATTAAAATATTATTGTTTTAATTTTTAATATAATATAAATATATATAATAGTATTTTATAAAAAAATCTTATTTATTAGTATAAATTAATATATATATATATATATATAATTAATACCATTTCAATCATAGTTCAACTACTGTTGAACCAATGAACCTTGAACTAGTATCTTCACTAATTTAATAATCATTACAATTTTTAAAACATTGTTAATTATGCACGAAATAAGGCTATCTACCTTATGAGATGAGAGTAAGTTGTTGGCGTTAATTTGTTTTATGTATATATAAATATATATGTATATAGAATTATTTTATGAATATATTAAGTGCTAACAATTATTTAGGTGAGATTACATATTAATTATTATATATGTGTATATATGTTGGGATACATATGTGTATATATATATATATATTGCTATCTATTAATGATGTCCAAAATCAAGATCTTTATAAAGTATGTGTTTGAGGGATCTATTTGATATATTTAAAAGTTATTTTAGAGTGTTAGTGAAAATTCTTATGTGTATAGATACTTGACTTTAAATGATAATGGTAACGAGTCATTATTATAAAATGGGTCAACCCATAGATATGATAAATTAGTAGTGATTTCCTAAGTTATATGAGCGGGTTTGGTCTTTGGTGAAGGCAAGTGTGTGTCATTTTTGCATCTGATTAAAAACTGTGAGTGAGAGACATTTCATATCTTCTCAAAAGAGTCTATCTATATTTGAGATCAAACTTTATGAATCAAGACACTCTTTTATTATAATCTACAATGTGTTATATTTGCTTATCAAAATCATACAAATAATTTAACTACGATCAGAACATCATTATTCTAAATAACTTATAGTTCTACATTTGAGAAATCATGGTATATAATTGTTTGGCTTGAGAACTTTGTTAAATCCCTTCATAAGCTTCTCAATTTTAAATTTACTAGATGCCTGGAGCAAGATGATTCTCTTTCCTCTTACCTTCTTGTTGTTTGCTTGGAAAAATTGTCTCAGCTTACTAATAGAAAAGTTGTTAGCAAGGAGGGAATTCTCATAGATAAAAGTGTCAAAAGAAGATCTAATTGTCTCTCATTTGCATTTTGCAGACAATGTGTTGTTTGCTTAGGCTAATCAGCCATACTTGCATCATGAAAGAAACCCTTTCCATGTTGAGAGCTTTGGGGTTAAAAATTAATGAGGTATAATCTAAAGCTTTTTGCTCCCATAATATCCTATATAATATTAAACAAAGCATCCAGATTATATCTAAAATTTGTTTCATCCAAAGTCATGAAAGGTACTTGGGTGTTCTTCTTTTGCAAGGAAGGGTCAAATGCAGATAGAGGTGTCAATAGGCTGGGTTTCCAATAACTATGGGCTAGATCAGGATTAAGCTGATAATTGGGCTGAAAATCATGACTCGGCCCATCCCTTCAAGGGCCATGAGCTAGCCCATATTTTTTTATTTAAAAAATAATTTATTTTATCCATAATTTAAATATGAATTATAAATTTAAATATAATACATGATAAAATAAAATAAAATATTATATATGACGTCTTTGTTCAATGAAACTCAATGAAAAAGAAATATAGGTTAATGTCAAAGATTCAAAATAAAAAAAAATTATAACTTTAATGACAATTTATTTTTAATTTTAAAAGCCTCTCTTTTGAATTAAGACATTGGATTGAGTCATATACATTGCTTCAAAAGATAAATTTTTATATTTAGATAACCTTAACAACTTATGATCTAAGTAACAAAAAAAAATTATAAACTCAAAATACTAATTTTTTTTTATTAAAAAAAGCTCATAGAATGGGTTGGGCTAAAAATCCTTATTAAATATGAGCTACTAAAAGCTTGTTTAGTTTGGGTATTTCTTATTTTTATTTTCACTAAAAATAGAAAATGAGTTTGAAAATGTATTTGGTTGAGGTAATTAAAAATATTTTTTTAAAAATATTTCTTAAAATAGGCCTAAATCTAAAAAAACCAAAAAGATATTTTCAGTGTTTAAGAAATGTATTTAAGGAAATGAAAATTGAAAATAACAATACGAAATGTTTTCACAAACCAAACAGACCCTAAATTTTTAGTATGTCCTACCTCATTTATAGGTCGGACTAAGCCAACTTAATGAACTTAGCCCATTTTGACAGCGTTACTCTGTGTGATCTTCGTCTAAACACCAAGAGAAGAAAGTTTCTCAACGAAAAATGGACTACTTTAGCCAATCTGTTTATACTTCTATTCTAATGTACAACACGTCAGCTATTCGAGTCTCTAAGCAAGTTTACAATGAAATTAACAATTACGTAAGAAATTTCACTTGGAATAAAGTTGATAAATAGTAAATGGCTCCATCTTTTTCATTGGTGTCAGGTGATGAGGCAAAAAATTATGGTACTCTTGAGATCAAAATCGCCAAACTTACGAATATTTTCCTTTTAGATAAAGTAACATATGGAATATATTTTTTAAAATTTTTTTTCCCATATATTGAAAAATTCATTGAGTTTTTTTTTTTTTTTTATGTTTACACACTTCACCAATTTGGTCTCTAATTTCTTTTAATGCTTTTATTGAAATAGCAAAGCCATCATCTATGTAAAACTTTTTTTTATAATAACTAGTGTTGTGACCCATGCGATGCACGGATTAACGTAAATATCACAATTTTTATTTATTAAATAAATAAAAATAATTTAAAAAATATAAAAGAATATATGTACAAAAATAATAAGATATTTAAGTCATATTAAGATACATATAAGATGATTCATTAGATACAAATGCGTTGAATATTGAATGTAAATAACGTCAAATAAAAAAAAATAAAAAATAAGATATTACATGAATTACTTTAGATAAATATATTAATTAATGATAAAAATGAGTCGAAATAAAAGTTACTAATCTAATAGGTCTTCTAGGATCAAAATGTTTGTCTTCCTTTGATTGTTTTTTCTTCTATTTCTGCAAATATACATTTGGATTAGCAATAATAATAACAACTATATGTTTATTGAAATTTAAAACATAACTTACATACCCACAAAATCTTAAAACAATAAAAAGAAGATAATCAAGGGAAATATACATCACATACCAATTTTAAAATTTAATACTTTAAATCTTAAATTAGCATTCATTTAATTCGCACACATGTAATCTTGGCATTGCCTGAAGTTTCGCTTCACAGAAAGTACTCTACTTTTTGCTCATAGTAAGCCTAAAAAAGATTATTCATTAATCCTATTAGATGAGAAAACTAAGAAAAAATTAATTTAAAAATAGTCAAATTATATTATTCAAATACAAGTAACTACCTCAACGACATCATTTTTTTCTTTTAGGCTTTGATATTTCTCATGACCTGCTTTCCTCAAGAAAACTTAATGACAAAAATAGCGAAGCGAAACTGGAATTAGAAAACCAAAATAATGCAAAAATGAAGTACAACAAACAGAAATAAAAAACCAAAAGACCAAAAAGAAATATAGATGAACCAGAAATATGAAAAACAACAACAGAGAACGAATACATAAATTAAGAAAGTAGAAAAAAAAAGCAGAGAACGAAAGGGAAACAAAAAACAGAAGTCACAATTGAATGAATAGTAATCACGCATGTGAACAGTACGTGAACTGTATAGACCGAAAAAAATAAATAGAAAGAAAACTGAGGTATGATACCAAATGATGTGAAAGAAAAAATACTTTAAAGCTTTGATGATAAATGGCCATTGTTGTCTTTCATCCATGTAAGGGAAGAAGAAGCAAAATCAAAGAGAAAAAAGAAGGGAAATTGTATGAGAAAAAGAGATATATAAATATAGATGAGATATTTGAAAGAAATATATAAATATTTACATTGATTTTGAATTTTAAAATTTTAATTTTGAAAAACAAAAAAGCCTCCAAATTGGCCAATAGTGATGGTTATTTTTTAAAAACCTCTACATGAAGGTAGGAAATTGACCATTGATGATGGTACAATAAAGAAGTCTAGCATGCTTATATAGAAAAAAGAAAAATGAGTGATAATTTATTATTATAGTTTGATTTGATGGAGGTAATTTTAAATTTTATTATAATTATTTAAGAAGAGAAATAAATAATATGAACACTTGTATGTTAGTTTTTATATAGCAATTAATTATTTGATTATTTGTATATAATAAATATTAATTTATCAAATAACAACATATTATATTTTAATTGAAAAGTTTACCTAATTTATCAATTATATAGCAATTATAGCAATTACATACCAATTATATAGCAATTATATCAATTATAAACCAATTATATAACAATATATCCTGATTTTGTCAAATTCATTTAATGTGATGTGATTAATTTATCCAATTTATTTATTTAAATTTATTTTATTAGAATAATTTAATGACGTACCAATAATTAATGCCTTAGAGTAAAATTGTTTTAGTCTATTATATAAATTGTTTATAGTTTCAGTTTGATTCTCTAATTGAGTAATACTCCCCGTCTCTAATAATCACTATACTATATATGAATATTTGTCTTATTATAAATTACTGAAATAATGATAATAATAATAGTAATAATAATAATAATAATAATAATAATAATAATAATAATAACAAGAGTTGTGTTATAGAAAGCTTGAACTCTTTAAAGTTTGAATTCTCAATCATTGAATTAATCTTAAACTTTATATTTTAAATTATTTTTAATGCATGCACGGAGAAACATAATTTTTTAAATTAATTAGATATCAGAGTCTCAAAAGTACAACCTTAATAATAATCCTTACAAATTTAAGGACTTTCAACGACAATTTTTAATTCATCCATTAAGAAAAATGATTATCATGCACCAACCTTGTAACATTAAACATGTATTTGAAAGAGTTTATTGTGAACTTATTTAACTTATCTTATTTCATAAGTGTTCATCCATGTGTTTAAAAAATTTTATAGAAATAATTTATAATATGTCCATAAGTTATTTTTAATTTATTTTCATAAATAATTTATATAAAGTTTATTTTCATAAATTCTTCAATTATAAAAATAATTTATATATAAGCGCTTATTCTAATAAACGAAATAGTTATTTACTCAAACAGTTCCTAAGTAGCAATGTATTAAAACCATTATAAGAACAACTTTTAGGTGCCAGAATCAACAAATGTTTGATAGCTGCAAATTAAAATTTTCGGAGAATTTCAATTTTTGTTTAGTGTTTTTGGACTTTGGGTGGGTCTTTGTGGGCTTCTTGGTGTTTTTGGATGGCAATTAGAAGGATAGGTTTGACTAGTGAAGGTGACAGAAAGCCGAGTACAGGGCTTTAATATTAATTTGATATAGAACTTATAAGGAAACATAGAGAAAATTCTATGAATAATCTCAATTTTTCAATATTATTAATCAATTAGAAGAGGTAATGATAATTACTAATTAGTTAATAGAAATCTATTTGGTTAACAAAAATAAAGAGCCTGTTTGATTTTGTAATTTGAAAATGGTTTATTTTTTTTAAAAATAGAAAAATAAAAAATTGTTTGAAAGAAATTTTCGTCTTCTTGTTTTTAAAAACAAAAAAAATAAAATAGGTGTTTTAAAATGAATAAAACCAAAACAACTTGGAGATGTTCTAAATTGTTGTTTTCTGTTTTGTAATCTTGATGCTCTCTCTCTCTCTCTCTTTCTCTCTCTCTCTCTCTCTCTCTCTCTCTCTCTCTCTCTATATATATATATATATATATGTCTCTAACATATTTTTATTTTTGCATTTTCAAATTTATTTCTAAAACAAATTATTCAAATATTTTTTATTCTTTTATTTTCAAAACTTGTTTTTAAAAAATAATTACATAAAATTGTTTTAAAAACATAAAAACAAATAACAGAAATGATTTGATATTTATTATCTTTAAGTGAGATTTTAAATTCAAATTTTATGAATGAAAAGAATAATATTAAAAAATTTATACACTTTTTGATCGAATTTAGTTTAAACTAAATTAGTGAGTTTTTAACAACTGATTGTTTACACTCAAGGAATAAAAGGGATTATGAAACGAGTCACAAACTACAAACCAGCCATTATATAAAAAAGTTTACTCGCTCAACATGCGAGCCATTTTTTAAACAATCAAACATTTAATATTATATGTTAATTACAAATTATTATTTATGTTAATTACAAATTATTATTTGTAAAAAAAGTTGATGATATGTTTAAGTATAGTTACGTGAAAAATTATCCTCGCTCAACATGATAACAGACTGCTTGATTGTTTAAGTATAGTTATGTAAATTACTTTGCATAAAAAGTATAGTTATGTTAAAGATAAGTTGAAGAAAAACAAGACACATTTGTATTATAATGTAATGAGGACATTTTAATGATTGGTGGCCCAAAAATATTTTAACAAATAAATATAATATAATATAATATAAGAAGTGGGATTTATAACGCATATGGAATGGTAGTAATTTAAATAAATCTTGTTATAATTTATTTTAAATAAAAGTTATTCAAAAATAATCTAAAATATAATGAATCCCAAGTCATTAGTATTCACGAAGTGGTACCATAAGATGTGACTCTAAGGAGCATTTGGTATAAACAATCTTATAGTCTCAGAAATGTGACATTTCTATGTTTAGTTTATTATAAACATTCATAAGAATATTTTTCTATATTTTTAAGAATCTAATATTTTTATGTTTGGTTCATGTCAATATTCATAAGAATATTTGGCAATTTTTTGATCCCTATCAATTTTTAACATATACATTATTGTTAAATTGGCCCGACTTGATAACATATTGATAAAAGAGTATTATTGATAATATATATTTGTGAGGGACTAATTTAAAAAATTTTCATATGTGAATGATCAAATTGAAAAGTTAATTTTACGAATGACTAAGTTGAGAAATATTTTATAGTAAGGGTCCAAATTAAAAAATATTCATATGTGAAGGATCAAATAGAAAAGATAATTTTATAAGTGACTAAATTGAAAGATATTTCATATGTGAGGGGCTAAATTGAAAAATATTCATATGTGAAAAATATTTCATATGTGAAGAGACAATTTTATGAGTGACTAAATAAAAGTTTCATATGTGAGGGAACTAAATTGAAAAGATAATTTTATAAAAGACCAAATTAAGAAATATCATATTTGTTATAGACTAAAATAGAGTTATAGTTTTTGATAATTAGAAGTGAAGAATATGGATAACGTAGTAATTTTATGTTAGGAAAATATTCCTGCCTCATAAAAATCTATTATTCTCACCTCCCCCATGAGAATGAAAATTATAGGTTTTGTGGAAATGTTTTATTCTCGAGAATGTTACATTTTCAAGAATGACTTTTAGACCCATGTACCAAATGTGGAAATGTAACATTCCTATAATTTAGGTTTTAGGGTACCAAATGTCCTTAAACTAGTGATCTTAATTGGGATTTCAAATTAATCAATTTTTTTAACGTTCAGTTTTAATCAGTCTACTGAAAATCAGATCAGACCTGCTGATCAAATCAGAAAATCGATGAACCAGAGCCTCATCCAGTCTGGAAGTAACAAAAAATCAGTGAGTTGAAAAATGGTCAAACTTGGTCAAAACCCAGGTTTAACTAGTCTAAACCAATCAAATTTTTCATCAAACCAGTTAAAAAACCGGTTCCAAACCGATTTCAACGAAAACTTTAAAAAAAAAATTGATACTTAGCGAGCCCACGATGAATGAAAGCCACCATATGTTGTGCATTTAATAGCACTATGCTCATAGGGCCCACGTGACCCACTAGCCATTACTGCAATGAAAGAGATCATGGGAGCATGTATATATAGAGAATTGTGGGAGTTTCACTGTGTGGTACATCCAATGTGGGACTCCTATGTGGGATTTTCTTGCCTTCTTCCCAATTTCTACTCATTTTTTCTTCTAATTTCTTGGCTTATTTTAGTTGATTTTTTTGGTACTTTTTTCTTCTCATATAACTTGATTATTGTCTTAATTATAAACATGAATATGAACAACAATTAAAATTATATGGTGGTCCATATCTATTAATATATACTTAAAATTAAAGGGTTCAAGTTTATATAAAAATCATGAAGTTACAAACTAACCACATCACTAAGAGTAGAGTGGAGCTATTTTTGATTTAAGGGCTCATTAATTGACAAATAAGTAAGTATAAATATTATATATTATATATTTTAATATTTGAAATATATGCATTAATTATATATTTTAATATATTTTAAATACTACTAGTTTAACTACGGTTTTACCACTGACCCTTGAATCGATGCCTTAATCGATTCAATGACCGGTCCAATTTTTTGAACCTTGGTTTTAATAGAGGGTAGAAGAAAAATAACGTTTGGAAAGTATTAGAAAGATCTAGTATGCTTGAATATCATCCACACTTTTAAATCTTATGTCTGTTTTGTAATATATATATATATATATATATATATATATATATATATATATATACTTGTTTTGAGAGAGAAAAAAAATCAAAGAGAGTTTGTTTAGACATGTAAAATGTAAAATTATAATTTTGGTCGCTATAATTTTGTCTATTTTTGAATTTGATTTCTAAATTTTAAATTTATTATAATTTGGTCCTTATAGCTTCTAAACACTGTAAAACTACTTATTAGTATTTTAAGCTATGTGAGTAACGAACTCAATATCTCAATTACTTGTTTTTTTGGTGGTATTGTATAGTTTGTAATATTATGTAAAATTAAAGTTTTATCTAATCAATTTTATTTCAAACTAATTTATTAGTTCAAAATGATGTGTTAGCTGAGTTAAATATATTTAAAATAATTCAAATCGATGCATAGAGCTAGCAAAACATGTCCAACCCCCCGCTTAAAGGGTGGATGGAGCAGGCTTTTAGCCAGCTCATTTAGAACTAAGCCGAGTTGGTCAACTCAAGTAACCCCCGGGTAACCCGTTTTTTTATATGTTATATATATATATATATATATATATATATATATAATATTAATAATATATGTTAATATTACAAAGGGAGTAAGAGACATCATTTGAAGATAATTTCATATTAAATTTGTATAATCATTTGATTCTAATTAATGAAAAATGATAACACTAAAAAAAAAGAGAAAGAATAATTCAAAAAAAAAGAATAATTTCATTTTTATCTTTTTTTTTAAGTTTGAATTCTCTAAATCCATATCTTTCTCTCTTTTTTTAAGCAAATGGATATTAGTTTTGTTTAAAGAAAAAGTAAAAAAAAAAACCCGCCAGCCCATACGTAGTGGGCTGAGCCAGCCTAATGTTATCTCGTTTGAAGATAGGCCAACCTGGTCCGGCCTGTTTTAGGACCAACTTGAACAGATCATGTAACGCTTCGAAAAATGGGTATGTAACTTAACATACAAATTACAAATCTTATAGTGTACCTCAGTAGTGACCTATAATTTCCTTGAACAGTCCTAATATTCACAATTATGCAAAACATAAATTTTCAAAGAAAATTTAAATTACATAGTTTACAAAACAAATTTCAGTTAAATTAATAAAATTCCTAAAACACAGCAGGACCTAGGTAACCTATAGGATTTCAGAGCGTTTCTATTAACATACAACCCAAAAACTGGCTCCATGAACCCTCCAATAAAAAATTGAGTATGTCTCTATAAGCTGCTAACTTTCAGCGATTTCCCATCCTCCTCAATTTTTATATCTAAAAAATGTAATCACAGAGAGTGTAAATTTATAAAAAAAAACTTAGTCAGTACATGAATGTTCAATAAAATAAAGCATAAGTATAAATATTAGGATCACAACCACAGTTTAAATAAATACCTCTACCATGTATAGGTATGTACAAATATATAAACATAAGCGTACATGATTATGTGACTATAATGTACTATTTCCTTGCAAGTCTACACTATCGCAATCCACATCACATCACATTCAATATTCTAATTTAACACAAAGCACATACAAGCACAAATAATCACATACAGGGATTATGAATATGCAGGTAACAATATGCAATATTTTTTCACACCTTTCTACGCTTACGTTGTTGAGACCCAATCCAAAATTTTTCTTCGGACTATAATTACTCAACAGGTTTATCTTAGAGGTCTACCCTTCTGTTTCCAATTTCCATGTTCTTTCTAGAAATATCCACATCATTGGGTTTACTAGCCAATTCTCTCTCGTGGGTCCACATTCCAACATAATTCCGTTCCATATGCAATGCATTCACATGATAAAATGTATTACATTATAAATACAATCATATGTTTGTTTTCCAACACCTTTCCACGCTTACCTCATTGAGACCTAGTCCAGAATTTTCCCTCGAACTATAATTACTCAACGGGTTTATCTCAGAAGTTCATCATTCTGTTTTTAATTTTCGATGTTCTTTCTAAGAATATCCACATCCTTGGATTTACTAGCCAGTTCCCTTTCGTAGGTCCACATTCCCACAAATTCCATTCCATATGAAAAGCACATACACAAACACAATGCAACACACATATACAATAATCATTCCTTGAACCCAAATACAATCCACAGGATAGACCCCCAACATATCAAACAAATTTCATAATTGAGTTAATATCACTAATTTGGGAATTTAATGAATTTAAACTCAATCATGGTGTGAGTAGGATTTATATTGTATTTGAGTATTTTAAATAAAAACTCAGCTAGCAAGGTCATCCATTCACCTTGATGCTGACAAGGTTTATCATAAAAGAGTCCCAGGAAACAAAGTCAATAAAGCTCCTAAGTCATCTAGAATCAAATAAAATTAATAAATGAATCAAGCAAGGAAAATCTTTAACACTAATCCTGACCTTTGTTTACTCATTTGGTCATAACTTTTAACCGATAAGGAGTTTCCAAATAAAACTTATGCCATTGGAAATTAGACTCGAAGAGCTTTCCAAAAATATAACATTTGTTAAAAAAGAGTCCAGATAAAAGAGTTATAACTGTTTGAAACAAGTCTAAGAAAACACTATAGCCTGACGTCAACATGCTTGGCGCCTAGGCGCTATAGCCTTCCTCCCCTCTTCCTTTTGAAGTGTGAAGCCTGGGCGCTACGATCATGACCTACATGATTTGGCCTTATATTTGGCTCAACTCTGGCCAAATTTTCACTGTTTTTCATGATTTCTTCTATGGGTTCTCATCCTTGATATCTAAGGAGTATTTAGATACCAAAACCCCTAATTTTAATCGACAAACCAAGCTCTAAACTCAATTTTACCCCAAATAGCCTTAAAACTAGAAAATAAGGAAAAGGTCATAAAATCGAAATTCCTACATCGATTTCTTGCTTTTCCTACGTCTGTTAGTCGCCGATGAGTCACCTTACCACGTAAGAACCGCTCACTGGAGCTTGGTTGGAGGATTTGGATGGAGAGGTTGAGGTAAAGAGAAGAAAGAGAGAAAGAGAGAAGAGAGAGTGGGGAGAGAGAGAAAAGTGAGAAAATGAAGAAAAAGGGTGGGGTCACTTATATATCCGCCCATGGTAAAATTACTACTTTGCCTCCAAGTAATTCCCAGTTAAGCTTCATAGTGGTAAATCTGTAATTTCTTCAGTTTGGGTATTTATCTCCTTCTAGGTGTCACCCTAGTTCATGCTGAAATCACCATAGTTCCTCATTTCATTTAGTTCCTCTTTGGACCTCGTAGGTACCCGGTTCCCTCTATGTCTCATAACTACTCTTTCTCTCTATTCCTTGTCTCCCAACATTATTTTCATGAAATTTTCTTTCTTTTGTCTTTCCTCAAATCTCAAAATATTATCTGCAATAAAATATTCGGTCTAGTTATTTATCTCTATTTTCATAAATAATATTCAAAAAGAATAAATTAAATATGAAAAATTAAAAATGAGCAAATAATTCTATTAAATTAATGCATTAAAAATAACGTCATAAAATAACATTTTAAAATAATGTTATTAAAATAATGGTAATTGTCATTATAAAAACTGTAACATTGCCAATCATGTGATCCTAAAATTGGTAAGTATTATAGGTCGAGTTGGTCCGTTTTGACAATTCTACTGATGCATTGGTTAAATTTTAATTATTTTAAAATTTCAACAGTTATGTTGTTTGATTTAAATTTAAAATATAAAATGACATATTTGTTAGAAGTCAAATAGACATAATTATTTAAAATAATGTGACTATTAGAAATTCAAAAGACACAACTATTTAACTTACATGTTTTTTAAAAATTGAATAGACATTATTATTAAGGACTATATATCATTTCAGATTCTACACACAAGAATATTAGATGGATATGAAACATTTTTAAAAATGTTCCAAAGGGTTTCGTTATATCTTAGAAAGTTTATCTGTGATTCCCCAATACATAGACATAAATTTTTTTAAACAAATGATTTATCATGCCTCAAGCCGATTCAATTAATATTTATTTCTAACAATTTTAAATAGTTTATTTGTTGTTTTGGAGAATTCAAAAGAAATTTTCAAATTGGATCATTTTAATCAATGGAACCAATTTCACTTGTTGAAAAGACTGAGAAAGATGATAAAGCAAATGTAGTGGAAAATACTATCTAAGAAAAGGAAAATCTTGTAAACGATTTTGTTAGGTTACTGAAATGCAATTAATCAAGGAGAAAGATTGAGAAGAACACACAAAGAAATTACGTGGTTCGGTCAATGCGACCTACGTCCACGGACAGAGAGAATATCTGTATTATTTTCTGACGGAGGCTATATAGAGAGAAATTACATCAACCGCTCTTACAATGAATTCCCTTACACTCATATATATAGAGACAAATGGGTCATGGGTCATGGGTCGTGGGTCGGGTTACAAACCGGGTCACCCACTAAATTTAAGTCAAACCCAACAATTTCCCTCCTTGACTTAAATTCTCTCAAATCACCAGAACTAAGTACAAATTCATCTCTGTCATTCAAGCCCTGTAGGGCTTCATGGAATGCGAACATTCACCAAGTCCAAGCTATGCTTGAACTTCTCTGAAGGTAGAGCCTTTGTCAACATATCTGCTGGATTATCTGCTGTGGCTATCTTCTCGATGGATAATTTCTTGTCTTCTATCACATCTCGAATAAAATTCAATCTGATATCAATATGCTTCGACCTTTCATGGTAGACTGGATTCTTGGCTAAACTTAATGCACTCTGACTATCACAATAAATGATAGGTCTCTGAATATTTAACCCCAGACTATCAATCAAACCATGTAACCACATACCTTCCTTAACTCCTTCTGCCAATGACATGTATTCTGCTTCAGTGGTAGACAAAGCAACTGTAGATTGAAGTGTTGCCTTCCAACTGACAGCACATCCATTCAGAGTCAAGACATAGCATGTTAAGGATCTCCTCCTCAAAAGATCTCCAGCATAATCTGAATCTGTATAGCCAACCAAGCCACTATCAGATTTATCAGCACCATAAACCAAGCAAATATTACTCGTACCTTTCAGATACCGCATAATCCATTTAACTGCACTCCAGTGAGCTCTCCCAGGATTACTCATAAACCTACTTACCACACTGACTGCATGAGCCAGATCAGGCCTAGTACACACCATTGCATACATCAAGCTTCCAACAGCATTACAGTAGGGCACTGAACTCATGTACCCTTTTTCCTCAGCTGTAATAGGTATTGTACTAGCATCAAGTTTAAAATGTGCCGCCAACGGAGTACTAACCGGCTTAGAATTATTCATTTGGAAAGACTGCAATAATTTTTCTATGTATTTCTGTTGAGATACATACAGTAAACCTGCACTTCTATCTCTCCAAATCTCCATGCCCAGTATCTTCTTGGCTACACCCAAATCCTTCATCTCAAACTCACTGCTCAACAAGGCTTTCAAACTATCAATTTCAACCTTGTTCTTTGCAGCAATTAACATATCATCAACATATAGCAACAAATAAATATAAGAATCATTTGCAAGTTTCTTAGAGTAGACACAGTTATCAAACTGATTACGCAGAAAACCATGGGAAGTCATGAATGCATCAAATTTCTTGTACCACTGTCTAGGAGACTGCTTCAAACCATACAAGGACTTTTTCAGCAAACATACATGATCTTTCTTCCCAGAATCAAGAAATCCTTCTGGCTGTGATATATAGATCTGCTCCTCTAAATTTCCATGTAAGAAAGCAGTTTTCACATCCAGTTGTTCCAACTTCAAGTAAAAAACACTTACCATGGATAAAAGGACACGAATGGTTTTATGCTTCACAACTGGGGAGAAAACTTCATGATAATCAATTCCCTCCTTTTGTGAAAAACTCTTGGCCACGAGTCGTGCTTTGAACCTTGCTGGTTCAACTCCAGGAATACCTTCTTTCTTCTTGAAGACCCATTTGCATCCTACCGGTTTCACTCCCTTTGGTAACGGTACAAGATCCCATGTTTCGTTCTTCTCAAGAGATTGCATCTCTTCATTCATTGCAACCAGCCATTCTGATGCTTCTCTACTCTCAACTGCTTCTTTATATGATCTCGAGTCATCAGAATCAATACTTTCACCTACTGCCAAGGCATAAGCAACTGAATTAACATCAACTATATCAACACAATCTGCATACCTCATAGGTTTTCTGATTTCCCTTCTTTCCCTCCTTGTTGCTATAGGTTGTGATTCTTCTTCTTCCCTAGGCTGTTGTACAGGGTCTGTTATAACCCTTTTTGAAGTTTGAACTTCAATTTCCACCTTCTGGTTGACACCTTGATCATATTACCTGCATGACTACCAAGCTCCTCCTTCTGACCAAACATAGCAGACTCATCAAAAGTTACATCTCTGCTAGTAATAAATTTTGGAGTTCTATCCTTTTCAGTACACCACAGTCTGTACCCTTTAACTCCAGGTGCATACCCTAGAAATATGCATTTCATTGCCCTAGGCTCTAGTTTACCATCATTCACATGAGCATAAGCAGGACAACCAAATATACGCAGGCCAGAATAATCAGAAGGTTTACCGGACCATACCTCTTGAGGAGTCTTAAAGTCAATTGTAGTAGATGGCGATCTATTCACCAGATAACAAGCAGTGTTAACTGCTTCAGCCCAGAATTGTTTTGGCAAGCCAGCATTTAATCGCATGCATCTCGCACGCTGCAACAATGTTTGATTCATACGTTCTGCAACTCCATTTTGCTGTGGTGTATGACGTACAGTGCGATGCCTCACTATACCTTCTTTCTTGCAAAATTCATCAAATAGAGCGTTACAGAACTCCAACCCATTATCAGTTCTGAGTGTTTTGACTTGTTTTCCAGTCCGTTTCTCAACCATGGTCTTCCACTCCTTGAACTTCCCAAACACTTCATCTTTAGATTTCAGAAAATATACCCAAACCCTTCTAGAGTAGTCATCAATGAAAGTAACAAAGTACTTGCATTTGCCCTGAGATTCAACTGGAGAAGGACCCCACAAGTCTGAGTGAACATATTGCAGAACATCCGTAGAAGTATGCTTCCCAGAACTGAACTTAACTCTGCGTTGTTTACCCATAACACAAACTTCACAGAATTTCAGTTTCCCAGTTTCTGCTCCTTCTAACAATCCTTGTTTACTTAGAATTGACAGCCCTTTCTCACTCATGTGTCCCAATCGGCAATGCCACAACTCTGTATAATCATCATTCTTCCCTAAAGATTTAGATACAGCCACTGTCCCCATCACAGAACTACCAATCAGAAAGTAAATGCCATGCTGCAATTTACCCTTCATTATAACCAGAGCACCTTTGGAAATTCTCAACTGTCCATTCTCTCCAGAGTACTTGTACCCTTGTTTGTCTAGAGTACCAAGAGAAATCAAGTTCTTCCGTAGACCAGGAACATACCAAGCATCAAGCGTCCTGACTATTCCATCATACATCTGAATCTGCACAGAACCACTGCCCTTAACACTGAGCTGCTCATCATCACCCAACCTCACAACACCATTCCACTTCTTGAAAGAAGTAAACAGTTCACGTGAGAAAGTCATATGATAAGATGCACCTGTGTCCAAGACCCAAGTATTTGCAGAACCAGAGGTGCTGACTGTGAGAACATCAATGTCTTCTTCTTCGTCAGAACTATCTTGCACCACCACAGCACTACCACTGGTATTCAGTTCCTTCTCGTCATTTCCCTTCTTCCTCTGTGGACAATTCTTCCTGATGTGCCCCTTTTGTTTACAGTGATAACATCGAGGTCCTCCTTTGTTTCTCGACTTAGACCGTGACTTGCTTCTTTTTCCATCATCCCTTTTAGTGTCTCTGCCTCTGCCAACATACAAACCTGCTTCTGCACCATCCTCATTAGAACTAGAGACTCTTCTCTTCAGCTCTTTAGACTGCAAAGCATTTTTGACATCATTAACAGAGATACTATCTCTACCATACAACATAGTGTCAACAAAGTTCTCATATGAATTTGGTAGAGAACACAAAAGAATGATAGCTTGATCTTCATCATCTATCTTAACCCCAACAGATTTCTTATTAAATTTATTGATGATTACTTCAAATTCACATTTGCCTATTTACTAAGAATTAAAGACAAAGTCTTTTCAGAAATTTAAAGATTACAAATCAATAAAAAATAAAAAAAGAAAATAAAGTTTGTCTGTAATGATAGAAGTAAATAATCTAAAGTTCAAGTAAATCTACACACTAATTTTATATCTAAACCTTATTTCAGAAAGATATACCTTGAGGATATATATATATATATATTAACTCTGTTTTAGTCCCTCATCCATGGTGAGAAGCAAGCGAGAAGGTTGATGATCAAATTATATAAGAAATTTAATTAAAAAAAATATGATTTAACATCAACTTTGGCCAAATTAAATAAATTTTAGTGAATCAATTTAGGCTAAATTAATGAAGCGGCCTGTGTGATGTTCGAACATTTCATCAAAATATAGACACATTATTTTAATACAAGTTATTAAAAACTTCTTTATACATTACATTTGATGTTGTTGTGGTATGATTACCATCTTTGTCAAGAATCAAAGTTTTTAAACTATTTCTACTCTTCGCTCTTGAAACTGCTAAATATAGCTTGTCTATGTGTAAAGAATGGGCTTGCCATATATAACCTAATTGTTGAAAGTGATTGATCTTGACTTTTGTTAATTATCATTGCAAATTACATTGTTATTGGAAACTGGCATTTTCTAAGTTAAAAATACAATCTTGAATTTGATAGAGTAATTATCATCTTGAGAATCATTACTTTTTCTCTAATATTTCTTCCAAAAATAATTGTTGCTTCGATGACATGCTTACTAAGTCAAGATACAATCAGTCTACTATCATTACAAAGGCCCGTTGATTTTTCAATATTTCTAAGTAATATTATTGGATCACCAATCTTTAACTTTAATTCATGATTTGGAACACCAGACAATTTGATGTTGTTAAGAAATTATTATATGTAAAGATTGTTTGTTATATCAGTATTTGCATAAACTTTAATTAGAACATAAATATTCTTGTCCTTCTTTGGGAAGTAAAGATAATATGTATTCATTTATGATGTCAACATCTTTCAGACTTGGAGTAAGAATTACTCTTTCTTTAAAGTAACTCAAACTATTTTAAAATAGGACGTATTTTTCATGATCAAAGATACAAGATCATCAACAATGCTGATTAGTAAGTCATTAGGAATTTCAATAGTTGACTCACCAATATTTTCATAATCCATAGTTCATTCACCAACACTAATGATCCAGTCAGAAAATGACTTCACTTGTTCATCATTAATTACTGATTCAGATGTCTAGAGTCGCAGGTTCTGAGTCAAATGCATAACTTTGCAATGATTCCAAATGTAAGAGGAATTAATTGTAGAAAACACAATCTCTTGTCTACTTGATGTTAGTATGATTGACAATATTTGTCTAAAGTTTTCACCAAATATAATGACTTTGCTACCAAAAGGTTGAGTAGAACTCTGATTATTAGAAAATCTCATTAAATCTCTTAGAGTTCTGTTAAGAGCTTCAAAACACATTTTATTCATCATTTGTGCCTCATCTCATATAATTAATTTTGTCTCACCTCCTTATTTAATATTACAGCTTGAGTTTTTAGTAATTTGTAAGGGATCGTGGAATTGAAAATAAGCAATTCTTCCACTTGAAAGTAAGAGAGATACTATCTCACTTAATGCGATATTTAAGATAATGACCCTTTTTGATTTAAATGCAACTAATAATGTTTTCCACAATAATGTTTTTCTAATACCTCCATATCCATATAAAAAAAAAGATTTCCACATTGTCTGCATTAATAACAGTAGTGACTTGTGTTATACATGTAACTGATCTCTGTTTAACATTTTAATTGAATCAAGATGCCTTTTTCTAAAAGAGATCTATCATATGATATCTCATCATATATAAGCCTATTTCCATGTTCATGACTTCTGACTATATCTGGAAATGACAAAGACTCCAATTCATTGAAAGATCTTCCATTACTTTGAAGTACATTTTCAATCTTGATTAACGTATAGTTCCTCAATTGATCATCAATGAGTTGCAAATCTATTTCAATTGATCCATTTAATTGGAATTTAATATATTAATTTCAAATTATTAAACAATTATAATTCATTACTATTTACCTTAATTATATTAACTTGTACATTAAATATGAAATTCATAATTAAATCAAATATATTAATTACATGGTTGACAAATTTGTGAAGATTTTTAATATTTTGCATTAAATATGAATTAATTACATTCAATTACATTTAATATGACAAAAAGATTTAATTGGAAATTTGGAATATTAATTTTAACTTAATAGGAATTTATAAGCCATTACTATTTACATTAATTACATGGTTGACAAATATGTGAAAATTTCCTATATTCTACATTAAATGTGAAATTAATATGGAAGAAAACATTGAAGAAACATTTCTGATTACAAGGTTGACAAATATGTGAAAATTTCCTATATTCTTCATTAATATTAATAAGAAAGAAAATATTTAATAGACATTTAATTATCATAAGAGACATTTTCAGTTATATGGTTGACAAATCTATAAAGGTTTCCTATATTTTGCGGTAATTAAGTTTATTATCTTCAAATGACGCAAAAGAAATTGTATAATATAGAAAATTTGTTAATATCTCTTATTGTGAAAAATTATCGAGACGAAATTTGACAGGAGGTGATCATTCGTGTATTTAAGAGTTTAACTTCTCTCCACATTTGGTACAAATTCTTTATTTCGTATTAATCATTTCTATAGTTAGGAGCTGATAATTCGTGTAATCACCTAAAATATATAATCTTGAGTGTTCATATTTTGCATTTGACAAAGGTTATAAATATTGTTTGGACACTTGGTATATGATGTGAAAATGTTATAAATATAAGTTGCATCTCCCGATTCCATATTCAAAAATCTCTATAAATCTGATTATAATGAATATTATGATAACATTTCAGACTTAATTACATAATTAACAGACCAATATTAATTCAATATTAATTCATGTATTAATTAAGCATTCAATCAAATTAGAAGGTTACAAAATTTGAATTTAAAATTTTTAATTCACATACTAATCATGTAATCATCTTGCAATCAAATATTAAATTATAGAATTTTAATTGTATAACATAATAATATGTCATTGGGTGGTCAATAAATTTGAAAAAAATTAATTACGAAATAACATATCACATAATTAAATTTTGTATTAAGCATGAGTTCCAATTAAAAATTAGCTAATGTCCAAAATTACATAATTACAGAACTTTCACATTAAACAATTAACTAATTTTGATTCTTTGACATAACACTATGTCATTAGATAGTGCATTAAATTTGGAAAGATTTACTTATAGAATTAACAAATTAACAAATTAATTCTTCTATCAAGTATGTGATCAAAATAAAAATTACACAATTAAAAATTTTGAATATTTCTATATGATAATTTTTAATTTGAAAAGAAATTAAAGTCACACAGATTCATTCTTAATTCACGTAAAATTTAATAATCTCTTTAAATCTGATTGTAATCAATATTGTGATAGCATTCCAAATTTTATTACATAATTAACATATCAATATTAATTCATGTATTAATTAAGCATGCAATCAAATTAGAAGGTCATAAAATTTGAATTTAAAATTTTTAATTCACATATTAATCATGCAACTACCATGCAATCAAATCCTAAATTAGACACTTTCAATTGTATGACGTTATATATCACGTCTCGGAAATTGGGCACGTGAGTTAAAATAAATTATAGAGTGTACCTCAGTGGTAGCTCGTAGTTCATAAGTAATCTTAATATCCACAACTATACAAATCATAAATTTTTAAAGAAAATAAGTTTACATAGTGCCTTCTCCTACTTCCCATAACATTGGCAAATATATACAATAAGAATGCAAATCAAATTACAGCCAAATAATAATAAATTTCCTAAACACAGCAGAACCTAGGTGGCTTATAGAATTACAGAGCATTCTCCTAGGCATATAGCCCAAAAATTGATTCTAAGAACCCTCTAACAAAAATGGAGTATGTCTCTAAAAGCTATTGAACTCCCAGCGGTTTCCCTTCTTCCTCGACTGTTGTATCTGAAAAAAAAAACCATATAGGGTAGGAATTCATCAAAACTCAGTGAGTGAATGACTGTACAAATAAAATAGGGTACAAGTACAACTACTAGAAAAACAAGAAATAGTGACGGATTCCGTGACTAAAACAGGATTTAGTGACGGATTTTCCGTCAGTAATTCTGAAGCAAAAAAGTGCGTTAGAAATGCAAGAGTGGCAAAAAAATCAATCCATCATTAAATTAGTGACGAATTTAATGACAGATGTTTCGTCACTAATTCATTTGCCTATGTCACTAATTGCTCAAGAGTTAGTGATGGATAGTCTGTCACTAATTTAGTGACAAACGCTGCCGGCACTAAATTTTGAAAAATTTGTAACGGACTGTCCGTCACTAAATTAGTGACGACCTATCCATCACTAATTTAGTGACAGACAAGTTGTCATTGGTTTAGTGACGGACAGTCCATCACTAATTTAGCTACAACGTAGTCACAAACTATAATTTTTTTAGGTCATATTTTTCTCATTTTTCTATTACATTTTTTATTAGCTTTTTTTTTACTTCAAATTACAATTATGTATACATAAAACGAAAATAATGAAATTAAACTCAAAAAATTACTAAAAATTTTATGAAGTCATTCAATAAAAGTCAAAATTCAACAATGATACATGTACATCAAAATCTATTTTTTTTGGGACCAAATGTGTCATATATATAGCAACAACAAAAGCTAAACAAAAATCTTCAGATTATCACATATCATATGCTCCAAAAAATAAAGCAAATTATCATATTTCCAACTACAAATAGTCAAGTGTCTTTGTTTAGGATTGTATTAGAGCTTGCTGATGGATTCTTAGGTGATTTTATCGGTAGAGGCAATCCAAAATGAGCCAATAACTATTGAATCATTGCTTGAAGGTTGTGTACTACACCTTCCAATTTCTCCCTTTCTTGTCTCTCCCTTAAAACTTCTTGACGCATCATCTCTAACTGTTCCAAGCTATCTTGATTCATTGTAGGTGCATGCGTAGAAGATTGTGATCTGCCATAATGATTAGAAGAAGCCTCTGATCCAAGACCATAAATCCTTCCTTTTATTGGACCACCCACAACTTTGGTCCAAACAGACAACTCTCACTTGTTTATATCATCATTCTTTTCAATTCTGTTATCCTTGTCAGCTTCAATATTTGGTAAGCCACCTTCAGTCTCTTTCATTTCATTTTCAAACTTCTCCTATAAATAAAATAAAAAAACATGATATATACAACACAACAGTAGAAAATATTTAAATAAAGTTTGACCCAACACAAGAAAAAATATAAAACAAATAATTGTTGCATTAGAAGGCAAAAAAGAAGAAGGTAATGCACATAAAAAGGTCACAAAGCAAAAATACATATTCTTTGAAGACATCAGCTTGCAAGGAAGCTCTTACAGCAAGGCATCAGGTTGCATATAGATTTTAATCAAGTTGAATCATATTCTAACAATAATGCCATATTGTGATAACGTTGTTAATTAAAAGTGATTATATATTCCACAAAACTTAGAAGTAGGCCAATAAAGAGATCAATTAAACAAACTTTACATTTGAGAAACAAAAAGATAGGAACTAACAGTAATGCAAATGAACTTAATGCACTTTTATATTTGCATAGTTTTCATACATTTATGTTAGATTATTCTTTTGTTAAGGCCTCCTGAATGAGTTAGAACTCAGAATATGCCATTGGGTTGGGCCTATTTGGCTCATTATATTGGTTTCTGCATTTTCCATGTGTCAATGTGCATGCCTCATCTCATGATTGAAAAAAGAAAATGTGAAACATCAATCCAAAATCCTTTAGTCCAAATGAAAATATGGATTTTTTTTCCTATTTTTAAATTATAGAATATAACATGTGTTGAAAATGTATTTTATTAATACAAACATATTTTTTTAAAAATTATACATCCACTCCCTATCAACCCTCATTGTCTTCTACATGATAATACCCCTAATCTATCACAATTAATATGTATATCAAAATAATAATAATAAAGACTGCAATAATACACATACCACTATCTAAGCCACGTGGACCCTACAAACATAATTAACAACATATAATAATTAAATAATTACTAAGGATGTTGCAGCTCAACTACGACTATAACTGTATTTAAGTTTTATTTTATTACTTTGAATGAGGGCTCAAAATGTGTCAGGCACAAAAAAGTTTTAAAGCATGCACTTAATATATGATTCAATTCTTAATATATAATACTAGTAGAGATAATAAGTGATTCAATACTTAATATATATTACTTTTTATATTCAAACCCAATGTTCTCATGTTTCTGCAAAGTCTCACAAGTTACAGTTCAGATTCAAACTTAATTATTCAAATAAAACAAGGCACCTTATTTATTTAACGTCAAGTTTTTATTCTTTTTTAAAGGGATCAACTTATATATGTATACAGCCAATGTTAACAGGTTGACTATAAAATTAGTCCAGAACTGAATAGTGTCTGAGTAGCTAATCAAATTACAGTTTTGGACCCAAAAAAAATAAAGAGAAATAATAACATTCATATTGATTGCAGTATTTTGCAAGTGAGAGGAAGACTAGGTATTTTTCATTTATTTAATACAAAATGTCAATAAATAAAACATAATGTCATTTTAAAGAGAGAGAGAAAATGGAAGTTCCCAGTTTTAGATATGGTTGAATATTGCTTAATTATTCAACCTGGAAATCAAGGAAAAGGAAAGAAGATATATCTTGCATCAAACTCTCCAAATCCCATTCTCCCATTCGTAAGTTCTCCCCTGTATGTCCATGATTTCCAAATCCAAACAAATCCTCTATTACAAACTCTAAGCAGAATTCGGTTCAATGTGAGACAATAATAAAGATGGTCTTAACTCCTGAATAGTCTCTAAATTCAAGAGAGACCAAAATCATACATTATTTTATCAATTTTTGGCTCCTTGAATACAAAGAAGCGTTGTCTGCCGGGAAAAAATTTCAAATGAAAGTGTAAAACTACAAGTGAGAAATATCAGATGGGCCAAGAATGGTATGTCATGTCCTTTACTTGGTGAAGATTTAGAGATATAAACCTAAAAATATATAAGGGATGACACCACAACAAAACTGGTTACTCTAACCTTTAGAGTTATCAGGAAAAAAGAAAGGGATTAGGAACTGTCTACCTAATTAAGGAAGTCTGCTGCAACTCAAAAATTCATATAGCAATTATGAATACCCGATAACAGAGTAACCATTCTCTACTGAACATTTGGGTGAGGTTTTCTTGCCTTATCTAGATTTGAATCTTCAAATCTAGCCTAACATCTTTGAATTCCTTTTTAACATTAACATATTCTCAAAACTGCCCAGAATTTATCGAATACCAGATCCTTTTTAAATATCCAAAAATAAGACATAAAACAGTTCAGCTAAATACAACATTGTTTTACTACTGTCTCGGGCTCTCTGCCCAAAAGCATTCTTCAGTAGAATATTTAGACCAATAGCCAACATTCATCACACTTCAGCTAAGAAAGAGGCATATATTTCATCTACAATAAAAAAACAACTAAAATATGCAAAAATTCAATTAATACTCTTTCTTTTCGATTCTTTTACTTAAGGCAATTAATACTCTTTCTTTTCGATTCTTTTTCTCTATTCTGTGTTTTAACACCTCGACTAGCGCACACTTACACATTAATTCCAATCTAAAGCCCGTTAACTAGCATCCCTATAACTCAAATTAATATTCTTCATCCAAATTACAGTAGAAACCCCAAGAGTTTTACAGAGAAATAACCCAGCAGAAAATTAGACTTTCAAACATAAAGCAATCAAGCTCTAAAATTTCTTTGAAATCCACTGACATTATATTAAACATCCCTGCAAGAAGGACAAACATGAAAGCATGGAGACAAATGGAGAAATAAACCCAAAAACATATAAGGGAGAAGCAATATAAACCCAGACTCAAAATTTCAGAAAAAGATCCATTAAACAACTGCCTGCTCTTGGTTTCTATAGTCCAGCCTCCACTCTAACCAAACATAATTTCACCTATTTCGATCTTAGCTGACGCATGCATAATTGGACAGGAGAAGAATTGGAACACAGAAAATTTGATTCTCACTTACCTGTGAAGCTTCACCATATAGCCATCGTGAGATTTTGGTGGCAGGAAAAAATCGAATCTTCTGCTAGAAAGGGTTACAAGGAGAAAGAGTTAGGGGGTTCCAGGTGTTCCTTTTAGCGGGTGGCTATGAGTGGCTGAACTTTATCACAAGGTAATGTCGCCATAGGGAGAAAGAGTTAGGGCTTCAGGATTTTGGTGGCTGAGCATTAGCATGAGCTAAATTCGCCACAAGGAGAAAGAGTTAAGGCCTCGGAATTTTGGCGGGAAAGAGGAAAATGATAGCGGGCTTTTGGTGTGAAATAGAAAACACTTTATGCCAAAATGAAAACACCACTTTATTTAATTGAAAATTAAAAAAATAGTTTATGACAAAAATTTGTCAAGAAATTTGTGATGGCTGATAGTCTGTCACAAATAAAATCATTTTAAAAATATAAATTACATTATTTCAGTTTGTCAATAATTAGTCACTAAAACGTCATATTATTGACAAAAATTAGTGATGACTAGCATCCATCACAAAATGTCCAAATTTAGTGACGAATTCTAGTCTGTCATTAATCCGTCACAAATTTTTTTAAATATTAGTGATGGATTCTAGTTTGTCACTAAATTTTGTCATTAAATCCAATTTTTCTAGTAGTGAAATATCAGAATCACAATCATAATTAAATAAATATCTCGAGCACACACGGGCACAATTAAATATACACACAAGTGCACCTTTCTGTGCAATCATGACGCGCTATTCTCACACGAGTCTACTCTCTCGTAGTTCCTTATTAAATCACGTCAAATACTCAAATATAGCTCCAAAGCATGTACAAGCATAAATATTTCACACACACAGAGTATAATTATGCAGACAATGATATACTTTCCTATTCGTGAGTCTACGTTCTCACATAAATTATATTGAGTCTAAATCTCGATACTTACCTTTCGTAGAGTATTTTTTCTTAATAGGTTATCTCTAGAGGTCTACATTCCTCTAATATTGATTTTCGACTTTTGTCCACATAGATGTCGCCCTCTATGGATCTACTAATCGGTCATCCTCTTGTGGGTCTACATTCCCACATAATTCTCTTTTCTTCTCTTATAGGTCTACGTTCCCATGTAAATTTTCTTTTCCATATTAATGCATTCACACAAACACAATACATCACATACAACATCCAACAAAAATTATTCATCCTTCCGAAATTTACAAAAAAATTCCATACTTTAGTTAATATTACTAACTAGAGAATTTAGTAAATTTAAATCCAACTATGGTGTAAGTGAGATTTATATTATACTTGAGAAATTTTAAATAAAAACTTAATTAGCAAGGTCACCCACTCACCTTGATATTGATAACGTTTTACCATGTAGGAGAATCAAGAAGTGAAGCCAACGAACCTCCCAAGCCATCTCTTACTCCTATAACTCCAAAGAACTGGAAAGTAATTAGAAATGGAAAATCAATCGAAAGAAAAGGAAGATGGGATGATGAAGCCAAGAGAGAAACTTCCTCCTCCTTGGCCTCTATGTCTCCAACTTGTGAAATAAAGAAGGAAAGAGAGAGAAAAGAGTTTAAATGGAAAGTGGATTATGGGGTAGTCCATAGGTACCTATACTCAAATGCCCTAAACTCAAGTGATCTCGATATAATTATTCTCCAATAATTATATAAATTTCACTAAATTTTCTCTTCCTCTTGTTTTTCTTAATTCTCCAAAAATATTATACCATAATAAAATACTCAGTCCAGTCATTTATCTCGATTCCCATAAATAATCATTCAAAAGATATAAAGTAAATATGGGAAATAAAAATGACTTATTAAAATAAATAATATAGCACTAGAAAATATCGTAATACCTCTAAAACACGTGACCCCAATTTGACGGGTACGTATTACATTCTCCCTCCTTAATAGAATTTGGTCCTCCGAATTCAAAAACTCACCTCAATCTCGGAGGGGTGTGGATATTTAACCCACAGTCCCCTGTATCACCTCAGGTCTCGACACTTTGGCTGCACCAATAATCAAGGTAATCGGTTGGAAACTGATTTTGTCTCCCGCACAAAGTCTCGAGAGGCACCATTTCTTTGCTAAGCTGGTAGCTGTTACCACAAGCGACTCAAGGAGCAGCAAGTGGTGTGAATGCTTTCCATGCATAAGTTTTTCTATCTCTTTATCTAGACAAAAACACAGCCAAAAGAAAGAGAACCTACACATGCACACACTTATACATACTTGGAATCCTTTGAAGTATATATATGTCAAGAGGAATCCATAATAACAAGGTTCATAAATAATTACATGCATCTCGCTCGAAGGCATTAACCCACTCGTAGACATTATCTAGCCTAAAGGCGTTATGTGGTATCACGTCCTTAGCTTTCGAAGAGTGTATTATTGATACCACTACATATCTTATCCCTTTACTGGACCCCCTAGTCATACCTATCTAACACATACATACCACAAACAATAATCTACTCACATAAAGTACGCAATCAATCCTTGTCCATGATTCGATGAAGTCCTCCCTCAAGAGCTTCATTGACGTGGGTTAATGTTCCCACGAATTACTACCCAAGAGTCATGTCACGTGAGTTTGCATTTTCACAGACTAAAGATCCCTAAAGACACTTCTCTGTATGGGTATGTATCCTCGTATCTATGTTTATGGATCTACATCTCCATGAATCAACCGGTGGACGCCTTGTCCACTGTCTCTATGTTACGACTCTCATTTTAAACTTTGGTTTTTGCCACACCATGACAACTGCCATCTTGGTCCCAAGAGTGTACCATGAGACCTCATCCCCTATATCTCTATTCTTCTAATCCTCTGGCTTTTCTTGTTCATCCCTCTTGGTCCCAGCTTACATGCTACATTAGCCCTTGAATTTCCATAACATCAATTGGCTAAAGTCATTAGGAGGCCTATCCTCGGAACCTAACTCATGAGACAGATCTTACGACTGACTTTCTTAGTGTAAACCCTCGTTTTGAGTCATATAGGACCCTAAGAGTGCACTCAACCTATACTAAAACTCAGTCTATTGGGTCATGTCAGTAACTAACAACGAGTCACTAAGATCATGCCCTCGACTGCAAATGCAACAACTTATTGGCCAAGGCCTTAACCCCAGTCCATGCAACTAGTACTAACCGCACTAAAACCTATGTCATATTTTTTCATTAGTACACCTACTTTTATGGAATAGCAGGGCCTACCCCACGTGGCATCACCCAATGACCAGGCCCCACAGGCTTTCTTGTAGGTACTATCTCCCTTGAAATTTATCAACTCTTCCTACAAGAGAAGATATACTCAAAAGTATGTCATGAAAAAGTTCAATTTTAAGATTCTCAACTGCATGCCGTCGACCCTTGATTTCATCATTTGAGACTATATGCCCCAAGAAGGTCATCCTACCCAAATAAACTCATATTTGGGATCCTAATGTAATCACATATGAACACACTCCATATATGTTTTATATTTGAACAGTTACGCTTCCACATGCATTCTCTTTCAAAATAACGTGCATACTCCCAGAGTACTCACTCTAACATCAAAGAGCTTAGGTTTAACCTAAACTCATTCCAAGCCATATTCATGGCACCGTTTCTCTACTCTCATCATGAAACACTTTCATGATCTCTACACTAACTTACATCCTCAACCTCACTTGGTCGTATGTAATCATCCAAGTGTGTTACATATCTTCTAATATATACACATTATTAAATTAAATGCCCTCTTTTCATAGAAAAATGGGTTAGAACCTTCTATTAATTTCTTGCCTTACATATTTGCCACCATCTCTACTCAACTCAAATGACACACATGCCAATAGCCGACTTACAGCACAATCAAACCACTCTAAGGTTACAAATCTTCACACTCTCATCGTGATAAAAATTCTCATAAATCATCCTTTACTCCTTCTGGCCTCCTTGGTTTAAGAACTTCACTCGCCCTCACATGCCACACCTATTGTATCCTCACTTGAATGACTACCAAGAACTTATCTTGTAAGTCCTTTCTTCCTTCTAAGACTAATTATGTCTACTTAAGCATACTCACCACACAGTACCCTTTGGGTGCAACATAGACTAGTTGCCTCTAAAAGATTTATGGCTTACTCTAACCTTCTTTACGCCGAGGTCCACCTCACTATGGTGTCTTTTCCAGGAGAACTATGCAATCTAGATCAGTTCCCTCAACCGAGTCTCACATTGCTAGTTTTCTCTAGGATGCATACTTAGGTATCCATTCCAACTCTAACTTACTCAATAACCTCAGCATCTATCACCCACGATGAAACTTCCATTCTAGTCCTCAACCCTTCTCATATGAGCATTATTCCCTTTCATACCCTATTTTCTTCCTAATTTATTCTTTATTCCTCAACCCCTCTATTCAATTTCAACTCAAAATGATTTGGGTGAAATACTCGCCTATACACAGCTACCTAGGATGCCATTAACACTTATGGAAATGGACGACACTCCAATCCATAGAAGTATAGATTCCCGAACACTCGTATTTGTCACTCCACATGACCAACAACAGCCAAAGCCATAAATAAATCATTCTAACATCCCACAAATGAGCATTTTCTATTCTATAATGAGATATAATACCATACATGAATTCATGTAAAGTATTTAAGTTAGTTATGAGTTATAATCATTCCCCAACTTTTCCTAACAGACTAGTTCCCTCAATTCACTAAAATATATTAATGAAAATTCCCTCAAGATATGCACATAATCACCTTACCAAGAAATCTCAACAAGTTTTTCCCCAATTTACAGAGAGAGAGAGATATATATATATATATATATATATATATATATATATATATATATATATATATATATATATATATATAACAATATATATAATCACCTTGCATCGACAAAACAAACCGATATAGAGATACATGCATGAATATATACATATATTCCATCACACAACTAATTTCGCCTATCATCATATACCAAATCCAAAATAAACTATCACACATCATATAATAAAAATAATTACATGATGTTACATGGGAAAACCCATGTTTTCGTAATACATATCCATATACACATTAACATTCTTCTCTAGATAATTCCTAACCACTCCAATGGTAAAGTAGCAAAGCTACATCTGAGCTCATGAGCTCCCTATGCTCCGAGGATTTCTCCTTCATCAAGATCCAAAAACCTATACATGAGAACAATCACTTCTCAAGTTAATAAAATTATCTTCGACTAACTCCACTGAGGAGTAAGTCACCAAAGAGATACTCAACACTTTTCAAGGTCTTTTATGGAATCTAAACCCATGGTCATGTTGAGCGGCTCACAACAATAGGGAAGGGCTGATTTGAGCCACTACGACCGTCGAATTGTCCAGAATTAAATTTGTGGCAACTTGCTATATAGTGATCGTCCTAAGTCATATTCTCTCAAGGAGCCTTACTTTTAATTACCTAATTAATTGTTCTAACATTAATCTATACTAATTACAGCCTAATTACCACTGGGGGTGATTGCATAATTAAAACACAAAACATAACATTAAACTTATTAAGCCAATAGAACATAACAGAAACAGAACAGAACGAAATTACACTAACAAAAATGCAATTAGCCATAGAGTCCTTAGAGTTGCAACTATCATTATTCTCATCTTTAATCTTTTCTAGTTGTATTCTATCATTTGGTTATCAGCTAAGATTCTTATAAAACCTTCCAGAAGTGAATTACATTTAAGTTACAGTTAGGAAAATCTCTATTAAGCTATAATCAAACATAACCCAATGAAGCCCTAACCAAATCAAGTTAAATAATTATCTAAGAAAGCCATTTCTATCGACTTGCTACACCAACCAGTAATAACAAGAAAGCATCTCATATTTAAAACATTTAAACCAGTAATCACATTTATTAAGTCTAATCAGCATAAATATGAATTTGAAAACTAGAGGAAGACTAGAACAGAAATGAAACAGATGAAACAACAAGAAAACTTATCTGATTAAACTCCAAGAATTCATATTACAACTCTAATTCATCCATGGACTGATTACAACACTTTTTAGCCTTCCATGGAGGCCAAAATACAACAAAACAAAGAAGAAAAAAGGGTAACATATGAATTTTATAGAAAATGGAAGAAGAAAGTGTTCTTAAACAAGGCAAAAAATGGCTTCAAAAGGTCTCTCAAACCAGCCAGGAGAGAGAGGGATGAATTTGTAATTCTGAAAATCTTCATATGTTGTCCTTTTCTGCTGCTGTTGCTACCTTGCTGCTGCTGTCTTCTGCTACTGGTTGCTGTGCAAAAATGCAAAAAATTTGAATGCATGTTGTTTTGGTTGCTTTATGCAGAATAGTGGGTCCCACACATGTCTAGTCAGCCCTAGTCAACTCCAGTTAGCTATCATGTCATCAAATGCATCCATGTGGCATCCAAGTCAACAAATTACTCTCTAAATATTTATATAAAAAATACACAATTGAATTAATTAGGATAAAATTATGAAATTGAAATATATTAATTCTATAATTAATTTACATCCAATAAATCCAAAACATAATAATATTAGAGTTTGCAATGTTGGAATATGTAAATAGGCTAAGATAGGGGCTGTAATAGATAGAAAGAGCCTGATATCAAGGGCCCACAAAGAACACTTTGTTTTGTAATATATAGGAGACTTCAAAACCAATTTCCCTCTAATACCAATTTGTCACGCCCTGAAATTGGGCATGTGAGTTAAAATAAATTTTAGGGTGTACCTCAATAGTAGCCCGTAATTCCTAAGTAATCTTAACATCCATAACTATGCAAATCATAAATTTTTAAAGAAAATAAATTTATATAGTGCCTTCTCCTACTTCACATAACATCGGGACATATATACAATAAGAATACAAAGCAATTTACAGCCAAATAATAATAAATTTCCTAAACACAGCAGGATCTAGGTGACCTATAGGATTACAAAGTATTCTCCTAGGCATATAGCCTAAAAATTGGTTCCAAGAGCCATCCAACAAAAATGGAGTATGTCTCCAAAAGTTGCTAAACTCCCAACGGTTTCCCTTCCTCCTCGAGTGCTGTATTTGAAAAAAAAAACTACAGAGAGTGTGAGTTCATGAAAAATCAGTGAGTAAATGATTGTGTAAATAAAATAAAGCACAAGTACAAATACCATAATCACAACCATAATTAAATAAATACCTCTGGTACGTACGGGCACAATTAGATATACACACAGGTGTACCTCTCTATGCAATCGTGATGCGTTATTCCCGCGCAAGTTTACACTCTCACAATTCCTTATTAAATCATGTCAAATACTCAAACATAGCTTTAAAGCATGTACAAGTAATAAATATTTCACACACACAGAATATGATAATGCAGACAATGACATGCCTTCCTATTCGTGAGTCTATGTTCTCACATATACCATATTGAGTCTAAATCTCGGTACTCACCTTTCTTAGAGTATTTTTTCTCAATAGGTTATCTCTAGAGGTCTATATTCCTCTAATATTGATTTTTGACTTTTGTCCACATGAATGGCGCCCTCCACGGATTTACTAGTCGGTCATCCTCTTGTAGGTATACATTTTCACATAATTCTCTTTTCTTCTCTTGTAGGTCTACGTTCTCACATAAATTCTTTTTTCTATATGTAATACATTCACAAAAACACAATACATCACATACAACATCCAATAAAAATTATTCATCACAATGCATTAATTAAACTACTCAGTAATAATCCATCAACTAACCTTCCAAAATTTACAAGAAAATTCCATACTCTAGTTAATATCGCTAACTAGGGAATTTAGTAAATTTAAATCCAACTATGGTGTGAGTGAGATTTATTTTATACTTGAGAAATTTTAAATATAAACTCAATTAGCAATGTCACCTACTCACCTCGATATTGATAAGGTTTTATCGTGTAAGAGAATCAAGAAGTGAAGCCAACAAAGTTCCCAAGCCACTTCTTACTCCTACAACTCCAGATAACCAAAAAGTAATCAAAAACAAAAAATAATCGGAAGAAAAAGGAAGATGGGATGATGAAGCCGAGAGAGAAACTTCCTCCTCCCTGCCCTCTATGTTTCCAGATTGTGAAATGAAGAAGAAAAGAGAGAGAAAAGAGTTTAAATGGAAAGTGGGTCATTGGTTAGTCCATAGGTATCCATACCCAGGTTCTTTAAACATGAGTGATATCGATATAATTATTCTCCAATAATTATATGAATTTCACTAAAATTTCTCTTCCTTTTGTTTTTCTGAATTCTCCAAAAAATACCATACCATTATAAAATATCAAGTCCAGTCATTTATCTCGATTCCCATGAATAATCATTCAAAAAAAATAAATTAAATATGAGAAACAAAAATGACTTATTAAAATAAATAATATAGCGTTGGAAAATAATGTAATACCCCCAAAACACATTGGCAGGTATTACATTATACTATATCATTGTGATGCAATACGTTTGGAAAGAATTAATTATAAAATTAACATATTACATAATTAAATTTTGTATGAATTATGGGTTCGAATTAAAAATTACATAATTACAGTACTTCCACGTTAAAGAATTAACTAATTTCTATTCTTTGACTTAATACTTTGTCATTAGGTAATGCATTAAATATTGAAAGATTTACTTATAGAGTTAACAAATTACAAAATTAATTCTTCTATCAAGCATGTGATCAAAATAAAAATTGTTGACCCTAAGGCTATATGCCATAAGTTTTGATGATAACAAATGTATTTGAATAGTAGCATTGATATATATAAAGATTAATTATCATATATATGCTACAAGTACTTAAGCATGATTATGTTATTTAATATGTATGTTGCATATATTGAATCATGCTATTAAACTAACCATTGGGTTTGTAAGTAAGATATATTTTATAGGTTGGTTCAAAACAAGAAGAGTGAGCATTGTATTGAAGAACAAGGAAAAGCAATATCATGCTTCACTCAAGGAAAACAACATGCAAGGATGAAGCTCCAAGAAATGAAAAATTAGAAGATTTGAAGTCTTGGAAGCTTGAATGCATCAATATAGCCTATGTGTTTACATTAGGTATATTTTATATAGGCTAGTATACTTGTGCAACTCAATGATTTAGATTTGCATACATTGGCTCAATTATTTTGAACAAAAAGATAGTGAGATATGAAATTTTACAAAAGTTAGTTTTTGACCTTTGGTCACTCTTTATATCATATCTCATAAACGAAAAATCATTTTTTCAAGTATCTTAATCTCATTTGATAGTAGACTCAAAGATCTTTCCAAAGGTATATTATTAATTGAAAACGGAGTCCAAATGAGAAATATATGACTATTTAAAATATAGTTTGAAAAACTGAAAGTTGATTATTCTGTTCTGACCTATAGTCAGTATTTTGATTATATCTTTTAAAAGAAAAATAATTTTTGAGTAAAACTTGGCTCATTTGAAACTAGACTCCAAGAGCTTTCCAACGGTATATTATTTGTTTAAAACGGAGTTCAAATGAGGGAGTTATGAATTTTTAAAGAAAGCTCAAAATCTGCACTGCACTATAAGTGCTGTAACGGCTATATAACGGCTAGTTTTGTAAAATCTTATATATATGACCTTAGATACACGATTTTGAGCAAGATCAAAGTCCTACAATGTGATATTAACTTCTTGTATCATCTTTGAGAGAAAGGAAAGCATTCTTGAGCCAAATCTTGCATATTCTCTATCATTAGAGTTATTAGAGCTTCATTTGTTTTCATCTACTCTTTAGAGAGAGTTTCTTTGTATTGTTGATTTTGATCAACACATATATTATTCTGAGTTGAGGTTCGCAAGTACCGGTGTTGGAAGAACTTGCTTTGGGTTGAGGAGGAGCCCGGATTCATAAATTCTCCATTGTGGTTTCGCAAATACCCGGATCGAATTTGCATGGTTGTAGTGGTTTGCAAGTACCCGGATTAAACTTGCAATTATAGTGGAAATACTCAAGTGGTCTCTTGAGGACTAGATGTAGGCTTGGATTAGCCGAACCAGTATAAATCTCCGAGTTTGCTTTCTCTATCCCTTACTCTTTAATTTGTGCATATTGATATCTATTCTTTAATTCCTTGATCTTTATAATTATTTATCTTGACAGCACATTGATTTTCTGTATTGTATTTATTATCCTAAGCATTGTACTTTTACAGAAAATCATTTTAACTTCTAATTAATTCTTTTGAAAAATTTATAAAACCCAATTCACCCCCCTCTTGGGTTCCAACCATTACTTTCAAAAATTACACAATAAACAATTTTGAATCTTTCGATATGATAATTTTTAATTTGGAAAGAAATCAAAGTCACACAAATTCATTATTAATTTATGTAGAATTTAGTAATTTCTAATGGTTAAAAGATGAAATAGTATATTCATGTTCTTCATGTAAAATTTAATAGTTAAGTATAATATTGTTATGTCTAGATAAATTTTTTATGCTCTTATTATAAACCTTTGTTCTATGTTGTCTAGGGTATATTTAGTATCATGTTTATTCTCTAAAAGTGATGTAAATACTTTTGACCTCTATTAGATTTTAGTGCTTTTCTCATTTTGAAAAATATTATTAAAAAAAAGGCATTAAGCACTCACACACAATGGCTTCTTGAGAATTAATGTTAATTATAAGAATATATTAAAGCATGTTATAGATATTTTTTCATAAGTACATATTTGATATATTTTTTATAACGGATTTAATTACTTTTTTTAATAAATTGAGTTTATAAAAAAATTATATTAATCATAAATCATTTATGTACCTTTGTAGGTTGAGTTATTGTTGTTGTTGTTAAGGCAATAATTGCTTTAATTTTCATCAACATGGCTTCCTTTTTGCATTTATGCCAACCTGGTCAATATTATTAAATTAGAGATATAGAGTTTTGGAAATAACTTAATATTTCTTATTAAACAAATTTTGATTGAAGTTGACTCATATATTTTAGTTGATCCCTTATTTATTATTCATGTAGAGGTGGAGTTGAATAAAAACAAATAAAAATTAATATAAAGTAAAAAAAAAATATAAATTATGGAATGAAATTTGCCACATTATTCATATGGAAAATACTTCCACCAAACATACTTGCATCAAGTTTAAATTACTGATAACATAAATGTAAAATACTTAATACTTACAATTGTGATATGTGTCAACAAAATAGTAAGAGACATAAACAAATGAAAAAACAAGTAGAGAATTAAAATCTATTTAGTTCACAATGCAAGTTTCAATCTATCTTTAACTTTGGATTCAACAAAGTGACTGTAAAATAAAGCTCATTGTACAAGCCAGTGATGATTGTCAACTCAATAGCTAAAGCCGTGTGGTGTGCCACGAAAGTAACTCCTTGAGATAATGAATCTCCTTGAGATAAAGACGTGATTATTCTCTTTCCATTGATTTCAAGGTGGGTGGTGTGCCGCCAAAGTAGCTTCTATCTACATGAAAAGATATTAGTCCTCACTGCTTCATCTATGGGAAGCTTAGAGATGATAAGGGACAATATTTCGTTAGGGAGGAAAGTGGTTAGATCTAGCCTCTCTGAAGCCAAAACATTATCTTTTGATCTTGTCATGACCATCTATAATATGGGAATGTGATTGTGAAATCTTGTTTGATTTAGGGTTTTGCTAAGAGAGAGTGAGTGAGACATTTGAAGGGGATGTGCTAAGGTTTTGGTTGAATTTGGTTAAATAGAAAACTATAGTATAAAATCAAGACTACTGATTGTCAATAATCAAGTCAATATTAATTCACATATTAAAGTCAATATTAATTCATGTGTTACTTAAGCATGTAATCAAATCAGAAGGTTATAATAGTTAAATTTTATTTTTTTTAATTCACGCATTAATCATGCAATTATGTAATCAAATTCAAAATTAGAGAATTAACAAATTACAGTAATAAATTGTAATTGTATGATGTCATATTATGTCATATTATGTCATTAGGAATAAGCATTAAATCTTGGTCGTCCAACATTGAATGGATGAAAATTAAAAAAGAAGTTGTGTCTGCAACTTCATCTATTCAATTATTACCGTCTATTTGATGATTGGATGGTTAGAATTTCTACTTCACTCTATATTTTTCGCTACCAAATGTAGAGGAACCGTTTTGGTCATTTTTATTTTATCAAATGTCCACCGAAGGATGGCTAAAGTAAGTACACGCAATATAGTTAATTTATTTATTAACTAAATTGAACTTAAAATTTAATTCTACATTCGTATTACTCATTGCAATTAATAATTTGTTTTGGATGAATCATTACAATTAGTGTCATAGGACTCGATCTGGCCTGGTACGTCAGACCGGAAAATAGCTACCTAAGACTAGGCCCCGGCCGCGAGGTCATTTCAGACCGGCCAGTAGTCGGCCTGGCTAAAACCTGGCAGGGTCTTAGTTAAACGGGTTTACCCGCCACTCGGTTGACCCACCATTCCCTTTAAAAAAAAATTACAAAGTCCAGCAACAGAGAAACCAGCATAAAACGATCAAGAAGAAGAAGAAGAAGAGGAAGAAGAGGAAGAAGAAGAAAAAGACTGTTGAAGAAGACGACCGAGGCTGCTGAAGAAGAAAAAAGAAGAAGAAGACTAGGACTACTGAAGAAGAAGAAGAGGTAAGAAGAAGAAATGAGTTTTTGGTTGTAGCCTTTCTCCTTTGCTTGGTCGTTCTTAGTCTACAAATTCTGGAAGTGGAAAAGACAATATGAAGATGAAGTTATAGACTTGTAGTGGTTAAGTGGCTGTCACAACTTTCCACATAGAGAGAGAGAGAGAGCCTAAACTTTGAAATTTGAAAGTGAATGACCCAAAAAAGGGAAGAGAGTAAAGTTGTGTGGTGTAGTCTTATCTCATTAAATGTATAAATGTTTTACACATAAGAATATGGAAGGGATGAGAAAATTCTTTTTGAGTCAAAAAAGTTCAATTCCTTACAATTTAGTCCTTTGACTCTTTTTTTTAATTTAATTAATTTCAATTCTTGTACAATATTCATGGGGCATGTCATGTACTAAAGAAATAAAAAAATTTAGAAGTTTGGGATTTATAATTTAATTAATTTTATGATGTTTATTTGAATTATTATTGATATTTATAATTTTAAAGTGTGAAATTTGCTAATAAATTATTTATTTTACTTGTTTTTATATTTATTTGTCAACATATATAAGTATATATATATATATATATATAATTTTTTAATTTATTTACCTGATTTAGCAATTGACTCGATGACTCGACAGTTGAACCGGTGATCCAGAGGTTAGCCCGGCTCAATATTTGGGTCGGTTCCAATAACATTGATTACAATTAATAATTTATACTAATAAAATATATTATACGAAAAAAGAATAATCATTTACAGAAGCTAGACAAAAATTCAATAAATAATAGACAAGAAATTTTTTAGAAAAGTATTTATCAATTTTGGTAAAACTAAATTAAGAGGAATTAAAAGGAACATTTTGTTGATGAGGGTGTATGTATATATATAATCATTTTAAAATATTTTCTAATTAGGAGAATAAATTACTAATTTAATCTTTTTATATATCAATTTGACTTTTGGCTATTAACAAAGATTTGACCAAAAAAAAAGTCATACAATATTTAAAGATTGAACTAAAACACTTAATAATGTAAGAATTTAATTGAGATGAAAATAATTTTTTAAATATTAAATTAGTAATTCACTATATATATGTCAAATTTATTTTTCAAAAGGGTTTTTTCCTCATGCATGTTTATATTTTATTTATACAATAATATTCATCAATTATTAGTTTTTTTATCATTTGCGAAAATTATACACAAAAATATTTGATAACTATGGAAGCAGATCCTTTGCTATAAGGTAAAAGTGTTTGACTTTTGTGAACCGTTGGATCATGTGGGGCTCACTCGCAATAGGTATATAGAGAAAACTGTTGCATGTGACATTGAGCTTATGAAAAAATAATTTTGAGGGAGAGGAATCAAATGTCTCCAATGGAATGAAAATTTTTTTAATTTATTTTTGGATAAAAGAAATTATAGGTATTAAATTTCAATATTCATTCCTTTATCTTTGTATTTTAGGTATCAAATTTACATCATAAGCTATAGAAATGCGATTTTATCTCCGTTGATGAGGGGGTTCGGTCCAAGTTGACATTTCGACTGGGAATAGGTGAAATTGAAAAACCAGCCAAACTGGTCAGTTTATGGTTGAACCGGTTCAGTAAATATATTAAAAAAAATAGACAAATCCAATACCATCGCTGTCATTTGTACCAAGAGAAGAAGAAGAAGAAGACCAGGTCCAGTGGCCAAAGAGGTGCTAAGAGACTGAGAGTTGAGACTTGGAGACGATAACGAGAAGAAGAAGAGCTGAAGAAGAGAAAAGAGGCAAAAATTGATATTGAGAAAGAGAGGTCTAGAGTGGGGAAGAGAAAGCATCAAAGCAACATTGATAGTATGGGTTATGGGGAAATGGAAACTGACAAAATGGCATGGGTCTATAGGAAGAAAAGTTGAAAAGCTGACCACATAACATAATTATAAAATCGCTTAACCATTATTTGTCACTTTTCAATCATGTAACCTTTCATTACCATCAGTTTTTTAAAGAAAACTTATTAGGTCCACATCATTATTTATATATAATATAATATTAAAAATCAAATTTAAAATCTGTATTTTAAAATTTTAAATATAAATAAATATATATAATATTAAAAATAAAGATTAAATAAATATATATCTGTTATTTATTAATTGAGTCAAACAAAAAAGGGAAAAAAGTATTTTACATTTTCTCTTTTTTATATAAATAATACATGCCAAATTTTAATTAATTAATTTTTTTATATTCATCTACAAATTCACACATAATTACTAGTGGCCTACATGCATAAAGTGTATGTTAGTGTATTTAAATTTTTTAACATAATTTTTAAATATAAAAACACATTATAGTAATTATTTATATTTATGAAATAATAAAAAAATATTAAGAAGTTATTTAACGTTTTATTCTTTTATTTTATATAAATTTTTAATTTTTAATATTACAATATATGATTTTAAGAACTAATAATAATCAAAATGCCCAAAGTCCTATATGACAGTATATAACTTGTTATATGTAGATGATTTTGTTAAATTAAATCCTTAATTAATTTACAGGAAGCTTTTTATTTTTTAAAGGGTAGAGAAATAATACCTTTTATCAGGTAATATCGATAAAACCAATCTGGTTATTTATTTTGTGATGTTGACACTGTACAAACATAAATACAAACTAATAATGTAAAAAGCTCATTTAAATTTAATTTCCGATTCCTTTATATTTATTTTTAAAAAAATTAATTCATACTATTTTCTCATATATTTTTACAATATATATTTTATATTTTTTATGTTCAAAGTTTCATTACAAACTTTCAATCATTTTTTGGTGTTTGATAAATGGTAACCGAACAGCTTGATCCAAATTTTTAATCAACGACACACACACACACACACACACACACGCACAGAGATATATATATATATATATATATATATATATATAATATATATATATAAATGGCTTTTAATCTTTTTTCCTTTTTATCATAAATCACTTAAAGTGTTTTTAGCAACTTTATCATATAAAGTTTTTTTAATCTCAATAATTTATTTTATCTAAAATTAATATTATGACAGTTCATCAATAAAAATTTCTAACATAAAAAGCACATGTTTAGCTGTAACTTTCCCTCTCCCACATTGACCTGTCTTCGCAGATAACCATGACGCAACGCGCAATTTTGCCTCTTTCCATTAGAGTTAGTTTTCGGAACCGTGTGATATTGGATGATTCAGTAATATTTTATTTCATATAATGCCACGTAATTTTTCATATTTTTTTTATAAAATTTAAAAAATTCTAATTTTACATTATGATTAAATTGAATCTTAAATTTTATACAAAAATTATTTATTTATTAAAATATGAATAAAAATAACACTTAATTTTTTCGTACTATGGGATCTATTTACACAGTTTAGTAATAGAATTTGTCGATCACTAAGTTCTGTCACTAATTTAGTGATACATCACTAAATTCCTTCACCAAATCACTAAAATTTTCAAAGTAATATTAGACTATATATATGTGTATGTGTGTTTTAGTTTGTCAATAAAAATTGAGTATTTCAACTAGATCAAATGATAATGAGATTTGGCTATAACATAGAAGACGCAAGTTTGACACACGCAATAGACACTAACGCAAAATTAAATAATTCCCGACAGCCAGCTGGTGTATTTAGTGACTGAAAACTTTGTCACTCATGTGTCATTTTCGTCACTAATTTGTGAAGGAAATTTCTGTCACAAATTGGCGAATTAATGACGGATTTTTCCATCAATAGTGATGGTAGTAAATTGATCACTAAAATCTATTGATATTGTTTGTAGTAACAGATTTGATATGGAAAAATCTGTCACTAAAAATAATTTTAGTGATAGATTTTTTGAAAATATATTTTTTCTAGTTGTGACCAAGATATACAAATTTCCATAGGATGGAATAAAACGCCCCATGAAATCAATTCCGTACACATTAAATAATTCAACTTCAAGGATATTAGTGAGAGGCATTTCATGTTTTCTAGAGATGTTACCTACCATTTGGCACCTATCACAACTTGTGACGAAAGAGTAGGTATCTTTGAACAGAGTGGGCCAATAAAATCTCAATTGTAATACTTTAGCAGCGGTCCTATCTCCTCCAAAATGTCTTCCATAAGGTGAGGATTAACGGCAATTGAAGAATGTCATGAATCTCTTCTTCTGGCAAACAAAACTAAGAACTTGATCTATAAATTGCTTGAATAAGAAGGGTTCATCCCAATAGTAGTATTGACATCATGCAAGAATTTTTTTCCTCTATTGTTGGCTAAACTTCGTGGAAGTATTCTACTTACCAAGTGGTTGACAATATCAACATACCAAGGACAGCTAAGATGAGAGATTGAAAGCAAGCGCTCATTTGGAAATAATTCATTAATAGCCTTCTCAGTAAGATCCATAGCCTCTCCCTCCAATTTAGATAAGTGGTTTGCCACAACATTCTTCGACCCTTTCTTGTCCTAAATCTCCAAATCAAACTCTTGTAGCAACAGTACCCATGTAATCAATCTCGACTTGGCCTCTTTTTCGAGAGCAAGTACTTAAGGGCTAAATGGTTAGTAAATATTATGACCTTGGTACCAATGAGACAAGACCTGAACTTGTCAAAGGCAAACACCACAATGAGTAGCTTTTTCTTAGTAGTAGTGTAGTTGACTAAGCATCATTATGTGTCTTATTTGCATATTACACAAGATGAAACAATTTGTTATGATGTTGTACCAATACCCCTTACTGCATAATCACTTGGGTCGCACATCACCTCAAAGGGCAAAGTCCAATCGAGGACAGTGATAATAGGAGCAGACACCAATCTTTTCTTCAACTCTTGAAAAGCATTCATGCAAGATTCATCAAAGGAAAATTGAACATCTTTTTCCAACATAGTACACAACAATTTGATGATCATGGATAAATCTTTAATAAACCTTCTACAAAAGCCCGTATGGCCTAGAAAACTCCTTACACCCTTCATAGAGGTAGAATTAGGAAACTTCTCAATAAAATCAAATTTGCTTTATCCACCTTTATCCCCTCAATGGAAACCTCATGACCCAACACAATACCCTCTTGCACAATGAAATGACATTTTCCCAATTGAGCACTAGGTTGGTTTCCTTACAACATTGCAAAACCTTATTTAGATCAGATAAGATTTCCTCAAAAGAGTTCCTAGACACAAAAAAATCATCCACAAAGACTTCAAGAAAATCCTCAACCATATGAGTAACAATATAGCCATCATACATTGCTAAAATGTGGCTAGAGCATTACATAACTGAAATGACATTCCTCAAAATGCAAATGTACTGTAAGGAAAAGTGAAAGTGATATTCTCCTGATCCTTTAGGGCAACAACAATTTGATTATAACCCAAGTAGCCATCTAGGAAGCAATAGACACTACAAAAAAAAACAGGCATTTAGCATTGGTCAAAATCACCCTTCAGCGTCGGTTTAATGTCAATTTCCAAAATCGACGTTAAGTGCTCCATTGCAACGTCATCTAGCATTGGTTTTGACAACTGTGGGAACAACGGATGTTAGATGACTAAAATTTAGCATCAGTTTAACTGACGCTAAGTTTGTAATCTAACGTCAGTCATCGGTTATGACCAACGTTAGATGACTTTGTTGATGTTTATTTTCATTAAATACTATTATTTAGCATCAGTTTTGACCAACGCTAAGGGTGTCATCTAATGTCGGTTTGAACCAATGTTAGATGACTGTCTGATGTATTAAATAATGTTAGTTGAGACCGACACTAATGTGTGATCTAACGTCGGTTTTGACCGATGTTAGATGAGTTTGTCTGATGTTTATTTTTTTATTATTTAGCATCGATTTTGACCTACTCTAGGTGACTTTTGCTAATATTTATTTTTTTGTTTTAAACTGACGCTAATTTCTAAAACAAATAGTCAAATTTTAGCATTAATTTCAACTTGCGCCATATCTATAATCTAATATTATATTTAGCTAAAATTTAAGTAATGCTAGAAGCCAATTTATAAAAGTAAATATATTTAAATAAAAAAAACACATACATTGTTAAACATATAAGTTTTACATCAAAACCAAAATTGAAAAAAAAAATTAACACATTCTGAAAGTAAGTGTTTCACATGTCCTAACAAAATAAATATTACAACTACTACTAATCATGGGTTGTGACTAGCTCCAGAAGAACGTCGACATCATTGAGGTGAAGCTTTTGCACTGTTTGCATCAGGTGCCTGTAATTAAACATAATATTTATTATTAGAATTTATAGTGAATGAAAATAATGAGTTAATAAGTCCAAAATTATATTACCTGTGGGTCACTTGGTTTTGGGGCATAAGCAGCGTCTGGAGGTAGTTGTAATCCAAGTTGTTCTACAAAATATTTGACTATGTTGTTTAGTTGACCAAGTTCATGAGTACGTTCTTGCTCCATAGTTTCTAATTTATCCTTCATTGAACCCAACTTAGTTTGCAAAGCTTTCACTTCATTTTTTGAGTTGGCACTACTTGTAGAACCCATTTTCAAGTCTCTAAATCGGTCAGTAGGCAATCCGAATACTTTAGAAGGACATGGACCCAATCCTAAAAGACATACTCATCCAGAGTGTTCTTTACCTAACACGTGCAAAACTGAATCATCTGATGAAATAATTGGAGCTTGCGATTGGGATTGAGATTCTTTTTTTGAATTTTTTTCCTACATAAGTGAAACAACTCAAAAGCAAGCTATAAGCAAAGTAAACAACATTAATGAAGGCAAAGTAAACAACACTATCCAATTGTGAATCAACAATTACTTTTACTGATATCGTCATGAATTGAATTATAATCAAATTGCTTTGGACCGTTTACTAATGTCAGTAATTGATGATTATATAATTCAAACAATTCAATTCAAATAATTTTTTTATTAATTTATACAAATTTTTGATTTAAATATATTATTAAAATATATATTAAAAATAGATTATATAGATTATTTATTATCTATATCAAGTTTCTATATTTATATTCTATTTTTCTATTATTTATTATTTTATATTAAAATATTCTAAATTATACGCACGCACGCGCACACACACACACACACACACACATATCATAACTATTGGAGACTTAAAGAAAAGGAATAAAAATCAGAATCAAAAGAGTCCCAAAATGAACAAAAAAAACCAACAAAATTCAATAAACAAACAAAAAGGGCCAAAAAAATTTAAAAAGAAAGCGTTATGATTTTTTGATTGTTTCACAATATTTTTCTTCAATGTGTCTTATGCAACCCACTTGATTACTACTTAGAAACAATAGAAAAAAGAAGTGAAACTTATTGTGTATATCATGGCAATAGTAGAAGTGAAACTTATTGTGTATTCCAGTGAAGCAAAACAGCCCCACGACAGTTATAGCCATCAAAATGGGAGCTACATAACCATCCTTTTGCTCCATTTCCAGAGAACAAACATATTAAGAAATAGCACCAATTTTTGAGAAGGCAGCATACGTCTCAAGAACAAGCATTCATGTAAGCAATATTTAAACTTTGATCCTTGTTTATGAGAAGGTAGCATACATCTCAAAAACATGAAACCAAAACACCACCAATTTTTTTTTTATATCAAAAGATGTTGCCTTAAATTGGACGAGATTCACAAAAAGAGCCCAAAATAACAATCATTTTTACAAACCAAAACATAGAGCTTTGTTCTTTACTACAAGGCATCACAACACAAGAGTACTTAAATTTCATATTGGAGTTTGACGCATGTATCATAAATTCAAAAAAAAAAAAAAGAAACTCATCATCTAGCCAATTAACAACAGATAATACCTCATGCATTATGGACTTAAAAAAGGAAAAACCCAAACATTCAAGCGCAAAACCACATCCCAATATCTTCATGGACCACTTTTATTATTAGCAAAGAGAGCAAATTATTGGGTACAAACTGCTACAATTCTTACTTAATCATTTACAAAGGTTCCATCTTTTCGTTTACAAGTCTCAATGAATAATTCACCTCGACTAATTGGGTGACCTTTCTCTTGATCCTATAAACCAAGAAATATAATGAAATAGAATACACAAAAAAAATTATTAAAAAATTTGTAAGTCACCATTTCACGTATCCTTCTAGCATTACTCTTGGAACTACCAACATGAGGAAATTTAAGCTTTTTTCAATTTTCCTTGTTTATCTTGCTTATTTCCTACATGTAAAAGACAAAATAAGCAAATTGGTGGTTGATGCACTTTCTGAGTAATAGCAATAAGTTTTGCTTGAGATGATCGTGAATGCTTAGGTGGCATCCTAAAATAGTTACACAACAAATAGGTTATAAAAATACACATGAAAATATAACATTGTAGTACAAAACACTAAACAAATTGTTTTACCATGTCATCCCTGTATCAAAATCTTCACACTCAACATCAAAGTTATTGGTTGGTTGTTCACAAAATTTTTCTTCACCACCTTTTAACAGTTGCAAATTTTCAATGTCATCAGGAAAATTAGAAATTATTTGTTGCTCTAAATAGAAATGTTGATTCTGATCACCACTTGGTTCTTTACCATCATTTTCTTCATCATTGGCAATTTCATACAAGTCTCAAGGCTTTATATGTATTGCAACATTCCATGGTTGATTCATTTTGTCAGCCACATAAAGGACCATTTGTGTGTGTGAAGCCAAAATATAAGGTTCATCATCAACTAAATCTCCAATATGAATCAATCGGGAAAAATTAACTAAATTAAACTGAAAGTCATCCTTCTTAATTCCTATAGTGCTAGCCCATAAACATTTGAAAAGAATAACTTTCATATGGCCATAGTAGTTCAACTCAATTATATCTACTTGCTTTCCATAGTACAAAAGATCTGCAAGTTCAACTCTCCCATCTTTTGCACTTGCATAACACCTAGTTTTTGAAGTGATGCACACACCACTATTTTGAGTCTTTAATCCTTGTTCTCTTTGTAATGTTTGAAACCTAAATCCATTTATATTGAATGCACTAAATCTTCTAGTCGATTTAGAGGACCTTTTGCAAGAAATTTGATGTTGTCTGAAATGTTTGTAGTTTCATCCTTGTCAATCCAAAACAATTTTGAAAAATAAAGTATGTTTTTTTAATTACTATTATTAAAGTAAAAGATTTCATATAATAAGGTATTTTTTTAATTACTATGATTAGAACATAAGGGGAGATAAATAAAGATGGTAGAACACAAGAATGAAAGGGAGAATCCAAAGTAGAAGGAAATAGAGTAGAAGTAGCTAAAACTCAAGTGAGTAGAGAGGAAAGGAGAGGGTTATTGATGTGAAAAGACTGAGTCAATGGTTCTCTTCATTTATTGATGGGTTGTTTTTGTACCTACCCTTCTGTTATCTGTGAGTTAGTGTCAGTGCCCTCTGTCAGTCTATTCCATTCCCACTTCCTTCCTCTACTTCTTCAATTTGGATATGGGAAAGTCTTGTAGCCTTTACTTGTGACTTATTTGAATAGTCCTCTTCGTTTGTGAAGAATCATCTATAACATGCCAATATTCATCAGTGCTCCATTAAAATTGAGATTATGTCTATGATTTGTTTTTTAGTTTATTAGACTAAATTGATTATTTGTTTAACCAGTTTTATAATATTGAAATATCAAATCATGTAGAATTAAACTTAAAAAATTAGATAGTTAATCTATATATTTTTTAAGAACTAAATTATTAATAAAGTAAATTACATCTCTTTTCTTTGCAAGTATTCAAAATTACATAGCCTTCTCTCTACTTCTAGGATATAAATTTTCCTCCCTTATAATTATAACATATATCATACTTTAGCTCAATTTTATATTTTCTACTAAGAGAGGTTTTAAATCGAATAAAGAAAGCTTATCATTCCATTTACATTCCCCTCAAAGAAAACCCTCTAAAGAAACTATGAGCTAAACACAAGGATTTAAAGCTAAGAATGTCTATTCAAAAACCAAGAATTATGTACCAACCAGATACAACTAGCTCTTGAAAGCAGAACCAACTTCCAAAGAGCCCTTCACAACTTTTTCCCTCCAAAAACAAAGTGGTGCACATAAAGCACTTTAACGTGTCATGACAAACCCAACATCATCTTATTTTATACTATATCACCACTCATCTACAAAAGCCATTATATGGTATCAAGTAAAATGCTGCTCTTATATAACCAAACTCCAAGGCATGCGTGCATGCATCCAGTGCAAAGCAGCATAGCACAATTCAAGAGGAAAATCTTTAACTCTAGATAGAACTTAAACCACATGCCTGCCAACTAATAATCACCATTAACTTCAACACCCTCCAAAAAAATTACAAATAAAGGGGAATAAAAAATAATAGACACTACTCTAGTTTGTCAATGTAGGAAATTTAAAACTAATACAGTAATATTCATAACCACAAACCTCTCAGAAATATCTAGCTTGGCCCTTAGATCCTCTATTTCAGCTTCAGCAGCAGAAAGCCTTTGTTCATAAGCAGCTTTTACTGTCAACTCTAAACTATGCTCATCTAAAGCATTTTTCAGTCCTTCAGCTTGACAAAGAGCTTTACTTTCTGATTCTCTGATTTTTATTAAACCTTTGAAGTATATGTTTTGTACCAAATCCAGAATGAATCATTCAATTAAACATAAGAGAAGAAAACTTGTTTTAAATCTCTCAAATGCTACAGAAGTTTATCCTTCTGCCACCATTTCAACAACCTCAAATTGCCATACCTTTTTTCATAATTCTCCTGTCTTTGCAAATCCCGAAAGTGTTGTAATTCCAATTTTTCCTTCTGCAACTTTTCAACCTGCAACAAACCATAACTAGTTATCAGACAAGATTAGCAAACATATAATCCAAGCATATGTTGTTTGTATTTCAAAAACCCTTGAGTAGGAAAATATTCTACTAACAAATACATACTTTTCTTTTGCTCTAATTTAGGCAAGTAAGAATTCAACAAAAGAAGAGGAAAAGATAAAATAGAGGATAAGATGTTCTCAATATCAAGCTATGAAGTTATAGATTGTAAATACTAAATAGCATGATTATAGGGATATGTTATGTTACAACATGATTATAGGGATAACTTGATTATAGACATAATTGTAAGGATTATTTAGGATTATGATAGGACCTTTCCTTTACAGTATAGCAAAACCAGTAGAAATACAACAAAATAGTAGGAATAAGTGAGAAAACAATGAAATATTATTCAGATATATTGATGACAGACCTCTACTAGTGGGGCAAAAGTCTTTTACTCTTACAATTGAAAATGACAATGACAATAACACACTCAACAAAACCTCACAGCACTCACCAACATAAACAAAATCTCACAATAGTAATGAACTCAATACAGAATTAGGAAACAAAACACACACACAAACTCAACCAAAACTACAGTAAGGTAAATGTTAGACTTTTGTGAGTTCTAACTCTCTCCCTCAGTCTTAGCTTTCGAGAAATAGCTATTCAATATCAAATTTCAAAAATAAACCCAGCTATGTTGATTTTAGAAATAAGGATTCAATCTCCAACGTTACAAACCAAGAGAGAAGAGGGATAAATCAAAAGCACCTCAGATTTCCAAAGTGATGATGACAGTTAGAAGCAAAACAACACAATGGTAGCTTCATCGACAGTGGTAGGTGGTTTCTTCTTCCTTGACAATGGTCAACAGTGGCAGAGCAACACAAAAGAGAAAAGCTGAAAATGGGTGAGGGAATATTGGAGAGAAGACAATAGGAAAGTCGAAAATAGGTGGGGAAATATTGGAGAGAAGACAAGAGGGAAGCTAAAATTTTATGTGGGAAATATTATAGGGAAGACCAACCACGAAAAAAGGACATGAGTTCACGGAAGAAATTTTCAGTTTTTTATTTAAAATAAGGTGCTTAATGTTGGTTTTAACCGATGTTAATGGAACCAATGGTAGACTCTTTCAATTAGTAGCATTTAACATTGGTTGTTGAAATCGAAGTTAAATATCTATTTTTTTGTAGTGAGAACTCCTTGCCATCTAATCTGCCTAGTATCTGATCAATTAAAGGTAACAGAAAATGATCCTTCTATGTGGCCTTGTTCAACTTTCTGTAATCTATACACATCCTCCATCCAATAATAGTTCTTGTGGGGATGAGTTAGTTACGACCATTTTCCCTCCCTTCTTTAGTACACATTGAACGAGACTCGCCCATGAGCTATTAGAGATAGGGTATACAATACTTGCATCAAGCCACTTAATGACTTCCTTCTTCACCACATCCTTCATTATAGGATTGTTCCTTTGTTGGTGCTCAATAATAGGCGCATGGCCCTTGTCAAGCTTAATCTTATGCATACAAATCAACGGAATAATTCCTTTGATGTCAGTAATTGTCTATCCTAAGGCCCTTTTGTGCTCTTGCTAGACTTGCAACAATTTTTCTTCTTGCTCTTTGCTCTATAAGGAAGAAATAATCACTGGAAATGTCGAAGAATCCCCAAGTATGCATATTTCAAATGAGGTAATCGCTTGAGCTCAAGTGTAAGAAGCTCCTCAATAAATGGCTTAGCATGAGGCCGTACTTCAGTTTTCAAATCCAAAGGCTCAACTTTCTTATGGGACTTGAGGAACTTGGGCAGTACATTCAAAGCATTCAAGCATTCCAAAATTTCTTCATCATCCTCATCGACATTCCCCACTATAAAAGAGTAGCTTTAAGTGCATCCATATGATATTTCTTCTCAAAGATGTCAAGCACAACCTTATCCACTATAGTGTCCACCACACTAACTCTATAGCACTCTTTAGGCTCATCAAGTAACTTAATTTCCTTGAACACATTAAAGGTTACCTCTTGATCTTGGACACTCATAGTGAGCCTTCCTTTTTGTACGACAATGATAGTTCTCTTGGTGGCCAAGAATGGTCTACCTAAAATAATAAGGACATCTCGATCCTCTTCATAATCCAAAATGATGAAATTTTTCGAGAAAATGAATTATCTATCTTGATAATTACGTCTTCAATAACTCTTATAGGATAAGCAAGTGAGTGCGGTCCACTAATTGCAAGGTAATGGTAGTAGGCCGAGCCTCACCTAATCCTAACTTTTTGTAAATAGAGATCAAGGCATCAAATTGATACTGACTCTTAAATCATAGAAAGCATTCCTATAGAATTGGTCTCTAATAATTCAAGGTATATTGAAGCTTCCAAGATCCTTAAGCTTGGGTGGAAGCTTATTCTGTAGTATATCACTACATTCTTCAATGATTGCCACAGTTTCAAACTCACAAAGCCTTATCTTCCTCGACAAATGTCTTTCATAAACTTCACATAACATGGAATTTGCTCAAGGGCTTCAACAAAAGGTATATTAATATGAAGCTTCTTAAACAGTTTTAGAAACTTATGAAATTTTTGGCCAAGCTTTTGTTTCTTGACTCTTTAGGAAAATGGTGGGGGTGGTCTAGGTTGTTGTTGTTGTTCAACATGAACTTCATTAGTGCTTTTCTCAAGGGTAGTTTCTTCCTCTTTCTTCTTTTTTTTTTTAATTTAGCTGTAGTCAGATTTCCTTCAGTTTCCTTCCTGTTTCTCAATGTGATTGCTTTGCAATGCTCCTTGCCTTCCCTTCTCAGATTGGCCTCTTTGTCACTAGGAAGATTTCCTTGTGGTCATTGTTAAGGGCGACCCATTTCTTTCTCCAACTCCATAGGGAAGCCACTTGACTCTGAATCAATGTTATTTAGCTATGAATAACAACATTTTTTTGGCCATATATTGTATGAACATGTCTTTAAATGATGGCTTCTTCTTTACCAACTATTGAAAAGTTCAATTTTGTTGAGAGAATGAAAGAGGATTGAACCCAAGTAGTTGAGTTGGACTATTGCTTCAAGTTAGGCCGATTTCTCCAACTAGGGTTGTAGGTGTTAAGTAAGAGTTATTCTGACTTCTCTTAAGATTGCCCACATATTACACTAATTCAATCATTCTCGAACATTACTCTGATGGGTGGCTTGCTCCACAAAAATTACAAACATAATATGAGCCAACTACATTTGCACTAGGCTACTTCCTAAGTGCATCCACCTTTTTAGCTAAAGGCAACTATTTAAGCACTAATGGAGGAGATAACTTCAATTTCATTTAGTCCCACTGGTCTTCTAGGAATCATCCTCCCAAAATGCCACCGATAATTATTAGATGACATCTTTTTAAGGAGCTCATAAGCTTCATCAACTGATTTTCCATCAGAGCACCATCGGTTGTAACATCTATAGTAGTTATGAAAGAATGAGACAACCCATTGTAGAAAGTCTGCACTTGCAACCATTTAGAAAACCCATGATGAGGGCATCTTCTGAGAAACTCTTTAAATATTTCCCATGATTCATACAAACCCTTAGAATCAAACTGTAAGAAAGATGTGATGTCATTGTACATCCTTGTGGTCTTTACTTAGCCAAAAATTTTTGAGCTAACTCGTCTCATGGACCCTGACAATTATAATTGAAGTTAACTCTTGGCATTATCCCTTAATGAAAAGGGGAAAAGCCACAACCGTATTGCATTATATCTTGACCCATTCCTCTTTATAGTTTGACATAGTTATAGGAAGTTACCAATGTGTACATATTAGGGTCCTCCAATGGATTTCTCGTGAATCGTTCTTGTTGCATCAATTGTAAAAGGGATGACTTAATCTAAAAAATATTTGGTTGTATAGGAGGAAGACTGATACTTCATGTATCCCTCATGGTGTTCGAAACTACATATTCACCCAATGTTCTCCTCTCTACACTCATAACTTTAGGATGATGGTCACCCATGTTATTGTGATTATGTTCGTCCATGATTCCTTCTTGCGATGGTTGGCCTTGTTGTCGCCTTTTCATTAACTTTGCTTATTTCCTGGTCTTCTTGGCAAGTTTTTCAATCTTCAAATCAAAAAGCAAGAATGAGGAATCAATAGTACTTCATATACACAAGGGAAGACAATATGAAAAATAGAAAAAATAAAAATAAAACAAATTGACAAAGAAAAATAAGGCAAAAAAAAAAAATTTCACAACAAGAATAGAAGTGTCTAAAGTAGCACTACTATGGTTTCTACCAATGATTAAAAAATTGGATATGATCGATTAGTTCGACCGGTTGAACCAGCCTAGGGTTTGGTTTGGTCAAGCTATAGAATCAATTTTTGTGTAAATTGGTTTCAAATTGGTAGGTTGATTGATTTCCTCGGCTTAAAAAAAATTATTGTGGTGGGTGGTTGTTGTCAAAGAAGAAAGATCCAGAAGAAGAAGGAGGAGGAGGAAGAGAAGGAGAAGAAAAAATATTGTGGTGGGTGGCCGTTGTCAAAGAAGAAGAAGAAGTTCAAAGATGGAAGAGATAAGAGGAAGAAACTGAGAAAGAGAAAGTATCTGACCACATCATTTGAAATTTTGAATTAAAAATGATTTTTTAGTTTTTATATTTAATATAAATATATATAATACTATTTTTAATAAAAATAACGATTAATTCTTAATTTATCAATATAATATATATATATATAATTACTAGCGTTTCGACCAAAGTTGAACCAATAAAATTTAAACTGTGCCTTCATTGATTTAATGACTGATCCAATTTTTAAAACATTAGTTTTTACAAATATTGACAAATTTCGTCAATATCTGACAACAATGCCAAAAACTTGTTGTGACTTTGTCAAGTGTAGCGGCTCATGTAAGTAGTAAAAATATGAGAGAGTATCTTTCACACAAGGAACACCCATGAAACAAATTTGATACTATTTAGACAGTCACTTTAAATTGAAGGGACCTCTATAAATGAAATCTAAACACAATTATGATAGCAAAATTACCAAGGTAAAAGGTTCTAGGATCGTTATTCCCTTGACTCTTCTTAGAAAACTTAACTCTCGTTCTTAAAGGGAATACATAATAGTTTAGAATTCTCAACTTCTCTCTCTCTCTCTCTCACTCTCTCACTCTCACTCTCTCATATACTCGTTCAGAATTCTCAACTTCTTATAGAAATTTCGTCAAACCACCTACAGAATTTTACTTAATATTCATAATGTCTTATGTGATTATTAGGTTCAATTTAAGCATAAACCCTAATTGCCACTATGTGGAGTTAAAAGGTATAATACTATTCGATTAATGAAACTATTCTCTTAACTAGCTAAGGTTCAAGTACTCACATTGTTTAATTTCTGGTCTATTCCCTCTTTCCTTTCATAAGCAAAGCAAGAACAAATCAATCTGAAAGATGGCCAAACTCAGAGAAAGCATGGAGCACAAGTCAAATGAATATGTATTAGATTAAAACATTATAAGAAGAGAGAAAGTATTCAATTCCTTATCCAACATCAAGCTCCAAAGCAACCCTAGACTAATGAAATTAGTTACACATAGCAAAAAAAACAAAGAGCTACAGTAGAAAGGAGAAGAAACATCAAGAACATCAAGAATATCTAAGAGTTATAGAGAGAAAATCATCTAGAAAGCGTTGGTTGGTGGTTTTCTTTCTTTCTTTGCATAAAAGCCACCTTCCTCTCCGTCTACCCATCCAAAATCACCCCCAAATTTGGTCCAAAAGCCCTCTTATATGCCTTGAACACATGTCAGGAATTTCTTGCACCGCTGCAACGGTGGTTTGGCACTGTAGCGATGGTTAGGCTTTGCAGTGGTGGTCTTCCAGGGAGCGTCCAAGAAAGCAATGAAAAAGGGCACTGCAGCGCTGGGTAGGCAGAAGCTTCCCAAAAATTTAGCTTACAATACCGCTGCAATGGTGGCCTTCCAGAAAGAAAATGCAGAAATACAGCTTTAGAGGTGCAGCAATGGGCAAACAATAGAGAACTTCAATTTTGGGCTTCTTTCCCTTCATTTTTCTCTCCTAACTTGACCTAGCAACAACACAAGAAGACAAAAAAGAAAGCATTAGACTTGAAAGAAAGGGTTAAATAAAACAAAACAACATAAAGAAATTAAAACACTTATGAAAGCCTAATATAAGGTTAAGAAAAGGGTGAAAATATAACAAAATAAGCACCATGAATCTCTAAAATTAGAGATTCATCAGTTTTGTTGTTAACAAACTCAACCAGTTTCTTCAAAAGCCTACTACCACTTATTGGCAATCAGTGAAGCGCATTTTCACATATTTGCAAGGCACAAGGACACATGGAATTCTTCTTAAAGCTAGCCCAACACTTCAATTACAAGGCTTCTTTGATACTTATATCACTTCTCCTCAAATCAGTTCAGCTCCTCAACTACAAGGCTTTTTTTTTTTAATTTTTAAATGCATATTTGGGCTACCCCTCTTGATGACAGAAAGTCTATAGATGGTTACTGTCGTTTTCTTGGGAAATCTCTAATCTAATGGTCCTAAAACAAAAGTAATAGGTAGTAGCACGCTCTTCAACTGAATCTAAATACAGATCCCTTGCCAATCTTGCAACATAAGTGTTATGGACTCAATCTCTTCTAAAGGAAATTTCCTTTCCTGTTCCTTAGTCCTCAATATTGTGGTGTGACAATCAAAGTGTTGCAGCTTTTGCTTCCAATCTAGTACTTCACTCTAGAAGCAAACGTATTGAACTTGACATACATTTCCTTCGAGACAAAGTCATGACTAAGGAAATAGATGTTCATTTTGTTCCAAGTGAAGATCAATTTGCTGATTGTTTAATAAAAGCTTTGTGTCACTCGGTTTCATCAATCAAGGGACGAACTTGGTGTTCGTTCTCACTTCCACTCAAGTTTGAGGGATAATGTTAATTATGCTTAAAGTACCTCATCACTCAGCTCAATATATATCACAATGCCACTCTGTGATTCAGATAGTTAGTCTCAATATCTACAGTGCAGCAAACACTGAATTATCATTATTTCTATTTCCTATTCTGATGGATCCGGTGCCATGTGTATATATAATTTGTATTTAGCTCATTTCTTGTAATTTCTTTAAATATGAATAACACCAAGTGTGCCTCAGTGAAGTTAAGCTGAGCGCATTTATTTATTCTGTGAAAAATTTAATTCAATTCATCAAAATGATTTTTTTTAAAAAATTATGTAATTTTTAATAAATAAATAAAATTGTGCAACAAATATTGAATATAGCCACACTTTCATTTCTTACTCATATTTTTTCTTGGCTCAAGTTACTTGAGATATTAATTACCAAAGCATTTTATTATGATAGAGGATCAAAATGTGGCCACCTCAAAAAACTGATCGACAAATATAAGATTGCTATTTAAGGAATTAAATAATTATCTTTTTGTATTTCGAAAATATTTTTAACTATCACTTATCAAATTTAGACTAGCTGTTACAATATTAGCCTTGAAAAAAAAAATAGATGGTTAAGTTTTAAAAAAAATGTATACGGTCAGGTCCTTAAAGAAATTTAGAAGATCCTAGTCTATAAATTATATTATAATCTATCTAAAATAAAAAAATTATAAAATTGTAATATGACAAAAAGATAAAAATATACGCAAGAATAAGAAACTCAACAACTTATCACTGTTTTCACTATTTTTAAATTATAAAATTATATTAAAAATAAAAAAAATTCATTATAAGTTTATAATTAAAATATATAATTTTAAAAGTAATAACTAAAAAAATTCTAAAACCATATCTGTTTGATGGGACCCACGCCACGTCACTCCAAACGGTTCTCTTTCGTTCTGTCTCCCCCCCCCCCCCCCTGACGATCACACCACGCTGCTCGAAAGTTGAAATGTACGACGAGCTCCACCGACTCCTGAAATCACGACGTCGTTTTGCGTCACCGCTTTGTTTCCCTTTACGTAAAAAATAGAGCGCTATTTTGTCGTGTTTCGCGATAAAGGACAATGCAATCCACGTGCCCTCGTCATCCGACGTGGCTTTCTTAATCATTATCCTTAACAGCCAACCTTTCCCACGCCTTCTTATTATATTTTTTTATTATTTATATTTATATATATTATTTTTACTCCGTTCTTTTCTGATTCGTCATGAAGGAAGTTAAAAAAAAAAATGGTATATTCAATTGTATTATTAAAGTTCATATGCGTAATCAAATAATTCGAAGACTAACTAACTTGAAAATTCAGAAAGCATGCCTTGCTTGTTGCTGGAAACAGTTTTTTTTTTTTCCAGAGGCAATGTTCGTCGCCGATTTACATATTTTAATATGCGTTTAAATGTTTGAAAAATAATCATTTATGTCTTAGGTATCAGATGTTGTTTACTGTCTCAAATAAAAATTTTCTTTAAATGTTATGAAGTAAAAATTTTAGGGGAAAAGAAAGAGCGTATCATAGTACAAAAGAAGAATAAAATCTCAAATAAAAAATTGTTTTCTTAAAATGTATCGGGTTTTACATTTATATATAATTAATGTGTTCGCTTTTTGAAAAATATGTTGTATAACAAGTATAAGTACGCCTTAAAAGAAAAATGTTTTTGGTTTTAGATGAAAATATCATAGTACTATTAATTAATCAAGTTAATTTTATTTCATGTTAAATGAAGTACTAAGTTACTGAAAAAAATATATGACAAAATGCCAATGAAAGAAATAAAATAATATCTTACTACTATAAGTTTATAATCCTTTAAGGCGGATTATATTTTTCAATAAAAATTATATGAATCCATGAGAATTTTCGATAATGGTCATTCGATGTATATATATATATATATATAATATGAACAGTAAAAATGGAATGAATTAGAGAAGACTATTTCAGAAAAAAAATTTCTTAAAAAAAGCAATAAAATCTACCAAACATTAAAAAAATGAATTGTAAGAGATTTATGAACTTAAAAAATTACAATAAATAACATATTTTATAATTATAAAAGAGGATGATATATGTTTTGAAAGTAAAAAGAAGATAAAATAATTCTAAAAACGTGTAAAGAAAGATTAATTTAATCAATTATTTATTTCTTATTTGTTTCAAAAGAAAATTGACTTCTCCAGAATTTTTTTTTTTGGAAAAAGGAATTTTGACTTTACTTCATTCTTGAGAAATTTCGTGCCTCTCTCTTCGGGGAGTTGATGACTCCGCTTGATGAAGATAGGAGACAAAGGTGACGAAACTGCAAAAAAGGCTCGTACCATGCTTGCCTCTTTCTCTTTCTAACGTATTTTTTAGTTTTTACTCGTCGTTATCTCTCTCTCTCTCTCTCGCGCGCGAACAAAGTTTCTCTGTCTCTGGGGGCGACGTTCCGAAAACGCTTCAAATAGCAGCAAGCAGAGGCAATGACGGCCTCACACCCGCATTCGCATTCTCGTTCCCTTTTTGTCCCTCAATTCTCTCACCGCTAGTACGATTCCGCGTTCTCTCGGCGATTCCATAGAAGTGGCTGCTCTCGCAATGAAGTCCGAGGAGAAGCTTCAGAGGCTCCGATGCTCCGTCAAAAACTACGATTGGGGTCGACCAGGCCGAGACTCTCAAGTTGCCAGGCTCTTCGCGCTGAATTCTGGATCTGAATTCGACCCCGAGAAGCCTTATGCGGAGTTATGGATGGGTACGCATGAGTCTGGGCCGTCGTTCCTGCTCTCTGGTGATGAAAATGTGACCCTTAAGTCATGGCTGTCGAAGAATCCTGATGTGCTTGGCGAGAAGGTTTCAGAGAAGTGGGGTTGTGATCTTCCTTTCTTGTTTAAGGTATGTATGATACTGTAATTCAGAGTTCGTATAGAATCTGAGATATTTATGAATTGTGTACTTATTGGTTCTTTTGCGTGTTAGGTACTGTCAGTGGCAAAAGCGTTATCTATACAGGCTCATCCGGATAAAGAGTTGGCCAGAACTTTGCATAAATTGATGCCTGATATGTATAAAGATGGAAATCACAAACCTGAGATGGCTCTGGCAATGACAGAGTTTGAGGCTCTATGTGGGTTCATCACTCTCAAGGTACTTGTTGTATTTCGCGGAAGCTTTGATTCTATGTTTGTAATTATGTATATTAAGGGAGTTTAAATTGATTTGTTAATCATTGACAGTGTCATAAACAATTCTTGATCTATTTTCGGAGAATTGTTGTGTTTGTTGTCTTTTCATTTCGTAGTTAAATGATGTCTGTCTTATATTTGATCTTTATTATAAAATACGTTAACTGTTTATCGATTAGTATTGTTATCGATGGTGATTTGAAAATTATAGTTTGTGTTAGATTCGCCGAGAAATTAATATTTTAAATCCTTTATTTATAAATTCGGTAATTTTTCTCTACAGTAGTACTGTTGATTGCAAAAAAACTGTCTCTTGTTAGGTAGATTTCCATAATGATGTGACTAAACCATTATTTTTTCCCCTAACTTTTCGTGAATGTTTTAATCACGGAACCCGTGTTCGCTTTTCGCAGGATTCTTTCTGAGGGAACTTGTGATAATCAACCAAATAACGAAGAGAGTCATGTGAAAAGATCAAATGATAACCGTTTGAGTCAATATAATATAATATAATAGTGGAAGTTTGACGCCTTAAAATTGCAGATCTTCTAGTGCAAGGCTGCCGGGCTACTACCGATTTTTTATTTTTTAAAATTTGTGGTTTCCGTGTGACTGGATTTGCCACTATTTTTTTTAATGAATAAATATATTACCGGCCATCCACCTCTAACTTAATTTATATGCACAAATTGGTGTAGGTAAGATGAACATCCAAGAAAATTCATTATAAAGACTTAACTCATACATCTTTTTATGTTTTCTTTTCCCTTTTTTCCGTGGCTTCTGATGTAGTTCACTAGTAAAGTTTTGCTTTGATTTGAGGAGATATGGAAGATAAAATCTAAGCTGCTATTGACTGCTTGACTGCTATTGAGTTTTGCACCTGTAATCATGTCTATAAGCCAATGATATGTTCACTTTTTCCTGAACAACAGAAAATTTTCCACCTGTTGTACTATGGCTTAAAAGATGTTCAGGCGGTTTTTGTGCTGGTGCACTTCTGCAATAAATTGTATTTCTTTCATAACCGTAGACGTAGAAATAGAATCTGGTTTTCTTATATTGGCAATCCTCTTCAAGTACATTCACAATTTTTTTGTTTGTTTTTAAACTGCTTTTGGATGATTCTGGTCGTTGAAATTGCAGTAGCCGTTCAAGAAGCTCAATTATCAACCACTAGTTGAGAAAGTATCTGTTTAAAATATTGACAGAGCCCAAGGTCCATTCAGTTCCCTACTCCAATTTTTTCCCTTCATAGATTGCCACAACTATAGTTTTTTTTTCTAAAATAGTGCTTAAAATATTGCCACACATGGGCTCCTGGGGCTAGAGTTTGCCTATGGTAGTTGGACAGAGATTTTTACTGGTTTACTGCATTGTTGTAATTTTATTCACTTGGAGCAAGTGAACAATCTTCTGTGTTATTTTTATTCAGGAGCTCAAGGCTGTGCTTCATACTGTACCTGAGGTTTTGGAACTAGTTGGCACTGCAGATGCAAACCTGGTCTTTAAACTCAGTGATGACGATGGTGAAGAGAATGTGAAACCTGTTTTGCAGGCAGTGTTCACCCAACTCATGTCTGCAAGTAAAGAGAGAGTGACTGAAGCAGTAGAGAGATTAATAAATCGTCTGCTTAAGGAAAGTCAGGTTGGTTGATTACTTGTTCTATCCGTTGTAAAAATTTAGTTCTCATTTTTATGTCTTTTTCCTCTTGAATAGTTTTATTAGTGTAGCTAGTCCTTGTGGAAGCAAAACTGAATGTTTACCCCCTACCAAAGAAAAGTTTACGCTTAGCAGAATTAAATAATATTATCTTAATTTCAAAGGATCAGAAGTATGCTCTGTTGTTACAGTTTAGTGATTTCCCTGGTCAATCACAACAAATTGTAATTGTGTTGGTAGTCTATATTGATTAGCTGCGTTAGTCATTTCATTTTGATGATTTTTTTAATTTCATTTTATTTTTATGTCAAACTATACATGTTATTGTTACCTACATTGTTAGTCAAATATCATATCGTAACAATTTCATGTTGCTATTAGGTGAGGCAGTTGACAGATAAGGAAAAACTGGTGTTGAGGTTGGAAAAGCAATACCCTGGTGACATTGGTGTTTTTGCAGCATTCTTTCTTAACTATGTCAAACTCAACCCAGGTGAGGCCTTGTCCCTTGGGGCAAATGAACCACATGCATATATATGTGGTGACTGTGTCGAATGCATGGCAACTTCAGACAATGTTGTGCGAGCTGGCCTTACTCCTAAGCACAGAGATGTACAGACTCTTTGTTCCATGCTCACATACAACCAGGTAAATGATACGTCAAGACTGTGACTGAAGCCTTACACTTGGTAAAATGATGGATATTAGAGACCTAGTCTCACGGCGGAGGCAAGTGTGGGGACTCCGTTTTGTGTTTCATGATATATTTTAAACAGCAATCCCCTGCTGCTTCTTCTTCTTCTTCTTCCTCCCCTTTTTTCTTTTCTTTCCACGTGGTAGTGGCAGCTGGGGAAGGGGTATTTTCTTGGTCTATTTCTTTCGCTCTTTATGTTGATAGAATTGTCAGTTTACAGCTTCTATTAGGGGCAAGGGGATGAAGGGAATATGACAGCATAGTTATAGAAATTCATTTCCTTTTTGCTTTATCATAGAGCATTGCTCCTTGATTCTCTGATATAAACTACAAGAGAAGGGGGAAGGTAGAGGATAGAGGTTTGTTGTTATTACTTTGCAAATTGAATGGTAAATACCATCCAGGCTCTGCTTAAGTGGTACACCAATGTTCCTTTCAAGGGAAAGATCCCTCGTTTAGACATGAAAAGGATTTAGTTGTAGTTGCAAGCATTGATGGAAAGAGGAAAAATAGTTGTTCTATTCTAGCTGTCAAATTTCTCATGTACTCCATTCATGTGCACAGGGTTAAGTTCTTGAGGGATTATTAGCTTGTTTGGTTTGTAAAATTATTTTTTATTTTTATTTTTAGTCTTTATTTCATAAAACACTAAAAATATCTCTTTATTATTTTTTAAATTTAGATCTATTTTAAGAAAACACAAGAGTTAAGAAATGTTTTCAAAAAAATATTTTTATTAAATTTAACTAAAAATATTTTTAAGTCTATTTTATATTTTCAGTAAAATAGAAATATGAAATGCCAAATCCAAATAGCCATAAATTTTCAAGCAGACTCATTATTCTAGCAAAGCAGAATATGCAAATACTCTGACACCATTTTTCCTGTATCCGTCTTCTCTTGCAGGGCCCTCCCAAGATCCTACGAGGAGTTCCACAAAATCGATATGTAACTAGTTACCTCCCACCGTTCGATGAATTCGAGGTGGATCGTTGTTTTCTTCCTCAGGGTGAATCAGTGGTCTTCCCAGCAGTCCCAAGTCCATCCATCTTTCTGGTTGCAGCTGGGGAAGGAATGATGAATACAGGATCACCCGAAGGACACATAGTCACCGAAGGGGATGTTCTTTTTGCGGCTGCTAACACACAGATCAGTGTTGCTAGTGCATCAGAGTTGCATCTGTATAGGACTGGGGTTAACAGAAGATTTTTTCAAGCTTCGGAAGTTTAAATAAGCCGCAAGCTTTCGTTAGCCAAATCTGCAATTCTGTGTTAGGTTCAATAGCAGTATTGCGGTGTACAAGCAAGGGCAGAGATCATACCATAATAAAATGTTATAATGAAAGGTAGAGAGAAACTAAAATTTCAGTTTGGTCCCTCATATATATTAATATATTATTAATTTAGTCCCTCAAAGTTGATATATTATCAACTTAGCCTCTCCCAAGTTGATATGTTATGTAATTGAGAATGAAAAATTTGTAAAGAACTAAATTGATATCGTATTAATCGATAAGGGATCAAATTGAAAATAAAAATTTGTAAGGGACTAAATTGATAATAAATCAATCTTTGAAGGACCAAATTGAGAATAAAAATTTTTGAATAACTAAATTAATAGCATGTCAATTTATAAAAAATCGAATTAAAAATAAAAATATGTGAGGGACCAAATTAAAAAAAAAATTTATCCAAGATCAAAATGAAATTTTTGTCCATAGAAATAGCATTGCCTTGCACTATTGCATAGCCTTCATAATTTATCACGCTTAAAATTGCAAAAAAGAAAAACATTTATAAACAAATATCATGCATAGTTAATTTTAGAGTGAATTTCAAAACATAATTTTCTTTTAAACTTAGTCCTCTAAATTTAAAATAATCTGTTTCAGTCTTCAGAAGTAATTTTTGTCTCCGATGAGTTCTAACCAATTTTTTTGTCTTTGAAAAAAATGAAACTAACCAATTTTAACTTCTAGAAGGATAGCAAAAATGTCAAACCACGTTCTCTTTTCAATATCTCGACATTTTTTCTTTGAATAAATTAGTGAACTAATGATATAGTAAGAATTTCTTTCTTGCCAAGTGGATGTAGGAGGTAATTAGGATACCGTATGGATCAAATTAAATTTAAAATTACGTTGAAATGAAATGAGAGCTTCCATAGCAACAAGCAATGGTTCCATTCCGTTACTGGACTCGATCCTTCCGCACCAACCTCATTAGGTAAATCACACACAAGAAGTCCCACATCTAAATTGTAATTAATTAATTAATTATGCATTGATCGCTGTGAAGATATAAATAGATATATTGATCATTTAGAAATTTTGAATATCCATAACCATTATCTCACTTTAGAACAGACTTTCAAAACACTAAATTGCTAGCACCACCAGAGAAAGTAGCACAGCAGACAATCAAACAGTAAGGTTATCCCAAAAGAATTCAATTTTAAATTCAGGGAAAATTACTGAATACTCTTCGTTTAGATATGATCTGGGCAGACAAGGATGAATGAAAGGCCCAAACGTCAAAATTTTGAATGAAATAAAACAAAACTTGTACTATGGTAAAAATACAGACTCCATTAAACCAGGAAGCAGTTCAGGCTTCAGTAATTGGATACTCAAATACTACGTCTTTCCCGGTAAGCTTCCTATAAACTCCAGAAAATGTTTCTAGCTTGTATTCAGTGTTATTGCGCTCCTTAGGGTCCAAGAATACCTGAAAGTTCGAAAATTAAGGAAAAGAATATTGGCAGACCATTCTGATTATAAACAGAACCAATATGAATTAACATCAACTTCACAGGCATTCTCACCTTGATTATTTTTGATCCATCAATTCTATATCTGACGCGTTTGCCAACAATCTCAGCAGGATGCACAACATCCTCCAGCATGGCATCATGGACGGCAGTTAATGTACGGGTACGGGGTCGTTGCACAGCAGAACCTTTCTTTGGTGGCCTCAAGATCCTTCTTGTGGCAATCAACACAACATCCTGCGATTTAATAAGATCTTTCAGTTAACACAATTTGGTGATCCGTGAAAACTTTCAAGTGACCAGAGGAAATGGATTTTCTCAATTTCTAGCGAGAAATTGAGAGTCCATTTCTCTCACTTGGACTATCCTTCATAACAGATAGTACAGATTGAAGATGCCTGATTATTTTTTTAATTGCCAATTTTCTTTAAAAAAATTCTTCCTTCAATCTGGACCCTCCATTATGAAATAGACGGTCCAGATGAAAGGACATAGACTCTCCAGTCTCCCGCTAGAAATTGAGAGAATCCATTTCTGCCAACCATTATATGATAAGATAGACAAACTAAATTTGAATGTTAAAACAGAAACACAAAAAAATTAACAGCATATAAACCCCTTGACAAGGCCTATCATTGTAGCAAACAACCTTCCCACCTTCCCACTGAATTTTTTCTCCAATTCTCTGACGAGTCGAAGATGGATTTTGCGGAATGCCTTCCTCAACCTGTAAGGTACGTAGATAACTACAGCCTTGCGATTCCCAGCAACATCCATTTGACTGCATAGAAGAATTGTCCTCATTATGGCTCAATCTTGTGAGTAAAAAGAAAATACAAGAGAATAAGTCAAGCAAAGTGACTGTAGCAACATGCTTACACTGCCTGATTAATGTAAAGATCTTTCAGGTCACTTTTCAGCTCTTGATTAGTATTCTCCAAATCAAACAGGTACTGCACACAGGCATCAAATTGCTAGGATTCAGAATATAGAACAATCAGCGATAGTGAAATAAGCCTCTTGTGAAAAGGCGATGAGATTAACCTGTGCAACTGTCTCCTCAAATTCAGAGGGCTCTGCATCGTTATCCTTGTGGATCTTCTTCCTTGAAGTGTACATTTTGGTCTATCTGTTTTATGATATAATAGCTTAATATTAGTTCAGGATTATAAACTTGGTAAAAGAAATAGATACTAGATTTTCCAGAATGCTGCTATAGGTCACTCGACAATTTTCATGGGGTTCCCTTCCCCACGCTCAGGTAAGGAAGGGACAATAGGAACATATATTAAATTTAAAGCATAAAGAAAGTTTAGCAAAAGAAACCACCAATCTCAAAACTTTCACTAAATAAGAATCAAAACGATAAATGTGAAGTTATTACCAAGATTCAGAAAATTGAACCGATCAATGAATCAGTCGAAACACCAGTTCAAAAGTCAATAGTCGAATTATGATCAAACCAACTATACTTAAAATAATTTTACCTGTTTTACCGGTTCAAGATTGATTTAACCGATTTTCTATCGGTTTAAACACTTATCGATTGTTTGATCCAAACCAAACCGAAGATCTAACCAGTTCACTATTTTTCTGTCGAACCGACCGATTCAGTTCAATTTTCTGAACCATAGTTGTTACTCTACTCTAGCCTCTAAATACTACAACAGAAGTGAAAACGTAAAAGGATCCTCTCTTGTCCTTGGTGGGAACCGGAGGGAATCAATGGCTGAGATGAAAAGGGCCCTATTCCTGTTTTTTTTTTAATTTGAACCTTAAAAACCCTTTTCATCTCAGCTGCTGATTTTCAATATTTGAGATGGGAATAGGACCCTCTTGTCAAAAACAGAAGAGGATAATGTTCCAGTGTAAACCGCTCTCTCGTTCGAAGATCTGACTGGTTTACTAGTTTTCTTATCGAACTAGCCGATTTAGTCCAGTTCTCTAAACCATGGTTGTTACTCTACTCTAATCTCTAAATACTAGAACAGAAGTGTAAACGTAAAAGGATTCTCTCCTGTTCTTGGTGGGAACAGGAGGGAATCAATGACTGAGATGAAAAGGGCCCTATTCCTTTTTTTTTTTTTGAACCTTAAATACCCTTTTCATCTCAGCTGTTGATTTTCAACAGTTGAGATGGGAATAGGACCCTCCTGTTTTTGACAGAAGAGGATACTGTTCCAGTGTAAACCTCAATTGCTGAGCAAACAGCAAGAAAATCAAGGTCCTCAGAAGTCTAGACCTCTCTCTCTCTCTCTCTCTCTCTCTCTCTCTCTCTCTCTCTCTCTCTCAATTGCTGAGCAAAAAGGGTCCTCAGAAGTCTAGACCTCTCTGCCTCTCTCTCTACTCTAAAATCAATGTCCTCAGAAGTGTAGACATCTCTCTCTCTCTCTCTCTCTCTCTCTACACTCCCAATTACCGAGCAAACAGAAAGAAAATCAATGTCCTCAAAACGAAAACTGAACAATAGACGTCTTTCAACACAAAACATACAAACTAACTACTACTAAGACCCAAGGAAAGAGGGACGTATATAGATAAGGGAAAAAAAAATGATTTCAACACTATAATATAAGCCACTTTGAGTTATATCTCAGTTTAGATACGAATCCACGAAATACTAATAAATGAGGAACCCAGAGAGAAAACAAACAATCCCACTAACTAAGAAATATACTATGAGCAAGCCCAGGATGCATCTACATTCGAAAGTTAGCCTCAATTTGGACGCCAAGATACACAATGAAAGAAAAAGAGAAGGATTTATCTTCTTATTATCAGAAATATAATCCGCCATGGAAAAATGGATGAAACTAAAATATGGTAATGTTGTATATATTAATCTTTATCAGAAAACATACCAAATGGTGTGCGGAAGCCTGTGAGTTTAGATCGACCTGAGCTTCGCTTTCAGCTTCCGGGGACAGAGGAGGCGCGAGAGAGCCGAATACAACTGTTTTATAGCGACACAAGACTTCAGCTTTGAGGTTACCCTAATTTTCGACGGCTCAGATTTTTATTCTTTTTATTAATTATTTGTTAAAAAGAAATACACGTTCATTGTTTTTGTTAAAATTTAAAACAATTAAGGTTAAAATATAGTTTTAATCCTCATAATTTGAACCATTTTGTAATTTGATTTTTATATTATATTTTGTTGTAATATTTTGTAAAATTATGAAAAAGAACCTCTATTATTAACCCACTGTTAAAAATTTAAAATTCTCTCCATTTCAACCACCAAGGGCTTCCAAGCGGAATTAGATCCTCTGACTTTGCAATTTTGTGACTTTGGGTAACGTGAATTTTGAGCCTTTAGATTGTGTAAGAATGAAGGGCTCTGATGTAGATAATTTTTTATTCACTACAATAGCTTTTTCATCAGTAATATTTCATGGGCATTGTAACAAACTATTTTTTTTTTGTTTAAACTCACATATTGTTAAGACAATTAAATTAATATTAAAATTTGGTCCCTTAGATATAAAATATTTATCATGTTAGTCACTCATAAAATTATCTATTCAATTTGATCCTTTACATATGGATATTTTTCAATTTGATCCCTTATATGAAATATTTCTCAATTTAGTAACTCACAAAATTATCTTTTTAATTTGTTCCCTCACATATGAAATATTTTTTAATTTACTCAGTGATAAAATTATCTATTCAATTTGGTCCCTCACATGAAATATTTTGATATTAAATTATGAAATACTTCTCAATTTAGTAACTCACAAATTACATTTTTAATTTGGTCCCTCACATATAAAATATTTTTCAATTTAGTCAATCATAAAATTATCTTTCCAATTTGGTCCCTCACATAAAATATTTTCATGAAATTATATTTCATGTGATAATTTAATATCAAAATATTTCATGTGAGGGACCAAATTGAATAGATAATTTTATCACTGAGTAAATTGAAAAATATTTCATATGTGAGGGACTAAATTGAAAAGATAATTTTGTGAGTTACTAAATTGAGAAATATTTCATATGAGGGATCAAATTAAAAAATATCCATATGTAAAGGACTAAATTGAATAGATAATTTTATGAAGGACTAAATTGATAACTATTTTATATCTAAAGGACCAAAATTTAATATTAATTTAATTGTCTTAACAATATGTGAGTTTAAACCGAAAAAAAAAAACAGTTTATTACAATGCCTATGGTGTACAAAGTGAATTATTACTGATGAAAAAGCTATTGTAGTGAATAAAAAACTATCTACATCACAATCCCTTCATTCTTGCACAATCTAAAGACTAAAAATTCACGTTACCCAACGTCAAAAAATTGCAAAGTCAGAGGATCAGATTCCCTTTCAAGCATGTCTCGTTACACCCTACGGTTTTCCCACTAGAGATGACCCTCTAATCTTCATGATCTCCCTAGAAGAGAGAATAACTGAGGAGTACTTAACTATTTCAACTTGCTCTGTTTATTGTAAAATCAGAGAAGATATGAGGAAAAGAAAAAAAAAATGAGAGAAATATCATAGGCTTTCTTATTCAATGAATGCTTGAAAAATATATAGTCATAAACTGCTATATATAGAAAAAAAAAATGAGAATACAACTCTCAAATAGATTAACTAATTGTTGTCAACTTGTTATCCAATAATATCCCTCAAGACTAAAGTTGGCAATGAAAAAATATTTTTCAAACCCAAATTTGACAATAAGCAATCATGCTGTTGACTTCCCAAAGCCATAGTAAAAGATTTGCATGTTGTTCTTGAGAAGCAACATGACTTGTACATTTAGTGCCATCTTGAATCCTCTCTCTCACCACATGATAGTTTATCTCAATATGCTTTGTCTTCTAGTGATACATTAGATTAGTGACAATCTAATTTGTTGTTTTGCTGTCACAATAAAAACGAATTAGCTTTAATTGTGGTATTCTTAATTCTCTCAATAATCTAGAAATCCACACTTGTTTGGAGATTATGTATGCCATGCTTCTATATTCTCCTTCTATATATGATCTCAAAACTGTGGGCTACTTCTTAGGGATTTGGGTTGCCTCCTTAGCTCTCCCATAGCCATTCCTTGAGCTAATAAGGCAACCCCCTCCCGCTTCTTAGCCTTCCATGAGACAAGGAAATAGCCCAACAAAATACAAAACCCACTAAGTTTCTGCATATGTTCCCCTTCAAGTCACAAAACGCTTTGAGCTCTAAATTATTTGAGGAAGAAAGCAAAATTCCTACACTATGACTATTTTTATATATCTAACAACTCCCCAGACAATATTAAAGTGTGATTGTTGATGTATTATTGCATGGGTGATATCTGGTCAAATCATGCTTAAATATATCAGCCTCTAAATAAGATGTGTTTGCAAAGCATCATCTTGATTGAGCTTGAAAAGCTTGTCATACTCCCAAGATTTTAGCTTGATATTCTGCTCAAGAGATGTAAACCAGCCTCAAAGATGAAATCCAAGGCATATTTCCTTTGGCAAAGGATGATGCCCTGCTTTGACCTTGCCACTTCAATCCCAAAGAAATATTTAAGATCTCCAAGATCGGTAATCTTAAAGATATGCTACAACATGGCTTTTAATGCTTGCATCATTCATTGTGATTAGAATATCATCAAGGTATACTAATAGGATCAACATATTCTGCCCCTTACACTTAGTAAACAAGAAGTAATCATGTCTACTTTGATGGTAACCATTCGAAACTAATGCCTTTGAGAGTTTCAAGTTCCATTGACGTGATGATTGCTTCAAACCATATAGAGATTTGAGCAAACAAATATCCTTTCCCCCTGTTTACAAAATCCAAGAGGAATTTCCATTAAGACTTCTCCTTCAATATCTCCTTGGAAAAATGCATTGTGAACTTCCATTTGGAACATGAGCCATTGATGAGCCACAACAAGGGCAAGAGTGATATGAATAATTGTCATTTTGACAACCAGTGCAAAGGTTTTAGTATCTACTAGTTGAGATTTAAACCTTTCTATTTGTCCATCTGACTGATACTTGATTTTATTTACTTATCGACACCTGATGACTTTTCTTCTAGGTGGTAATGAAACGAGATTAAGTAATTTGTAACTCTTTTGAGTGGATGAGTATTCGATGAAAATTGATGGAGTTGCTCTTTCTTTGAATTTATCATGGCACAAACACCCAAAGACTTTTAGATTATTGATGTTGGAGCATTTTCCATTTAGCATCTCAAATGGATACTTCCTTGCAAGAACCTAAGTAGGCAACGCTCTCCCCAATATTGAATAGGCATGTTAACTTGGAATTTCAGTGCCTTTGCTACTTTAAGCAAGTGTCTTTGTTTACGTTCTACTACTACATTTTGTTGGGGAGTTATGACACTAAGAGTTTTAATGAATCACTCTTAGAGAATTAGAAAATGCATTGTAATGTTGATTTAAAAAAATTCATTGCCATTATCCTAACTTGCTTGATTATCTTTCCAGACTGATTCTTAATTACAGTAAAAAATTGTTTAAGATGAATGGGAACATCAAACTTTCATTACATCAATCTTACCCAAAAATTTCAATAAAAACCATCAACAAATTATTAAAAAGAACCTTTCATTCTTGTGTGTAGGGTGTTTGTAAGTCCCCAAAAATCAACATGTATCAAATCAAAAGAAGCATTACATCTAGATTGACTAGTAGGAAAATGTAAACATGTTAGATTTCTTGAGTGTTCTAGTTTATTTATGGTATGAAACAACTCGAAGCATGGGTCTTGCAGAGGTGCAATCAAAATGTGATACATCTTCATTTATAGAATGAATTTTCTGAAGCTTGCCATGTGATGCATGCCCAAGCCTTCTATGCTAAAGCAGTGAGTTCTTGGAGGAAGATATCATAGTTGAGGATGATGCTAAACACAAGAATTAATCATAGAGGTATCATGTGGCAGTAAGCAAGAAATATAATCCTTTGTTCTCCTTACCAATCCCCAGCACCCTGCCATTGCAAAGTTCTTGAAAGATGACATAGTCAGAGTAGAAAGTGACAAAACAAGATAAATGTAATTGAATTTGAATTTAGGTACATGCAACATTTTTTAAGCTCTTGTGTAAGGGCCAAAATGTGAGAGCCAATGTAAGAAACACATGAGCCAATGTAAGAAACACATGAGCCAATGTAAGAAACACATGAGCAATTTCCATTAGGTAATTACATATTGGATGAACTCAATGAATTTGAAATTTCAGTTAAACAATATATATCTGGTGTAATGTGATTAGTGTCTCTTGTATCCAGGATCCAATTTTTTCCAGAATTTGATTTAGAATGAAAGACTTGGGATACTTGCCAAATGAGCCTTATCCAACATGAGTTCCTTCTTAAGTAACTAAACAATTTCCTCACATTGCTATTTGCTAAATAGTGGGGCATTTGTTTTAGACAAAGTAGAAGCATCAATAAGAGAAGGGGAGAAAGTAGAAGTAGAGGCATTGGCAGCAACAACTTGACTTGATTGTTGCTTCTTTTTTTTTGGGTGAATCCAAAATCTGGGGGCAAGCCATTAAGCTTGTAACAAGATTCCTTTTTGTGCCTCCAACATTGCAATGTTCACAAATGATGTTCCAGTTCTTTTTAGTCTTGTTTTAACTATTTGAATAATATAGGATAGTACTTTCTAGAGGTACATTTGAAGACATGGTAGATGTCACATCCCAAAAATTGAACATGTGAAAAGATACTACTCATTTGATAAAATTCTCAAACATACGCTATTTACATATATTCTGTAAGGTTTTATATTCAACATTAATCATTCATTCCACACTACAGAATTATATTCATCTGATAAGCAAATATAGACATACATAGTCTGATATTTCTATCTCATCGCAAGCCTAGGACACCTATAGTAAGTACAGAGCGTTCCTAGTATTCACATTAATAAATAGTGTACTGGTATCCCACCAGACAGAAACAGATAATAACTCCAACGGGCTTCTAATCTTCAAACGGATACTCTTGTTCTTTGTTTTCTGTATCTGAAAAAAATAATCATAGGGAGTGTGAGTTTGTTTAAAAACTCAGTAAGTAAATAACTGTACTTTATAAAATATCAAAAGTACAAATATCACATTTACTCATATAATTAATTGTCTTATACATCGAGTAGTATGGGACTATAACCCTTTCAAACTCATGAATAAGATTTCATAGATATACACCGAGTAGTATGTGACTCTAACCCTTTCAAACTCGTGAATAGTTCTCATAGATATACACCGAGTAGTATGGGACTCTAACCCTTTCAAACTCGTGTATTAGATCCCGTAGATCTTTACTCATTAATAAGATAGTGAGAATTTATCACATAGTACAATTGCCATGAAATAAAATAATTTCTATATACTCTTATTCCTTTGAATTTCTGTAAAAAATATATCAATCATCATATACTGTCATATGAAAAATTGGTTGATTAATATCCAATAATATTGTAAATGGGACTTATATTGTACTTTGACTAGTAATATCAAATTAGCTGAGCAAGGTTATTCACTCACCTTGATGTTTGTCCAAGTTTATCTTGTTCCACACTAGAATTTGTGTAAGAAAATTTCCTAGTAAAATATATTACAAGGAAACATAAGAAAGGAAACAAAATCACGAAAATACGCAAAATTTTCTGATTGCTACAGTAACGGTTTGCTACAGTAACGGTTCGCTACAGTGACGGTTCGCTACAGTAACGTTGACTGCTACAGTAACGTTGACTGCTACAGTATCGTTGACTGCCGACACTACAGTAACTGCTACAGTAACTCGAAGAAAATTTTTCAGATTTTTTCCGAAATTTCTGGTCGCTACAGTAACTCGAAGAAAAATTCCAGATTTTCCAGTTGCTACAGTACTTCGAATTTTTGCAGAAAATCTTTCAAAAAATTCATCCTTTCCTTTCTTTTGATTCAAAACCATAATCTCAACTCTTTTAACCGATTATAACTCAAATATAACTTCTAAAACAACTGAGATTTACGAATTATTATCAAAATTTTCAAGAACAAAACCTGCTCTAATCTTCCATATAAACTGAAATTTAAGGAAAATAATGAGATTAAAGCTTACCTTTGATCCTTACAAAGCTTTTGAACCGAACAAATAATCAAAACTCTGAAGATCAAGGAAAGGATTTGAGAAGAGGATGAAGAAATGAGAGAAAACGCTTTTCTGCCTTCCTTCGGCTGAGTGAGAAAATGAGGGGGTACTATTGAAACTTTATATTAAATATTTCTAATGGGTTATTGAATAACTCATGGGTATCCATAACCCAACATCCAAACCCATCCAGTCAAGTTACAATAAATAGACTAATTGACCATTTTTAAACCACTTTTCCATGAATTTCACCATTCTTAGAATATATCCCACATGGTGCAAATATTTAGTCTATTTATTTAACTCAATTTTCATAAATAATATTCAAAGAGAACAATTAAATATGAAAATTAAAAATGACCAAAATAAATAACTAAAGTAACGTTGTACATTCTAAAATACTCTTAAGCGAATTATATTCCGAAATTAACGGGTATTACATTCTACCCCATTTAAAAGAATTCGGTCCTCCGAATTAAAATCTTACCTCAAGTTTCAAACAAATATGGATATTTTTTCCACATTTCATCTTCTGTCTCCCACGTAGCTTACTCGCGAGAATGATTTCTCCAAAGAACCTTGACAGTAGGAATTTCTTTAGTACGCAATTTCTTGACTTTTCTATCAAGGATAGCTACTGGTACCTCTTCGTAGGTGAGAGTTTCATCAAAATGAACTTCTTGGGGTTGAATGACATGAGAAGGATCAGGAAGATACTTCCGTAGCATGGACACATGAAATATTGGATAAACTCCCTCTAGGTCGGAAGGTAGGTCTAAGCGATATGCCACATTACCCACTCTGTCTACAACCTCATATGGACCAACATACCTCAGACTAAGCTTGCCTTTCTTCCCGAATCTCATTAGTTCCTTCATAGGTGAGATTCGTAAGAAAACCATATCACCTATTACAAATTCAAGGTCACGTCGTCGGTTGTCCGCATAAGACTTCTGTCTACTCTGAGCAGTTAACAACTTCTCTCTGATCAGTTTAACTTTATTTATATCTTCCTGTATCATCTCAGGTCCAAATATTTTGGTTTCACCAAGTTCAAACCAACCTATAGGAGATCGACACCGTCTCCCATATAAAGCCTCAAAAGGTGCCATCTGAATACTGGCTTGGTAACTGTTATTATAAGCAAATTCAATAAGAGACAAATGATCTTCCCAACTTCCACTGAAATCTATCACACAAGCTCTTAGCATATCCTCTAAAGTCTGAATTGTCCTTTTGGACTGTCCATCAGTCTGAGGATGGAATGCTGTGCTAAGATTCACTTTGGTATCCAAAGCTTCTTGAAAGACTTTCCAGAACTGAGAAGTAAACTGAGGTCCTCGGTCTGATATAATGGATATTGGTACACCATGAAGTTTTACTATTTCTTTAACATAAAGTCGAGCAAGTTTTGCTACACTGAAAGTGGTATGAACAGGAAGAAAATGTACTGACTTAGTAAGTCGATCCACTATGACCCATATTGAGTCATTTCCTTTTGTTGACCGGGGTAAACCAACTACAAAATCTATAGTGATTTTTTCCCATCTCCATTCGGAAATATCTAGTTTTTGCATCAAACTAGGTAAAGTCAAACATCGAGCTACAAAGTCAGTCACATCTCGCTTCATGCCCTCCCACCAGTAAAATTGTTTCAAGTCCTGATACATTTTCACAGCACCAGGATGTACAACGTAGGGCGAACCATGAGCTTCCATTAAGATTTCATGTTTCAAAGATTCAATGTTGGGGACACAGAGTCTCCCATTAAACCATAAGACTCCTTCTTCATTTACCAAGAAACTTGGTGCTAGACCTTGCCTTGCCTTATCTCTGATTTTGACCATATCATTGTCATTTTCTAAAGTTGCTTTTACTTTTTCAACAAGGGATGATCTAACTGTTAAATGAGCCAGAAATATACCTGACTCAGTGATCTCGAAGAATACTCCATTAGCTTCCAATTCTTGTAGTTCATGTATTAGAGACCTCCTTATAATGGCAATGTGAGCTAAACTTCCCATAGACTTTCAACTTAGAGCATCAGCCACTACATTTGCTTTACCTGGATGGTAAAGGATGGTACAATCATAATCTTTCAAAAGTTCCATCCACCTTCGTCGCCTTAGATTGAGATCTCTCTGCTCAAAAATGTACTTAAGGCTTTTGTGATCTGTAAAAATTTTACAAGTCTCCCCATACAAGTAATGTCTCCATATCTTTAGGGCAAACACTACATCTGCCATTTCCAAATCATGAGTGGGGTAATTCAATTCATGCTTTTTAAGCTGACGTGAGCCATAAGCTATAACCTTACCATGTTGCATCAATACACACCCTAAGCCTATCCTTGAGGCATCACAGAATACAGAGTAACCCCCTGGTCCTGATGGTAGGATTAAGACTGGTGCAGAAGTTAAACATTCTTTCAATTGGGTGAAACTTTGCTCACATGAATCATCCCAAATGTATTTAACATTCTTTCGGGTTAACTTATTTAATGGGAGAGCCGTCTTAGAGAAATCTTTGACAAAGCGACGGTAATACCCTGCTAAGCCAAGAAAACTACGTACTTCAGACACAGTTGTTGGTCTAGGCCATTGTTTTACTGCTTCAATTTTACTTGGATCTACATGAATACCTTCTTGGGAAATAACATGTCCCAAAAATATTACATGACTCATCCAGAATTCACATTTTGAGAGCTTTGCATACAACTTATGCTCTCTCAAGATCTGAAGAACTATTCTCAAATGTTCAGTATGTTCTTCATGACTCTTTGAATATACCAAAATATCATCAATGAATACAATTACAAACTTATCAAGGAATGATTTAAACACTCTGTTCATTAAATCCATAAATGCTGCTGGTGCATTTGTCAACCCAAAAGACATCACAAGAAATTCATAATGTCCATACCGTGTACGAAAAGCAGTCTTAGGTATATCATCATTCTTAATTCATAACTGATGATATCCAGACCTTAGATCAATCTTTGAGAAGTATTTTGCTCCTTGAAGCTGATCAAACAAATCATCTATCCTTGGTAAAGGATACTTATTCTTCACTGTGACTTTATTCAACTGACGATAATCTATACATAATCTCATAGAACCATCTTTCTTTTTCACAAAAAGAACAGGAGCACCCCAAGGTGAAAAACTTGGGCGAATGAACCCTTTGTTCAACAAATCTTCCAATTGTTCTTTGAGTTCTTTTAGCTCAACAGGAGCCATACGATAAGGTGGAATAGAAATTGGTCTTGTGTCTGGGACCAAATCAATACTGAACTCAATATCTCTTTCTGGCGGTAATCCAGGTAAATCTTCTAGAAACACATATGGGAATTCATTAACCACATGTATGTCTTCTAACTTCTGTTCTTTCTTTTCTAAATCTTTGATAAAAGCTAGAAATCCATGACATCCCTTTCGCAACATACGCCGGGCACTTAACATAGATATCATGTTGCAAGGTACATCACTTCGATCTCCTTGAAACACAAAATTACTCCTCCCCGGCATATTAAAGGAAATAACTTTATCACGACAATTTATAGTAGCGTGACAAGAAGATAGCCAGTCCATCCCTAAAATCACATCAAAATCTAACATATTAAGAATCATAAGATCTATCTCAGTTTCCGTGCCCCCAACAATTATTTTACAAGAACGATAACATGTTTTAACCATCAAAGTCTCTCTCATCGGTGTGGAAACCAAGAATGGTTCTTTAAGAGTAATCGAATCAAATGCAAATCTCTTGGCAAATAGGGGTGACACATATGAGTGAGTAGAACCGGGGTCAAACAAAATACGTGCAGCAAAAGTATTAACAGATAATATACCTGTAACTACAGCATTGGATGTTTGAGCATCCTGTCGGGTTAGAGCATATACTCTTGCATTTCCTCTGCCAGCAGCTTGTTTTCCACGGTCACCTTGGTCTCTTCCAGAACTTCTTCCCATACTACCCCCTATTGAAGGGGTTGGTGTTCGAGTAATAGAAGCAGAAATAGACGGTGGTCGAGGTGGCAAAGTAGACCCTTGACCTGGTCTTGTCATGAGCTGAGGGCACTCCCTTATAAAATGTCCTTTTTGTCCACAGTTAAAACAACCTGTACCAACATTGTTTAACCTGCATTCTCCGAAGTGAAACTTTCCACATTCAGGACACTGAGGTTTCTTTCTTCTAGCTTGAGTACCTCCTCTACTAGAAGAACTAAAACCACCCCTGCTCTCTGAACGAGGCTTAGCCACACTGGCTGTAGAATAAGATGACTTAGTAGGAGTGGCTGGAGCATGTTGTGATGCAGTAAAGGGTTTCAAAGTCCCTGAGTCTTCCCCTTGATCAAAAGATCTCCTATATCTAGCTTTCTTCTTTTGTCGATATTCTTCTTTATTCTTTGACTTCCTTTCCATAACCAATCTGTAAAACTCCGTCCACATAACTGGCGGTGCGCCTTGAATTCTAGCTTTCTTCCAGTTCCTCCACCATTTACCAGCCCTACCCTTTAACTGAAAGGAAGTGAATTCTACCTTTTGAGTAGGAGAACACCCTATAGCATCACAGATTGCTTCACAATCTTCAAGGAAACATTGTGGGTCCTCTTTGGGATCTTCCCCCGAAAAAGTAGAAGGCCTCATTTTCTGGAATTCAGACATTTTCACCTCCCTTACATTACCTCCTCCAGCTAACTGAGCTGGTGGTACAATTTCAGCTTCAATAATAGGAGGATCCACTGGCAGGTTAGCTTGTGCAGCTCGACCTCTCATTTCAGCCTCAAATCGGTCAAATCGTTCATTCATCAAATTAATCACATGTGCAATAGTTGCATTGCCAACGTGAGCATCAGGTTCGACTCTCCTTGCTTGCTCACTAGTTGTGCCCTCAGTACTTTGAGCATGTAAACTATCACAACGGTTAGGATCATCTTGCACATGTACTGGTGGATTTATGGCCCTCCTTGGACCCATATGCTCATTATTATTAGAAGATCTTTCTGACATTGTACTGTCACAGATCTACACACATAACAAACAATTTTCTGACATAAACAAAATATCACTTACTAGCCCCACTGAAAATTATCTATAAAATGACGTTATACTCTACAAGGTCTTTTATGGAACCTAATTGTATGGTCATGCCGCGGCTCATGACAATAGGGAAGGACCCACAAAGATCACTTTGCTCTGTACTCTATAGGGGACCTACAAAACCTATCCTCTGATACCAAATTGTCACATCCCAAAAATTGAACATGTGAAAAGATATTACTTATTTGATAAAATTCTCAAACATACGCTATTTACATATATTCTGTAAGGTTTTATATTCAACCTTAATCATTCATTCCACACTACAGAATTATATTCATCTGATAAGCAAATATAGACATACATAGTCTGATATTTCTATCTCATCGCAAGCCTAGGACACCTATAGTAAGTACAGAGCGTTCCTAGTATTCACATTAATAAATACTGTACTGGTATCCCACCAGACAGAAACAGATAATAACTCCAAGGGGCTTCTAATCTTCAAACGGATACTCTTCTTCTTTGTTTTCTGTATCTGAAAAAAATAATCATAGGGAGTGTGAGTTTATTTAAAAACTCAGTAAGTAAATAACTGTACTTTATAAAATATCAAAAGTACAAATACCACATTTACTCATATAATTAATTGTCTTATACATCGAGTAGTATGGGACTATAACCCTTTCAAACTCATGAATAAGATTTCATAGATATACACCGAGTAGTATGGGACTCTAACCTTTTCAAACTCGTGAATAGTTCTCATAGATATACACCGAGTAGTATGGGACTCTAACCCTTTCAAACTCGTTAATAGTTCTCATAGATATACACCGAGTAGTATGGGACTCTAACCCTTTCAAACTCGTGAATTCGTTCTCATAAATATACACCGAGTAGTATGGGACTCTAACCCTTTCAAACTCGTGAATAAGTTCTCATAGATATACACCGAGTAGTATGGGACTCTAACCCTTTCAAACTCGTGTATTAGATCCCGTAGATCTTTACTCATTAATAAGATAGTGAGAATTTATCACATAGTACAATTGCCATGAAATAAAATAATTTCTACATACTCTTATTCCTTTGAATTTCTGTAAAAAATATATCAATCATCATATACTATCATATGAAAAATTGGTTGATTAATATCCAATAATATTGTAAATGGGACTTATATTGTACTTTGACTAGTAATATCAAATTAGCTGAGCAAGGTTATTCACTCACCTTGATGTTTGTCCAAGTTTATCTTGTTCCACACTAGAATTTGTGTAGGAAAATTTCCTAGTAAAATATATTACAAGGAAACATAAGAAAGGAAACAAAATCACGAAAATACGCAAAATTTTCTGATTGCTACAGTAACGGTTCGCTACAGTGCCGGTTCGCTACAGTAACGTTGACTGCTACAGTATCGTTGACTGCCGACACTACAGTAACTGCTACAGTAACTCGAAGAAAATTTTCCAGATTTTTTCCGAAATTTCTGGTCGCTACAGTAACTCGAAGAAAAATTCCAGATTTTTCAGTTGCTACAGTACTTCGAATTTTTGCAGAAAATCTTTCAAAAAATTCATCCTTTCCTTTCTTTTGATTCAAAACCAGAATCTCAACTTTTTTAACCGATTATAACTCAAATATAACTTCTAAAACAACTGAGATTCACGAATTATCATCAAAATCTTCAAGAACAAAACCTGCTCTAATCTTCCATATAAACTGAAATTTAAGGAAAATAATGAGATTAAAGCTTACCTTTGATCCTTACAAAGCTTTTGAACCGAACAAATAATCAAAACTCTGAAGATCAAGGAAAGGATTTGAGAAGAGGATGAAGAAATGAGAGAAAACGCTTTTCTGCCTTCCTTCGGCTGAGTGAGAAAATGAGGGGGTACTATTGAAACTTTATATTAAATATTTCTAATGGGTTATTGAATAACCCATGGGTATCCATAACCCAACATCCAAACCCATCCAATCAAGTTACAATAAATGGACTAATTGACCATTCTTAAACCACTTTTCCATGAATTTCACCATTCTTAGAATATATCCCACATGGTGCAAATATTTAGTCCAGTTATTTAACTCAATTTTCATAAATAATATTCAAAGAGAACAATTAAATATGAAAATTAAAAATGACCAAAATAAATAACTAAAGTAACGTTGTACATTCTAAAATACTCTTAAGCGAATTATATTACGAAATTAACGGGTATTACAGTAGACAAGCATTGAGTATAAATGATTGGTTCCCCTATGGCAAGGGAGTCATGAGGAGTAATTGACTCCTAATAGTAGCATAAGTTTCATTTAACCCTATGAGGAGTTGAAACAACTTCTGATTTTGTTGTTTTTCAAGGAAATTCTTATTTTTTCAGACATTCACAAATATCTCTCGCAAAGATGGAAAAGTACTCTTCCTAGAGAAGTTTCAGTCAGGGTAAAATAAGTGGAAATAAATTTGCCTTAATGTGGAAACCTGCTAGTGCAAATGGTAGACTATTTGGCCATCGATTATATCAAATCTTTCTTTGAGGTCTGCCCATAAAGCACAACCATTTCTTAAGTATAAGATATTTGAAACTAATACCTTTGACACTGAATTAACAATCTAGGAGAGGACAAGAGCATTGCAATGGTCCCATAAGCCATGTAGTGATTTATTAGGGGACTGCTTCATACAAGATCCATCAATGAACCTGATCTTGTTCTTCGATGTTAAGGAAAGGGATCATAACCAAGCTCTAGAGATCATAATTCTTTGAACCCATTCAATTGACTATAAATTATATTTGACCTTAGTGTGTTTGAAATTTGTAAATGGAGAGGATGATACACATTAATAAGGGTCGTGATAGAGTCATTTGACGAAGGAATCACATTTCCATCACTGTTATGAGGTCAAAGATAACAAGATCACTAAATAAGTGATAACTCCAACTTTTAGAGTTATTTTTTATTCTAAATCATCCTTTAAATGAAATAAAATAATTAATTTCAATGTGATTTATAAAATAAATTAATGGAAATTCAAATCCTTTAAATTTAATAATGATAATTAAAGGAAATTATAGTAAAAGTGAGCTTTTCATTATTAAATAATTTTTATGTGTGATTTTGTAGATGACTCAAGCCTAAAGAAGTGACTAAAGTATAAAAGGAAGCCTCAAGGACAGAAGCACACAAAAGAAAAGATCAAAAAATAAAAATTTATAGCATGGAAGTCAAGCTAATGCTTAAGTACTAAATCTCAGCGCTTCAATTTTGGAACAAAAAAAGGCCAGCATTGAAAAAGCTTGAGCTAGTGCCTCAATGTTGAAACTTAGCACCTCAGAGCCAATTATGACTAAGTTTATTAAAACATAAAAATTAAGTCATAATCCCATTAGATATAGGTTTTCCCTTATTTTAAGCCTATAAATGCCCCTTTAGACCCCTAAACTAGATATTCATTTAGGAATTAAGGTAATCCTTTCTTTTCTTTTCTTTTCTTTTCTTTTCTTTTTTAATTATGTGTTGGTAGTTAGGTTAGTTAGGGATAGATGAAACTTCTTTATTTTGATTTATGAATTAATTTTCTCTTTTTCTCCTACTTGATTCTTGTTTTTTATATGGTTGAATCTAAGCCTAATGCTTTTTATGAACTTATCACATGCATAATTGAACTTGGGATTTATTTATAGGATCAACATATTCATAAATAAATAACGCTTAATGGATCCAATCACTGTAGGTTGAATTATACCTAGACATAGGATAACTGCCTATAGGGTTGTTAAAAAGGATTCAGATTGTTAATTCCTTTTCATTTGAACATTAATTACGACTAGGACATTGGTTAATTAACTCATGTAGAGAAGAGGTCTAAATAGCCTATAAATAGGAGTTAGACAATTAAGAAATTATAACCTATATACACTAGAAATCAAATAGTCGGAAAGATTAAATGAATTTATAATCGAAATAAAGTTAGCAAAATAAAACCCAAATGTTTTAGTTTATAAATTTTACCATTTTTCTTTAATTTAAGTCTTTCAAACTCTATCATTCACTTTTTTCAAAAGCTCTTTTTTCATTGACGTAGTGCTCAAGACTCTCCTAGGTTAAAAAATCAACCCTCTTTTGGAATTTAATTATTTTATTTTGATAGTAGTAATTATATATGATAAATCATAGTCCTCATGGAATCAACAACTTTATTCATTCACTAAATTACTTGTGTGACTAGTACACTTACTAGAAAATTACTAATTTAGTTCCTAAAACATTGTAATTTTCTCAATTTGGTCCCTAAAAGATCAAGTCTCTTAATTTAATCTTTGAAAGAATGTTTTTCAATTTGGTCAATGTTTCTGTCAAAGTGACTATTAGCTATAAAAATTTTGACATTTATCAACGTTAAATTTTGTGATTTAGGATAAAAAAGAACCAAATTAAGATAAATGCAATATTTCAAGAACTAAATTAAGATATTTGATCTTTCAAGGTTTCAAGGACCAAATCAATAATTTAACCAAGACTAATCAACTTAATTATAGCAAGAACAAAAATGAGTGCAACGACATTGGTTTGGGCTATGACCTCACAGATGAAGGACCCTAGAGTGATGAAAAAGGTTCAATAAGAAATTAAGAACTTATACGATGACAAAGATTTCATAAGTGAAGATGACATTCAAAGCCTTCTTTATCTGAAAATAGTGGTGAAAGAGACTCTAAGACTCTTTCCTCTTATGTCATTGCTTTTTCCCAAAGAATCAACGAGAAAATGCAACATTGAGGGATATGAAATTAAAGCTAAAACCTTAGTGTCCGTGAAAGCATGGGCTATAGTGAGGAACCATGAGGCCTGGGAAGAACCAGAATTGTTTAAATCAAGGAGATTCATGGAGAGTTTGATAGATTTTAAAGGGCTACATTTTGAGTTGATTCCATTTGGAGCATGACACAGAATATGTCCTGAAATACATATAGTGGTTGTTGCTATAAAGCTTATACTTGCTAATCTTCTTCACAAGTTTGATTAAAAATTGCCAATTGAGATTGACAAGGAAGATTTAGAGGTCAAACCAAGATTAATCTTGCATAAGAGAAATGATCTTTGTCTTGTTGCCATCAACCACACAAGATAGCACTTAGTAGAACAACTAGGGTGGTATAAGATATTAGTGAAATTTTTATGTATGTCACATGGATAATTATATGTATACATGCAACCATCTGTAAGTTTGTTTGGATTAGTGTCTGGATATCTAACAAGCACGTTGAGTTGCCAAATCATAATAGTGAAACATAATATGACAGATTCAACAACAATATGATAGAACATGTAACCAATCTTTGATTTCCCTAGAAGTGTAATCATCGTCATTCCATTCTCTAAATTAATTCCAATTCTATCTATTATTTCGATTGTTAACTAAAATTTTCAGAAAAATCTCCTAGAACTAGATCACACTAAGATTATAGTAAGGAAAACCTTCATTAATCACAACCTAATGTAACCCGATTAAACCTTAACCAAAATCTTGCCTCACGATCGCATATTAACAATCCATTTTAGTCTAACTTACTAAACATGCATAGCAACTGATACATACAAGTCTAGCAAGATTTGTAAATATACAAAAATGAAAACCAGCGGTGAAATAAGAACCAGAATGAAATAGAGTGAATTAGAAACACTTATCTGTTCATGGAATTTAGATTACATCTTCTAGTTCCACCATTGATTACAACATGAAGAGTTTTAGCCCTCCATAAGGACTAAAATGAAAAATACAGAATAAAAAATACAAGGAAGAACCTAGACTAAAAATATGCAAAAGAAGAGAGGAAGAAGTGTCTATTGCTCAAAAACGAATTCTGATATGTTCTCTTCTCTAACAGCCCCTTGGAGGACGAAAATGCCAAGTTTTGACCCTTTGGATAGGTCCTTTTCTGGTATAAAATTGCAACAAGTGTGGCAGCAACAATGCATAGGAGTGGAAATGCAGAATGTGTATTTCCATGTGCAGAAAAACTGAATGCATGGCAAGGCTATTTTCAGCAAAGTTTGGGATGTGGCAGAAGTTTGAAATGTAAAAAAGCTAAAAGTGTGTTGTCATGGCATAACAGTGGGCCCAAGAGAGAGAGAAGAGAACATGCCTAGTCAACAAAAAGGTGGTGCCTAGTCAGTAAAAAGTCCACCTCAATGCCAAATCATCAACCATGCCACATTAGCAAAAATTCTCTAAAATTAATTTTTGAAAAATACCCAAATGAATTAAATTGAGTCTTTAATAATTTAGGTCCTAAAAATATGAAAATAATTCTTTCAATCCAAAATTGATTTAGACCCAACAAATCACAAAGTGTTATAAAATTGGAGAATTTTCATAGATGAAAATGCAAATATCCTAAGATAGGGATTAAAACATATATATAAAATTGCTAGATATCACCGAGAGCCACTCCAAGGGAGAGCTTGGCGTCTTAGAGGCCAAAAGTGGCGCCTAAGGTGCTCGTGACTATAATATCTATACCACCTTCCCTTTCTTACCTCTTCTTCGTACCATATCATCATAGGACCTTGGGAATGCCTAAACATCAAGTTTTTAGTTTTAAGAGGGTAGAACTACACTGTGAGGAGCTGAGCTAATCGAATAATCCTACCTTTCTATGATTCGTTTGTCGTACTTGATTGAATAACTTAAGTAAATTCTCTTTTTATTGCACTAGATCCTATGGCTTTAAATGTGATAAGAAATATTCCATTTGGATTTATAGATTCTTCTAGATATGTAGTGACTTTAAGCATAAGGTAATAATGTCAGCAAAAGCTATCCAATAATCTTATATTCTCATGCACTTGTCAGCACTCAAGCACACAATTGGAGCACTTGATAGTTATGATCGAGTTGTTGGAATTATAATGATGGTTGTTTATGTTGAATTGTATTACTTACTTAATTACTTTGAATATAATTATGGATAATGTGCGCGATGTTAATTACTTTTGTTTGTCTTTCAGTTGAGAATGATTCATTCTCTAGTAAAACATAATGATCTACATTTATAAGATGAGGTGCAATAAGGGTGGTCGTGAAGCAATAAGGGTGGAAGGAGAAAATGGAGCAACAAGGGAGATCGTGGAGTAATAAGAGAAGATAGGGTTTGGCGAGGAAATGATTTGAGTATAATTAAGGCATATGTCATAGAAGTTGGCAAGGGAATGAATGAATTATGAATTTTTGGCATGGATTGGCAAATACTCTTATTTCTTTCATTATTTTAATATGTGAAATATGCACTAGTCTATTATGCTACATTCTTTATGATAATAGAGTAAAATTATTCGCTTACTAGGTTTTGTGCTCATTCTTTTCTTTTCTAAAACCTTATAGATAGTCCGCTTAAGGAAGCATCTCTGCAACTTGAGTAGATGAGTTATTGAGCATCCACCCGTTTTGACTCCAGCATGATGTATAGAGAACTAAATCGAAAGAATGAGGATGTTGTGGCTAGATATGGAAAAAAGTGAAATTTGAATTTGTACTATGATATGCATTATGAAATTCCACAATTATTGTGATGAACGTGTATTTGCTCATGTGTAATAATCATAGCTTCCATGGTGGACAATGAAAATATTATGAATAAGAAATTGTGAATTGGTTGTGCAAAAATAAAACATTTTATTCTTGGGAACATATGATAATTTTTGTAATACTTGTGTACTTTTTTATTTGTGTGGAAATGTAAGTATTATATGTGTTATGTGTAGTTTGTTATGTATGAGGGACTAAACTAAAAGGAACGGAAAAACTTGTAGATAAGTGTGAATATGAAATTTGATCTGTGCTTGAGTTGTGTATGATGATTCCAAACATAGAAAATTTTCATGCTGGATGTTCTGGAATGTATTTATGCATGTTGGTGAGATTTTCATCTCATGAGCCAAGGGTATAAGTGTAATTTGGACTTTTTATATATGAAGCTTTAGCCCTTCCCTTCTCATTTTATGTTCATGCCACACATATTCACACCCATTCTACATCTTTCTTCTTCTTATCTCCTTCCACCACACCAACCTTTACACCTATAACCCCTTGCTCTTCTTCAGTAATCCATGTGCTCTGGTAAACCTCCTCCAAATTGGCAAGTGAGTGGATTGAGGTAGAGCATTCATCATTCTCCTCCTTTCTTGACATTTTCACATATGCAAACCCTAAGTTTTGGAAATGGAGATTTCTTGAGAAAATTCATGTGATTTAGGTTTGGATAGCTTTCCTTATGTTCCTGAATGCTTTCTCTAAGTTATTTGTGCTTAGATTTGGTAGGTATTGGCTAAAATGGGTATGAGCTATGTATAAACCCTAACTTTGAGATTTTGGAATGAATCTTAGAATTGATGGTTTTTGAGGTGTTTTCTTGGTGTTTCAAACTTGTTCTTACTTGCAAAACTTGTTCAAGAAGGTTATTATTATCTTTGAAAGGTTGGGAATGGATGACAGTGAGTGAAAGAGGTGAGAAAAACTAGAAAAATTCAAGTAGCAATCACTCAGGGGTGTTACAGCAATGAAACCACCTTTGCAGCACTAGCCTTCCTAAAGAAGGCTATGTTTCGGTGTTACAGTGGTGTATCAAAATTACAACCGTGGATCATTTTTATATTGCTAGCTTACCTGAGAGGAATGGCTCTCCAATGTTATAGTAATGGAATTGACCACTACAGCGTCCCTGGAACCCTTATTTCTCAGGTTTTTTTAGTTTTTTTCTCTACTTTTTCATATGTATTCACCTAGGCCTTCCCTGATAAGTATCCAAGGTTCATTTTCATTGCTTTAAAGTGGAATTCGAGGTAGAGTTCCTAGCTTAGAACCAAGGTAAGTGAATGAACCTACCTGACCTTAAATCTAGCAAATTATATCACTTGTAATTTATTGTATACCTTGCCCCTCTCGTGTGCTTGACCCATGATAAAAGATCATCGAGGAAGTCATATTCTGATAAGGTAATTGCTCCTTAGATTGACATGGAAAGTTATGTATGAAAATAATGATCTTATAATACTAGTGGCATGACTATTTACTTTTGTACTTATCCTTATAAATACACACACGTGGAGCACGTTATCAGATATTCATAACAGACTGTGAATGTGCTGGACTATCTTGATTAATTGTCGACACATTGCATATGTCATTGTGATTGATTAATGTTGGAAGGTACTCATGACTGACTTATTGCCTTGGACACATGTGATGTAATTATGATTGTGTTTATGATTGTGAAATGTGGAGGATGGCGTGGTAGTGTACCCCAAGGGTTGGAGACAATAAAGGTAGATACATAGATACATATATATTATGATTGATTGGAGCAAATTAAGGTGGATATAATTATTGGAGATATAAGGGGGATGTGGCTGGGGCTATGAGCAACGAATACGGTAACATAGACAATCTCGAAAAATTATCAGGGAACGATTGTGAAATTATCTTTCCATGTGAATTGACTATAAAAATTATGATTTATGTTTTGACTTGGAAAATCATGACATGCGGATAAACATGAAAATTGTGAATTACTTTTACATGTGTAACCTCACTCGTACTATTCGTAATTATAACTCTTGTTGCTTTTACCATTTATTTTTATTAGTATAGTAGAATTATTCCTCACTGAGTTTTAAGCTTACACCTTTTTTTCTCCCCTAAACATCTCAAATCTATCGATGGATGAGAAACCTCGTGTATCAAGTAGCTAAGATAGCGAAGTCAAATGCCCCTTGTATTTAGGGTACCTTTTTTATGTAATCGCCTAGTTATCTTAGGAACTTTTAGAGTATGCTTTGTTATCGATTAGGTGGGATTCTAGGGGGGCTTGCTTGTGATTGGAATGTTTGTTGGATATGAATTTATAAAATATTATTATTGATTTGAAAAAACTTACAAACATTGTGAATTAATGTGTAAAACTTTATGTTTTAATTAACAAAAATTCCCCTTTCTTTAAAAATAAATGATATCTTATATTCTATGGATGTTATTGTTGTATGGACAGTTATCTTAGCATTTAGTCAAGGCTTACAATAGTGAGGTTATCTTACTTATCGTGCTAATTACATGCCTAATTTAGGGCATGATGCATTTTGCACTCTTAGACTTTGCTTTGCATTCAAGTAAGGGGGATCCTAGGGGGTTTTTTTTTGTAATGGCAATGCATGTGGCTATTCTGTGATAGACTTTTTTTGCCATGATGGATGAGATCACCCTCATCCTCTGTAAGTCTAACACTTAAGACCTCATGTAACACACATCGAGCAAACATTGCACTTCTCAAATTAACATCTATATTTACATAACACTATATATATATATATATATACATACATATATATATATATATATATATATATATATGTATATATTCTCACTAAAATTATTTCAAGAAATAAGTCATTCCCATAAATGATAACCAAATCTTTACACATAAGATTGAATTCATATATCCACAAAAATTTACAACAAATGACTCATCTCTCACTATTCAATACATGCACACACAATTGATGCCCCAAGACCCACCTATTAGATTATAGAGCAAACCCTAGATGAGACATATCATCTGAGAATTGTACCCTTGGCAAAATCTGTTGAAACAAGAGGGGGTCCTTCAATGACCACTAGTTTACCACACATGTTGCAAAGAACCCTCCACTATGGTACCATAAGAAAATATTAAAGGAAAAAGGTGAGTGAAACACTCAATGAGCAAATGAATCCACTCTACTAACAACATACAAATAAACATGGTATTGGAATACAAGGACAATCAAAAGTGAAGAAGAATTATAGCATAAGCATGTGGGAATTTAAGACTTAATATCACAGATACTCACTCAAGCATTATAGTCCCATTGCAAGAATAATTTATGCCTTTCACTAAAGAATAGATGTCCAAGGATATAAAATTGATAATAAGAAATATGTGTGTACTATCAAATAAATGCAACTATTTCATCCATTAAGGAAATCTCATAAAATAGATAGAAATAAATATGCAGGAGATCATGGCATCATCTCAACACATACATGGCACATGAACATTCAATGGTACATTTTCCTAATTGGTTCACGCTACTATGGTTGCCAAACCATCCAAAATTGAGTTATGTGGTAATTTTGCAATATAATGATCCATAAGTCGTATTCTCTAGTAGAGCTTATACTTTTATCACTGAGTAGTTGTTCTGACTCTATTTACACTGATTACACACTAATTACCACCAGGGGTTATTACAGAACTAAGATTAACAATAACAAAACAAAACCAATAAAATAGTGACTACACAATAATAGAACATGCAATCAGTCAATAGTTTCATAGGACTTGCAACAATTCTTACTCTTTCTTAAAATTAGTTTCGATTATGTTCTATCATTTGGTTCTCTAACTAAAATTCCCAGAAAACCTTCCAAGACTAAACTATATTAGAGTTAAAATCAAGAAAACCTTCGCTAATCCATAACCAAACATAATCTACTTAAGCCCTAATTGAAATCATATATCACAACTGCATACTTACATGCCATTTTCGTCCTACTCACTACACATGCACAACAACCACATTCATACATATATAGCAAGCATTCTCCTTAGATAAAGCATTTAAGACATACATTATATCCATACCACTCTAGCCAAAAGTAATTATGAACATAATAACAGAGAGGCACAAAATGGAGCAAAAAATGGAACATAATCAAAAACAATTATCTGATTGGAGAACTCAAGTTACAATGTCCAGCTCCACCAAGAGATTGATTACAAAAGGCTTTAGCCCTCCATGGAGGCTAAAACAAAATTACATATGAGAAAAATATAAAGAAATTAAACCTACGAATTTTTCTATAAAAGATGGAAGAATAGGAAGGTCTTCAACAAGGGAAATAGAGGTTTTAAGGTGTTTTATGTTCTGCTAAGCAAGGTTGTCAAAATTGGGAGTTGAATCTTAGAATTGTAGGATTCTAAGATTCTGCTCCTAAAAACTATTCCAATTCTACTCATAATCGTTTTTGTAATAGAATCGTTCAAAATCGGGATTTGAGACTTAAAATTGTAGAATTGTAAGAGTTTGAAGATCCTACCATTATTTTTTAGAAGTCTTTTTTTTTTAAGATCCCACTATTTTTTTTTGATGAAGATGATGATATGGATAGTGATGAGAATGAAGATTGATTTATATTAGGTTTTTTAAGGTTTATGTATTTAGTATTTTAATAACTTTTGATCAATGTTTGATATTTTAATTATAAGTTTATGACTTTGATTATGGTTTGTGATATATGATTATGATATATTGATATATGAGCTTGTTTTTATAGTTTATGAGTGTAAGAATGATCAATGTTTGATAGTTTTATTACATTTGTATTATATACAAATTTTATATAATTTTTAAATTTTTAAAAATTTTTTATATATATTTTTTATATTTGATATAATCTTACGATTTTGATTCGATCCGACGATTCGATTCTGCTTGTGCCTTTTTCGATTATGTGTCGAATCCCGATCTTGACAACCTTGCTGCTAAGGATAGAGGATGAAAATTCCTTTTGGTTTGACTCTAGCATGGGTCACTTTCTCCCTGAAAATGGTAGCATATATGGCAGTAGTGGGCATAAGCAATTTCATCAAATAAGGACAGTATAATGCTTCTTTTCTGGTGTAGAATTCTATCCTAGGCAAGTTTCCATTTGCAGCAAAGTTTTGGACTACAAAATACTAATTATATGCCATTGATTCAGCACATAATTTCAACAGATGAGTCCCACATGTTTATATGAGCAACTAGAAAATAAGTCATACCTAGTCAGCATCCTCAGCGCCTAGTCAATAGAATACATCACATTAGCATCCATCTTATCATCTCATGTCCATGTCAGTGCAAAACTCTAATTAATTTATTTACAAAATTAGCACAAAGATTAATTGGGTCTTTAATCATTTAAGGTCATAAAAATATGAAATTAGAGCATATTAGTTCCATAATTAATTTAGACCCAAAAAATGCTAAAACATCATAAAATTAGAGAGTTTCCATAAATGAATATGCAAAGAAGCTAAGATAGGGACTAAAATGAATATAAAAATACTCAATATCACTAACATATTTCCAAGATCGTTCAATTTATTATGTCTATTACTTGTAGCCCCCACCGCATCCTCCCTTATTGCTTAACGATTTATATCCTCTCTTATCACTACATAACCAATATGTATGAATATTTATATGTATAACCTCCCTTATTGCTCGACGTCATGGGACTCAAACCCATGCCTTCCTCCAATCATAATAACGACAATCACATTCACAACATTCACAAATTTCTATTCCATTCTCATTCATAAAATTAGCTAGTTCTAGCTAAACATCCAATCAAGTCATCATAATTCATCACTTTGGCATTTCATTCATGACTACAAAGTATGATCTACATGTGTGCGAGTGTCATCCAAATAAAAGGAGAAGAGTCACATGCAAAACATAGTTCTCATATTTACTCATCAATTTAAGCTCATAATATATACAACAAATTCCCAAAACAAATTCAAGTAGACAACCAAGAGAGGTAATTCAGCATAGAGTAAGAAACAACATTTGTAAGAACACAAATTGTAATAAAATGGTTAATTGAAAAAAATACCCAAATATAGTGATAATAGGGAAGATTTACAAGAAAAAATGATAAAAAAATAAAAGAAATTATTGGAGAAAGAATTATAAAAACCAAGCCACAGTATTAACTCACAATTTAGCAAGGATATTCACATAAGGGGTTATATCGTATAGCACACAAGTGGTTAGCTAAGCATTCAATCATGCACAATAAATAAGGTTGCTGTGCATGTGGAGTTGTAACTTCCAAGTGTCACTATCATGTCAACCCCTTTAAAAGGTACTAAGTAATTATGTGTGCTTTCATCGGGATGATTAACACATCAACAACCATACTCTCATATCCTTCACAATCATAAGGAAATAGCATACGTTCACAATTTGCAACATCCAATAACACTCACATACATGGGTATCATCTTATAGCAATCCAACCCATATTATTCAATTCAACCAACATTCATTTGTTGTCGTTCCATCAAGGACGTTCACATGCCAAGTTTAACAATTTACCTCATAATTCCCATGCCATGCTTGTCCATGATTCGATAATGGTTACCATTGAATATCCAAGTAAAAATAAAACCTAGAATTTAGTAAAGTAGGTTCATCTACTCACTTGAATGAAGACTCATATAAACCTCATCATTTTCTTCTTAGAACTTGTCAAGGCTTAATAGAAAAATTTCTACGATAAAATGGCAGCAAAATATAAAAATTATGAAGAAAATGACTCCAAGGTTCTAATCCAACTAGGGCACCTATTGACACAAATATAAACATCACATTGGAGAGACAAATTTGTAGTCTATTGATACTGAAAATTGAGACAAAATTTTGTCTATGATCCAGGTGTAATTAGCCTAAATTATGTGAAATACAATATATTGCCCTTCCTCTTAGATTTTGAATACAACAATAATCCATTTGGATATTTGTAGTTCAAGATATGTCCAAAATACTAAATCTAGTTCAGGCGAACATACAAGGGCCACATATGATGCTTAGGGCACCCATGCTTGAAGCTCTCGGGCTCCTTGGTGCTTGGGGTATCGATGGTCCAAAAGCACCCCTATGTGCATGATGTCTTCTTCATTTTTCTCCAACTCAAAGCCCAAACTTCATATGCACTTAAAGACCAAATTAATGCTTCAAAAATGCTTTAACAACCTCAATAAATAAATTGCAAAACATGCACAAACGTCAAATTCAAACCACATAACTTCAATTTCATCATCTTACCCAAATTCCCAAATTTTCTCATTGTTGGGTTCAGGTAGATTGTCATGTATTTCAGTCAATTCTTACCATAATCAAGCTTGAATAATTTAGAAAAACATTAAGGGATCCTGAAGAAAGCAAACTACACCCAACCCACAAGGGTACACACAAGAAATTTCCATTTTTACCTCATAGGGTTTGAAGGTATGAAAATTCAAGAGGAAGAGGAAAATGATTGTTATTTAACCTCAAATCCTTGCTTTCCAATGTGAAAGGAGGTTGTTGAAGCTTGAAGGTTGCTAGAAAAGAGAAAAGAAGGTTGGAAATGTAGAGGAAAGTTTGATGGGAGAAGAGCAGAGAAATGTGTTTGTGGGTGGCATGAGACAAATGGAAAGGGAAGGGGTAATGAAGCGGATCGATTTCCATATTTTCCCTTGGCTCTCAAGAAGGGAATGGTTATAATCTAGGGGCAAAAGTGGAAATCTCATTATCATGCACAAACATATTACAACACTTGTCATAAAATTTTAATAGAATGCCCTAAATTACCAAATCACAAATCTCATTTTCACACTTATCTACAAGTTTCTCACTATTTTCAGTTTAATCCCTTACCCATCTTACATATGATGTAACATCCTAGCTAAGATGCCTCCCTAAAGCCTAAGAGGATAAGAATTCATTAAAATATCTTGCTAGAATTAAGAAATGAGACTATAGAATCTAAGTTGAGAAGGTAACACTTAGGGAGTACAAGATATAATAGAAATGACTTAAAAATAGGGGAAAAACTAAGATAGAGAGCAACCAATCGACCGTTGGGGTGTAAGCAGTCGATTGACGAGTTTAGAACCCAGAAAATTCCTAGGCTAAGAGCAAGTGATTGACTGCTTGCAGCAACCAATTGACTATTGGCCTAGAGAAATGTTTAAGGTGAAAAGCAGCTGTCATTGAAACAATGACAAATGACCGAATTATCCCTGAACATGCTGAAACAGTTTGAAGAAGACCTTAGGTGCAAGGAAAGGTAATTTTGATTGTGTTTGTTCATAGGTATATAGGAAATACCAAAATCATGCTCTAATCAAGGAAGGAACAAGCAACAAAGATGACCCAAAAAATTGCATAACTCAAAGATTTGAAAATTTGGAAACTTAATTGCATTAAGATAGAAAATAGACTTGATTAGGTATATTTAATACTGGCCAAGAAATTTATGTAAAATCCAATGACTTAGATTAGTATTTAATGACTCAAGACATCTTGATTCCAAAAAAAATGCTTGGATCTAAACGATAGTAAGGTATAGATTTTTATTGAAACTTGAAAATAAACCTAAAAATCTTTACAACAATATATCATTCACTCAAAATAAAATTCAACTAAATAATTTATGATCGCTTAAAGTGAATATGATACCTATAAGTTGACTAATATAACCATAAGTTATATTAAAGCTTGACCAACCAATAGACTAATACACTAGATCAATGGACTAGTAATACAAAATTTCAAAATGATTATTATACTAAAGCTACAAGTCAATTGGTACACCCCTCAACTAACAGTTGTCCAAATTGTTTTTTCAAAGTATGTAATGATTCTTTTATGTGTCTAACACTTATGTTCCATAGAGTCATAGTTATGACCTTTCAAACATGTTTTTTAGAAGAACTAAGTGCTATGATGTGATCTTTAAATTGTTTTAATATCTTTGAGGGAGAAACAAATGTCATTAAGTAAAAACATACATAATATCTATCATTTGAGTTCTTAGAGCTTTATTTTGTAAATTTACTCTCAAAGAAATTTATTTGAGCAAATATTTTCTTCTACAAGATATGTAAAGCAAATGTGATGTATCCCTTGTGACAGAAAACAAGAATAAGGAAGCTCAAAGATGCTCTATTTTAGAGTGAGAAACAACTCTAGATTGAATTGGAGGTTGTAAAGACTTAAAAGTATCCAATTAAACTTGTGAAATTAGTAAAAAAATTTCTAAAATTGTTGAGAGACTGGATGTGGCTTGGATTGGACTTGGACTAGGATAAATCTTGGAGAGTTTGCTTTCTCTTTCTTTCAACTCTTTAGCTTTCAAGTTATTTTCTTAATATGTTGTTTTTGTTTTGATATTTTGCATAATTAACTAAAAATTTTGATAATTTCTTGTTTGATACATGTTCTTATAGTTATTTCAGATAATCAAATTGTCAATCACATTCTAAGATTGTTTTAGTTCTTGGCATTCAAGCTCTTACATCAAGTGTATTTATATACTACTAAGTGCTATATTTTTTGTATGAAAATTTTAATCTTCATCCTCTAAGTATCTGCATAAATCTTTTCTTTATTTGTTGTAATTATTGTCTTGTTCTATTTTCTTTCAAAATAATCTTAATTATAGGTGCTTTAGGAAAGAGTTCTGAAGATATCTTAAAAAAATTTTAAGCACTTAATTCACTCTCTCTCGAGTATTTGTTGCTTTGTCTGACATGCTTTTTATAGTTTTTTTTTTCTAATTTTTATCCTTGTTATTAAACTTCTGTTAGTGGTTATATTAAATTTTTCATCACGAATTTCTAAACTAGCTATAAGAATCCAAATAATAAAAAAAGATTATACGAGCTTTGGAGGATTAGTATGTATCTTCACTAAACTGAATGCAACTATTATTATTATGTGATTCGAAAATACAAAAAACATAATACTTGTGTAGTCGTTATGTGATAAGATTTTAGGCTTTAGCATTCTCAGTAAGGGGAACAAGCCATTATCTAAAATTTGAATAAATTAGTTCTTTAAAGTTACAAATTCAATACAAAATAATAATTATATAATACTAAATTATATATTTACTTATTTTTAAAAAATCAACTTAACAACGATATTTGCAGTTTTATAACATTAAGAACTAACTGTAGAATTAAATTTGCAAGAATTAAATAATTGATTAATATATTTTTTGGAACTATATTATTAATATACTTTAAGTAGCTAGTATTGTATGTGAAAGGGTAGGGTTCTCCTCCTCTCTTTTGGGACAGTAAGATATAGACCTCTGATTGTTTTAAAAATGGAGAGTCATTTTAATCAGGCATTTCACAGGGCCTACATACTACAGTTAATTTGACATTAACACTAATCCAATTTAATTTATATATTAATTCGACTTATGTTAGTTCACATTGATAAAATTAAATAAAAGTCCAACGATATTCCAAAAATCAAATTCTGTTAAACAAGTTAACGATTTTTTTTTTAAAATTACTTTTCAATTTAACAATCTTTTGTACTAAGAAAAAAAAAGACCTATTCAGACACATTTCTAAATTGTGTTATGACTAATGTATTTGTACAAATGCTTAATGTTATGGCACCGTCATTATGGTATTCTTTTATGTTGGGGCTACAAAAAAAATATTTTCATGGTCTCCTATGCATTAAATATTTTCATGGCACCATCATTATGGTATTCTTTTATATAATTTTTTAAAATAAATGACCAATTTTTTAAAATTAAATATATTAATATATTTTTTATTCTCTATTAAAAATAAGACATGTAAAATTTTTTTTGAAAGAATTAATCATACAACGTTGAATTATAATAAATATATAATTATTTTAAAAAATCATATACTTGTTGTGTTTTCATCAAAAACATAATATAAAACATATAAAAATTGCACCTAAAGTTTTCCCCTAATTTATTTGTATTAGTCAATATTAAGATGGCAATTATTATATATAAAGAATTTGCTTGAAAATATTTTTATTTTTATAATTTATATGGATAATATATGCATTTTAACTAATATTTCTTACAAAAAAAACTAATTTTGTATTGCCCCCACCCTGTTGCCCTTGCTACGTGTCGCCGCCAAATTCCAGAGAATTCTCAAATAGTAGAAAAATCTCATCAGATTTTTCCCTTCGCCTTCTAACCATCCAAACTCATCCAACCTAATAAGCAGCGCGACAATACTCGGCAGCAGAGGTCGCGGCGTCGTGTTGGTCTGCAGTACCGTCTCTGTTATCGGGTCCATTTACGACATCAACCTTCGTTTGTCAGGTAAGCATCGCTTTTGTGAGCTTTTCACTGAATTAGGGTTTGTTTGAACTTTGGATCTAGTTTCTCTTTCGTGGAATCCTCTGGAATTTTGGGTACGCGAAACCTGGATAATCCTGTATGGCTATCGGTAATCCAGAAGATGAGGGACTGAAAAAGCTTGAATACTTGTCCCTTGTTTCTAAGGTGTGCTCGGAGCTCGAAACCCACACCGGCACCGGGGATAAAGTCCTCGCTGAGTTTATTACGGAGTTGGGTCGTGATTCGAAGAATGTGGAAGAATTTGATGCCAAATTGAAGGAGAATGGGGCAGAGATGCCGGATTATTTTGTCAAAACGCTGCTGACGATCATACATGCCATTCTTCCTCCCAAGTCCAAGTCGGAAAAGGAATCGAAGAAAGATAGCTCCACCGATGGAAGGAAGACCAAGTATAAGGCTCTTGCTATTGCAGACGATAGAGATCGAGCAAGGGAACTCGAGAAAGACTTAGAGGCGGAGGCTAGACAATACCATGTAGAAAGAGAACGGGAAGAGGAAGATAGATACAGAGATAGAGAGAGGAGAGATAGGCGCAGGGATAGGTTTGAAAGGGAGGGGAGATATAGAGACAGAGACAGAGGCAGAGGCAGAGAATATGAAGATGAGGACGAGAGAAGGGACTACAGGAGCAAGGGAAGGCACAGGGAGAGACATGACAGGCATAGGAGAGATGGATATGAAGAGAATGGCAATGGAAGGGAGAACAGTGACGAAGATAGAGATAGGAAAGCTCACAGAGATCGAAGGCACTTCTCTAATGAACCTGAGTTATATAAAGTTTATAAAGGCAGGGTGTCAAGAGTGATGGATACAGGATGCTTCGTTCAATTAGATGATTTTAGAGGAAAGGAGGGTTTGGTTCATGTTTCTCAGATGGCAACTCGAAGAATTAGCAATGCTAAGGATGTTGTGAAGCGGGATCAGGAGGTTTATGTGAAGGTGATATCAATGTCTGGTCAAAAGTTGAGTCTTTCAATGAGGGATGTTGATCAGCATACTGGGAAAGACCTTCTTCCTTTAAAGAAAAGCTCGGAGGATGATGCTTTTCGAATGAATCCTCAAGATTCAAAGGATGGACCAGTAGCCAGGACAGGTCTTTCTGGGATAAGGATTGTGGAAGAGGATGATGCCGGATCTTCACGTAGACCTTTAAAGAGGATGAGCTCTCCTGAGAAATGGGAAGCTAAGCAGCTAATTGCTTCAGGTGTTTTGAGTGTTACAGAGTTTCCAACATATGATGATGAGGGAGATGGAGTACTATACCAAGAGGAAGGTGCTGAGGAAGAGCTTGAGATTGAGCTGAATGAGGATGAGCCTGCCTTTTTGCATGGGCAGAGTAGATATTCAATGGACATGTCTCCTGTTAAAATTTTCAAAAATCCAGAAGGTTCGCTGAGCCGTGCTGCTGCACTTCAGTCTGCACTTATAAAAGAGCGCAGAGAAGTACGAGAACAACAACAGCGCACAATGCTTGACTCTATTCCAAAGGATCTTAATCGTCCTTGGGAAGACCCTATGCCAGATTCAGGTGAACGGCATCTTGCACAAGAACTTAGGGGTGTTGGCTTATCAGCCTATGACATGCCTGAATGGAAGAAAGACGCTTATGGGAAAACCATCACCTTTGGACAAAGATCAAAGCTCTCCATTCAGGAGCAGAGGCAGAGCTTACCAATCTACAAATTAAAGAAAGAATTAATTCAAGCTGTGCATGACAACCAGGTTCTGGTGGTTATTGGTGAGACAGGTTCAGGTAAGACAACTCAAGTGACACAGTATCTTGCTGAAGCTGGTTATACTACAAAGGGTAAAATTGGATGTACACAACCTCGTAGGGTGGCTGCTATGTCAGTGGCAAAAAGAGTTGCAGAAGAGTTTGGTTGTCGATTAGGTGAGGAAGTTGGTTATGCCATTCGGTTTGAGGATTGCACTGGACCGGATACTGTAATCAAGTACATGACAGATGGTATGCTTCTTAGGGAGATTTTGGTTGATGAGAATCTGTCCCAGTATTCTGTTGTAATGCTTGATGAAGCGCATGAAAGAACTATTCATACTGATGTTCTTTTCGGGCTACTGAAGCAGTTGGTGAATCGTAGACCTGACTTGCGATTGATTGTCACATCTGCCACACTGGATGCTGAGAAATTTTCAGGGTATTTCTTTAACTGTAACATCTTTACAATTCCTGGGAGGACTTTTCCAGTGGAGATACTATATACCAAGCAACCAGAAAGTGATTATTTAGATGCAGCCTTAATCACAGTCCTACAGATCCACTTGACAGAACCAGAAGGAGACATCCTTCTTTTCTTGACTGGTCAAGAGGAAATTGATTTTGCTTGCCAGTCTCTTTACGAGAGAATGAAAGGATTAGGTAAGAATGTTCCAGAATTGATTATTTTACCTGTCTATAGTGCCCTTCCTAGTGAAATGCAATCTAGGATATTTGATCCTGCTCCACCAGGGAAGAGGAAAGTGGTTGTGGCAACTAATATTGCTGAGGCTTCATTGACAATTGATGGTATTTTTTATGTAATTGACCCTGGATTTGCTAAGCAAAATGTATACAACCCAAAGCAAGGTCTTGATTCATTGGTGATAACACCAATTTCACAAGCGTCGGCCAAGCAAAGAGCTGGACGCGCAGGGCGTACTGGTCCTGGTAAGTGTTACCGCCTCTATACTGAGAGTGCATACAGAAATGAGATGTCTCCTACTTCTATTCCAGAAATTCAAAGGATAAATCTTGGGATGACTACTCTTACCATGAAAGCCATGGGGATAAATGATCTTCTGTCGTTTGATTTTATGGATCCTCCTTCACCCCAAGCACTCATTTCTGCCATGGAACAGTTGTACAGCCTTGGAGCATTGGATGAAGAGGGCCTCTTAACCAAATTGGGAAGGAAAATGGCAGAATTTCCTTTAGATCCGCCGTTATCCAAGATGCTGCTTGCCAGTGTGGACCTTGGTTGTAGTGATGAGATACTGACCATAATTGCAATGATTCAGACAGGCAATATTTTTTACAGGCCTAGAGAAAAGCAAGCCCAAGCAGATCAGAAGAGGGCAAAGTTTTTCCAGCCAGAGGGTGACCATCTTACACTACTTGCTGTCTATGAAGCTTGGAAAGCTAAAAATTTTTCTGGACCATGGTGTTTTGAAAATTTTGTTCAATCTAGATCTCTGAGAAGAGCGCAGGATGTCAGGAAACAGCTTCTTACCATCATGGATAAGTATGATCTCTTTCTTTTTAAATGTCATCTTTGCTTTGCCTGGCCTCTTTTTGTGTTCTGCATTTATGCTATACAGTTAATCTGCACTGCCAATTGTTTTGAGGCTCTCTCTGTTAATTTAAATCTTTGCTTTTCAGATGTAAATATACATTTTTATAATGGGAAGATTATTCCCTTTGTGTAGGGGATCAGTCATCTGGTTGCCATTATTGTGACCAAGTTTTTTTGTGTGGCTCATAGCTACTATGTTGCTGTTACTGGTTTGATTAAACTGGTTTCTGAAATGCTGGCTCTGTTTTTCAGGTACAAATTGGATGTTGTAAGTGCTGGAAAGAACTTCACTAAGATCAGGAAGGCTATTACTGCCGGATTCTTTTTTCACGCAGCTAGAAAGGATCCTCAGGAGGGTTATAGAACCCTAGTTGAGAACCAGCCTGTATATATCCATCCTAGTTCAGCATTGTTCCAGAGACAGCCAGATTGGGTCATGTACCACGAGCTTGTGATGACAACAAAAGAATACATGCGTGAGGTCACTGTTATAGACCCCAAATGGCTGGTTGAATTGGCTCCAAGATTTTTCAAAGTAGCAGATCCTACAAAGATGAGCAAGCGGAAACGACAAGAGCGTATTGAACCACTTTATGATAGATACCATGAGCCAAACTCATGGCGTTTGAGTAAACGCCGTGCTTGATTGATTTAATTTGTTTCTTTTAAAAGCAATTTCTTGATGCATTTTTATGCTGCCTCTTGTTTAATATGTAAATATCTCATTATATGATAACTTTGAATGTACCATGCGACTAGGAAACCTCAAATGATAATGCAGACAGTTTTTTTGGTATGTTATATTGTATATCCTTATTTCTCGGCTGGCCCTTGTTAAAGTCATTACTGTTGCTCATTTTCTGATTGTTAGTAGTGTTCCCCCTCTTATAGGGTGTTTCGGGTGACACCAGCTTGTGTCATTGAACTTCAACTTATGTGCATATTGCGTCTGTTTGTTCCAGCATTTTGCCACTCAATTTCGTAGAACCAATGTTTCTGATTAATATCATAGTGGTGGGAAGACCAGATTTTTGGTTTTTGATCATGAAAGTTTTTACGTCTTTTGTCTAAATGTCCTGCTCTTCAGGTATTTGCTCCTTTGTTGATGATGAAACGGGTTATTGAGTTATATGCGTTATGTCCTTGTCGTGTAGCAGTTGCCACTGATAATTGGAACAAAAACAGGTTTGATCTTTTTGTTCCAGATTCATAAGCATGCGTTAGCCATGGATGTGCTGAGTGATGAAATTATGAGGCAGTCTTGATCTTTAATGTCCCCCCATTATTGTCTGTGTTCATATATATATATATATATATATACACACACACACAGTGCTACAAGTATTACGAAGGGTAACATTGATGGTAAAAATGAAAAAAAAAATTTGTTGTTTAAAATTGGTTGAAATGTACTTTTAGTTACTATAGTTTTGCCTATATTTTTATTTGGTTCTTATACTCCATTTTGTTATAATTTCGTAACACATGAAAAAGAAAAATCCTCTCGCGGTGAGGATGGGTTGATGCTGCATTGCAGAGAATGATGTGGCAAGGCCACCCAACAAATAAAAGCTAAGTCAGCAAGCCTATCAGCTGTGACCAAAAAGAAAGAAGAGGGCCTAATCAGCCATACTTCAGTTAATTTATATTATTTATTTATTTATTTATTTTAGACCCCATCTTCTTCTCAACTTAAGAAGGGGATAGTTTTCTATAAATTAAATTGCTCTGCCATGAATGAAATGGCTATGGCACCTTCTCGTCGCTGGCTGCCAGATCTTGGCTTTGATCATATTCATAGTCTGGTGCTAAGCAAAGGTCCTTCCGTTCGATCTTGTGTTTGGCGTGGCTTTGGGCTTCGAACGATCATCCTTGACCAATTGTTTCTATTTTTTGTGCGTTTCTTGTAACGATACTTCTGGTTCTTGTGGTTCCTTAAGATGCATCCCTGATTTTCTTGGAGAAAAGATGTTTATAGCATGGATTCCTCAAGATTGCTTAAATATTTGGTTCCAATAGATGATGGCCGAAATCCTTATTTTCCTCATCATACTCATTCACCGGGTTTGGTCCTTGTTTCACAGCAACTTACTGGGGATTACTATGTCTGTATGAGCATAGCTATGTTGATTGTTTTGTTAGTAAAGAATAAGACACTGTTGACGTATCCATTCCATGCCCAAATGGTATTGATCCCAACCTCCTTAATTCTTTGGATTTGGAATAACAATACTGTGATTTCTTGGATACTTAATTCAGTTTCCAAAGAGATTTCTGCTAGTATTATTTTCTCAGAGTCTGCGTTAGAAATTTGGTTTGATTTGAGAGATAGGTTTTAGCAAAGTAATGGACCTAGGATATTTCAACTTCGTAGAGAAATCAACTTAACAACGATGTTTGCAGTTTTATAACATTAAGAACTAACTGTAGAATTAAATTTGCAAGAATTAAATAATTGATTAATATATTTTTTGGAACTATATTATTAATATACTTTAAGTAGCTAGTATTGTATGTAGGGTAGGGTTCTCCTCTCTTTTGGGACAGTAAGATATAGACCTCTGATTGTTTTAAAAATGGAGAGTCATTTTAATCAGGCATTTCACAGGGCCTACATACTACAGTTAATTTGACATTAACACTAATCCAATTTAATTTATATATTAATTCGACTTATGTTAGTTCACATTGATAAAATTAAATAAAAGTCCAACGATATTCCAAAAATCAAATTCTGTTAAACAAGTTAACGATTTTTTTTTTAAAATTACTTTTTAATTTAACAATCTTTTGTACTAAGAAAAAAAAAGACCTATTCAGACACATTTCTAAATTGTGTTATGACTAATGTATTTGTACAAATGCTTAATGTTATGGCACCGTCATTATGGTATTCTTTTATGTTGGGGCTACAAAAAAAATATTTTCATGGTCTCCTATGCATTAAATATTTTCATGGCACCATCATTATGGTATTCTTTTATATAATTTTTTAAAATAAATGACCAATTTTTTAAAATTAAATATATTAATATATTTTTTATTCTCTATTAAAAATAAGACATGTGAAATTTTTTTTGAAAGAATTAATCATACAACGTTGAATTATAATAAATATATAATTATTTTAAAAAATCATATACTTGTTGTGTTTTCATCAAAAACATAATATAAAACATATAAAAATTGCACCTAAAGTTTTCCCCTAATTTATTTGTATTAGTCAATATTAAGATGGCAATTATTATATATAAAGAATTTGCTTGAAAATATTTTTATTTTTATAATTTATATGGATAATATATGCATTTTAACTAATATTTCTTACAAAAAAAACTAATTTTGTATTGCCCCCACCCTGTTGCCCTTGCTACGTGTCGCCGCCAAATTCCAGAGAATTCTCAAATAGTAGAAAAATCTCATCAGATTTTTCCCTTCGCCTTCTAACCATCCAAACTCATCCAACCTAATAAGCAGCGCGACAATACTCGGCAGCAGAGGTCGCGGCGTCGTGTTGGTCTGCAGTACCGTCTCTGTTATCGGGTCCATTTACGACATCAACCTTCGTTTGTCAGGTAAGCATCGCTTTTGTGAGCTTTTCACTGAATTAGGGTTTGTTTGAACTTTGGATCTAGTTTCTCTTTCGTGGAATCCTCTGGAATTTTGGGTACGCGAAACCTGAATAATCCTGTATGGCTATCGGTAATCCAGAAGATGAGGGACTGAAAAAGCTTGAATACTTGTCCCTTGTTTCTAAGGTGTGCTCGGAGCTCGAAACCCACACCGGCACCGGGGATAAAGTCCTCACTGAGTTTATTACGGAGTTGGGTCGTGATTCGAAGAATGTGGAGGAATTTGATGCCAAATTGAAGGAGAATGGGGCAGAGATGCCGGATTATTTTGTCAAAACGCTGCTGACGATCATACATGCCATTCTTCCTCCCAAGTCCAAGTCGGAAAAGGAATCGAAGAAAGATAGCTCCACCGATGGAAGGCAGACCAAGTATAAGGCTCTTGCTATTGCAGACGATAGAGATCGAGCAAGGGAACTCGAGAAAGACTTAGAGGCGGAGGCTAGACAATACCATGTAGAAAGAGAACGGGAAGAGGAAGATAGATACAGAGATAGAGAGAGGAGAGATAGGCGCAGGGATATGTTTGAAAGGGAGGGGAGATATAGAGACAGAGACAGAGACAGAGGCAGAGAATATGAAGATGAGGACGAGAGAAGGGACTACAGGAGCAAGGGAAGGCACAGGGAGAGACATGACAGGCATAGGAGAGATGGATATGAAGAGAATGGCAATGGAAGGGAGAACAGTGACGAAGATAGAGATAGGAAAGCTCACAGAGATCGAAGGCACTTCTCTAATGAACCTGAGTTATATAAAGTTTATAAAGGCAGGGTGTCAAGAGTGATGGATACAGGATGCTTCGTTCAATTAGATGATTTTAGAGGAAAGGAGGGTTTGGTTCATGTTTCTCAGATGGCAACTCGAAGAATTAGCAATGCTAAGGATGTTGTGAAGCGGGATCAGGAGGTTTATGTGAAGGTGATATCAATGTCTGGTCAAAAGTTGAGTCTTTCAATGAGGGATGTTGATCAGCATACTGGGAAAGACCTTCTTCCTTTAAAGAAAAGCTCGGAGGATGATGCTTTTCGAATGAATCCTCAAGATTCAAAGGATGGACCAGTAGCCAGGACAGGTCTTTCTGGGATAAGGATTGTGGAAGAGGATGATGCCGGATCTTCACGTAGACCTTTAAAGAGGATGAGCTCTCCTGAGAAATGGGAAGCTAAGCAGCTAATTGCTTCAGGTGTTTTGAGTGTTACAGAGTTTCCAACATATGATGATGAGGGAGATGGAGTACTATACCAAGAGGAAGGTGCTGAGGAAGAGCTTGAGATTGAGCTGAATGAGGATGAGCCTGCCTTTTTGCATGGGCAGAGTAGATATTCAATGGACATGTCTCCTGTTAAAATTTTCAAAAATCCAGAAGGTTCGCTGAGCCGTGCTGCTGCACTTCAGTCTGCACTTATAAAAGAGTGCAGAGAAGTACGAGAACAACAACAGCGCACAATGCTTGACTCTATTCCAAAGGATCTTAATCGTCCTTGGGAAGACCCTATGCCAGATTCAGGTGAACGGCATCTTGCACAAGAACTTAGGGGTGTTGGCTTATCAGCCTATGACATGCCTGAATGGAAGAAAGACGCTTATGGGAAAACCATCACCTTTGGACAAAGATCAAAGCTCTCCATTCAGGAGCAGAGGCAGAGCTTACCAATCTACAAATTAAAGAAAGAATTAATTCAAGCTGTGCATGACAACCAGGTTCTGGTGGTTATTGGTGAGACAGGTTCAGGTAAGACAACTCAAGTGACACAGTATCTTGCTGAAGCTGGTTATACTACAAAGGGTAAAATTGGATGTACACAACCTCGTAGGGTGGCTGCTATGTCAGTGGCAAAAAGAGTTGCAGAAGAGTTTGGTTGTCGATTAGGTGAGGAAGTTGGTTATGCCATTCGGTTTGAGGATTGCACTGGACCGGAAACTGTAATCAGGTACATGACAGATGGTATGCTTCTTATGGAGATTTTGGTTGATGAGAATCTGTCCCAGTATTCTGTTGTAATGCTTGATGAAGCGCATGAAAGAACTATTTATACTGATGTTCTTTTCGGACTACTGAAGCAGTTGGTGAATCGTAGACCTGACTTGCGATTGATTGTCACATCTGCCACACTGGATGCTGAGAAATTTTCAGGGTATTTCTTTAACTGTAACATCTTTACAATTCCTGGGAGGACTTTTCCAGTGGAGATACTATATACCAAGCAACCAGAAAGTGATTATTTAGATGCAGCCTTAATCACAGTCCTACAGATCCACTTGACAGAACCAGAAGGAGACATCCTTCTTTTCTTGACTGGTCAAGAGGAAATTGATTTTGCTTGCCAGTCTCTTTACGAGAGAATGAAAGGATTAGGTAAGAATGTTCCAGAATTGATTATTTTACCTGTCTATAGTGCCCTTCCTAGTGAAATGCAATCTAGGATATTTGATCCTGCTCCACCGGGGAAGAGGAAAGTGGTTGTGGCAACTAATATTGCTGAGGCTTCATTGACAATTGATGGTATTTTTTATGTAATTGACCCTGGATTTGCTAAGCAAAATGTATACAACCCAAAGCAAGGTCTTGATTCATTGGTGATAACACCAATTTCACAAGCATCGGCCAAGCAAAGAGCTGGACGCGCAGGGCGTACTGGTCCTGGTAAGTGTTACCGCCTCTATACTGAGAGTGCATATAGAAATGAGATGTCTCCTACTTCTATTCCAGAAATTCAAAGGATAAATATTGGGATGACTACTCTTACTATGAAAGCCATGGGGATAAATGATCTTCTGTCGTTTGATTTTATGGATCCTCCTTCACCCCAAGCACTCATTTCTGCCATGGAACAGTTGTACAGCCTTGGAGCATTGGATGAAGAGGGCCTCTTAACCAAATTGGGAAGGAAAATGGCAGAATTTCCTTTAGATCCGCCGTTATCCAAGATGCTGCTTGCCAGTGTGGACCTTGGTTGTAGTGATGAGATACTGACCATAATTGCAATGATTCAGACAGGCAATATTTTTTACAGGCCTAGAGAAAAGCAAGCCCAAGCAGATCAGAAGAGGGCAAAGTTTTTCCAGCCAGAGGGTGACCATCTTACACTACTTGCTGTCTATGAAGCTTGGAAAGCTAAAAATTTTTCTGGACCATGGTGTTTTGAAAATTTTGTTCAATCTAGATCTCTGAGAAGAGCGCAGGATGTCAGGAAACAGCTTCTTACCATCATGGATAAGTATGATCTCTTTCTTTTTAAATGTCATCTTTGCTTTGCCTGACCTTTTTTTGTGTTCTGCATTTATGCTATACAGTTAATCTGCACTGCCAATTGTTTTGAGGCTCTCTCTGTTAATTTAAATCTTTGCTTTTCAAATGTAAATATACATTTTTATAATGGGAAGATTATTCCCTTTGTGTAGGGGATCAGTCATCTTGTTGCCATTATTGTGACCAAGTTTTTTTGTGTGGCTCATAGCTACTATGTTGCTGTTGGTCCTATATATATATATATATATATACACGCACCTTCTTACTGGTTTGATTAAACTGGTTTCTGAAATGCTGGCTCTGTTTTTCAGGTACAAATTGGATGTTGTAAGTGCTGGAAAGAACTTCACCAAGATCGGGAAGGCTATTACTGCCGGATTCTTTTTTCACGCAGCTAGAAAGGATCCTCAGGAGGGTTATAGAACCCTAGTTGAGAACCAGCCTGTATATATCCATCCTAGTTCAGCATTGTTCCAGAGACAGCCAGATTGGGTCATGTACCACGAGCTTGTGATGACAACAAAAGAATACATGCGTGAGGTCACTGTTATAGACCCCAAATGGCTGGTTGAATTGGCTCCAAGATTTTTCAAAGTAGCAGATCCTACAAAGATGAGCAAGCGGAAACGACAAGAGCGTATTGAACCACTTTATGATAGATACCATGAGCCAAACTCATGGCGTTTGAGTAACCGCCGTGCTTGATTGATTTAATTTGTTTCTTTTAAAAGCAATTTCTTGATGCATTTTTATGCTGCCTCTTGTTTAATATGTAAATATCTCATTATATGATAACTTTGAATGTACCATGCGACTAGGAAACCTCAAATGATAATGCAGACAGTTTTTTTGGTATGTTATATTGTATATCCTTATTTCTCGGCTGGCCCTTGTTAAAGTCATTACTGTTGCTCATTTTCTGATTGTTAGTAGTGTTCCCCCTCTTATAGGGTGTTTCGGGTGACACCAGCTTGTGTCATTGAACTTCAACTTATGTGCATATTGCGTCTGTTTGTTCCAGCATTTTGCCACTCAATTTCGTAGAACCAATGTTTCTGATTAATATCATAGTGGTGGGAAGACCAGATTTTTGGTTTTTGATCATGAAAGTTTTTACGTCTTTTGTCTAAATGTCCCGCTCTTTAGGTATTTGCTCCTTTGTTGATGATGAAACGGGTTATTGAGTTATATGCGTTATGTCCTTGTCGTGTAGCAGTTGCCACTGATAATTGGAACAAAAACAGGTTTGATCTTTTTGTTCCAGATTCATAAGCATGCATTAGCCATGGATGTGCTGAGTGATGAAATTATGAGGCAGTCTTGATCTTTAATGTCCCCCCATTATTGTCTGTGTTCATATATATATATATATATATATATACACACTACTTAGTGCTACAAGTATTAAATAGTCTTATGTTGGGTGTTGGTTCTTTCGTGAGATGTCGTGTTCGGCGTGGTTCTCTTGTGCGTTTCTTGTAACGATACTTCTGGTTCTTGTGGTTCCTTAAGATGCATCCCTGATTTTCTTGGAGAAAAGATGTTTATAGCATGGATTCCTCAAGATTGCTTAAATATTTGGTTCGAATAGATGATGGCCGAAATCCTTATTTTCCTCATCATACTCATTCACCGGGTTTGGTCCTTGTTTCACAGCAACTTACTGGGGATTACTATGTCTGTATGAGCATAGCTATGTTGATTGTTTTGTTAGTAAAGAATAAGACACTGTTGACGTATCCATTCCATGCCCAAATGGTATTGATCCCAACCTCCTTAATTCTTTGGATTTGGAATAACAATACTGTGATTTCTTGGATACTTAATTCAGTTTCCAAAGAGATTTCTGCTAGTATTATTTTCTCAGAGTCTGCGTTAGAAATTTGGTTTGATTTGAGAGATAGGTTTTAGCAAAGTAATGGACCTAGGATATTTCAACTTCGTAGAGAAATCATAAATCATTGTCAAAATAAAAATTCAGTGTGTATTTCACCAAATTGAAGTCTCTTTGGGGAGAATTGAACAACTTCAGACCAGTTTGCAGTTATGGCAAATGTACTTGTGGTCGTGTTAAGGAGCTTAATAACTATTAGCATACTATATGTGATGTTATTTCTTATGGGGATTAATGATTCCTTTGCACAGGTTACGGGACAATTGTCTAGTGTCGTGCATAAGCAAAGCTTTTCCTTCATTTCTAAAGAAGACAGGCAAAGAATTATAAGCATTCAGATTAATTCTGAAGCAAATAATTCCATGGCATTTAAATTTTACTAAAGGAATGAAGTTGCTTCTTCCAAAGGTTACAAGAACTCTCAGAAAGAAAGACCATTATGTACACATTGAAACATCTGTGGACATACGATTGATCATTGTTATAAACTTTATGGATATCCTCCGACGAATAAATTGAATTATTCTGGACCTAAGCCTAAGTCGCGATTTTCAAGCAATAATTCCTTAAATGACATGACTAACCAAGTTTGTGGTGTGATCAATACCTCTAGTGAAGAAAAAGGACGTGCTAGTTCTTTCCTACATGGCCTTAGCAATACCAAGTGTAATCAACTTATGCCTATGCTCTCTACACATATGGCTTCAGCTGCTAAAGTTGAGAGGCCTGATTGTTCTAGCAATTTGAATTCAGGTATTTATCTCTCTACTTATTCTCAACATAATAATAATAATAAAAAAAATGATTCTATTTGGATTGTTGATTCTGGAGCATCCAAGCATATATGTTGTAATGCTTTGCTCTTCACATCTTAGAGACCAAAACTTAACTAAAAACCTAACAAACTAACATACAAGAATAAATATTATAATACTCCCCCTCAAGATGGACTGTGAATGTCTTTCACAAACATCTTAGATAGAAGAGAAAAGTGATGGAAAATTTGCACAAAACACAAGCCAAACAATTCAGAATTATAAAGTTACAAATGTGGAATTTATAAATTTAGAACATAGATGTTCTTGTTATAATTATGTTGTTTGTATGATTTTGATAAGCAAAAGAATACATTATAATATATAAATTTAGAGCATATATTGATCCATTGCAATTCGATTACGAGAATCTAGCTGATCTTTTTGGGAGAGTATAAGTGGCTTTATCTCACTATTTTGGTTTGATTAAAATTATGACAACTCATTTGCCTCTTATTAAATCAAGCCTCTCATATAACTTAGAGATTCATTACCCAGCATCAGAGTTAGGTATCTATATACATAAATTATTTTCACTAACACTCTAGACCAAATTATAAAGTATATCAAATAGGTTCCTCTAACATAAACTTTATGAAGATCTTAATACAGACCTAATTATAGGTAACACTTATGTCTCAAAAATATGCATATATATATAATACTTAATATGTTAGTCCACCCAAATGATTGTTAGCATTCAATATTATTTATAAAATAACTAAATAAATATATTATAATGCCAATGCTAACAAAAAGAACTTGGTAGATGGCAAAGCCTTTGTAAAAAGATCAACCAATTATTGTGAAGAATGAATAGGCATGAGTTTAATGAAACCATTATCAATCTTATCACGAACAAAGTGACAATCTATCTCTATATGCTTTGTACGCTCATGGAAAGTAGGATTGCTAGCAATATGCACGGCCTCCTGGTTATCACAAAACAAAAGAGCAGGAGAAACATTAGAACTATTGTGATCTGAGAGTAATTGGTGCAAACAGATAAGCTCACTAGTGGTGACACCCAAAGCCTGATATTCCGCTTCTTCAAAAGAATGAGAAACTGTGAACTGTTTCTTGGCTTTCCATGACACCAAGGAGCCTCCTAAAAAAAATGCAAAGCACTGTGATAGACCTCCTTGAATCCAAGCACGCACCCCAATTTGCATAGGAAAAAGCTTTGAATTGAATGCATTCTGACTGCTACATATCTTATTAATCGAACTCCTTCTCCTATTTTACAACACAAGTCACCAATTGAATTGCTATATAAGTTTGAGGTGGATCATTCTTTCCTTGGAGTTTTTGGATTTCTTGCTTTTGCTTCGACCTTTTCATCCTCGAGGACTAAGTTTCAGCCTAGAGCAAGACCATGTTTATTTTTAGGTTATTCTCTTAGAATCAAAGGTTACAAACTGTCGGATGTAAATTCTCTAGCTCTACAGAGTTGTTGCCAATCCTCTCCTGCTCCTTTTGCCACTATTGTTTTGCCCATGCCAAAGTTAGACGTGCCCTCTTTGTCAACCACTGAGTTTGTTTTTCCTTCTGCCAATAATATTTCCAATGGTCCTAACATTTTGCCCTCTTTGCCTAACATTAATATTACTCCTATAAGAAGGTTCAGTAGGCTCTCTAAACCTCCTTCATATCTAAAAGATTACCATTGTCACTTTATTTCACATTCTTCATCTCCATTATCTTCCCAAAGACATACCGTATCTTTTACAACATTATTTATCATATTGTAATTTGATTTGGTTTCATTTTACATATAAAATCAAATTGAACAATTTGTTATTTTTTAAAACCAAACTTAACGATTCGGTTTAGTCAAGTATCAATAAATGGCCAAACTAACCATCTAGATTGACCATTTGTGCTTTGATTTAGTTTCATTAATTTTACACACAAATTCAAACCAAATGATTTGTCTTTCTTTCTTTAAAACCAAACTCGGCAATTCAATTTAGCCTATAACCACCCTAGAGGAAATAGAGAAATATAAACCTGAAGACAAGAGAAATTAAGAAAAGGCAAGAGAAGAAGAATGTTTTATTCACTATGTCCTTAAGGGAAGTGTTAAACAAGAAATGCAAGCTGAGGCAAGGATAAAAGAGGACATGCCCAAGCATGCCATAACTCAAAATTCAAAGTCTTTAAACTGGGAAAATTTATGTTTCATTTTTAAGTAAATTATACTTCCTTCTTTTAGAACTATAAAAATACGCTCGCCCTTTAGTCAAGTGGATTTCATATCAAAGGTCCTCTCAATTTCATATCTTGTGTTAGTTTATGATCCAACATTCCAATTTCTTTGTTCATTCTTCTAGAAACATGTGGATAGATTAATTACTACTTTAGAGTTTAGGCTTTCCATATTTCCGAAACAATCAAAATTTCACTATACTTTCTTTTTATCTTGAAGCAAGCAAAGTAACAAGAAATTTGTTTTTTGCTACTGATTTCTTCCTCGTTGACCGTCACTAAAACATAAAGCTGAAGATTAGAATAATCTATTTAAATGCAAAATTCATGAAGCCTTTCTTGCAGATGATGACACGTATGTCCTAGAAGTCTGGAACCTAAAGTTTTCTCTTTATTTCCTATTACATAAAACAAAATATTTTACAAAAAAAATTATAAACAGCAACAAAAACCCGTGTGTTAACATAGGTCCTTCCTAAACTAAGAAGACACATAGTATTAGTTACTAAAATGTGAGATTTTATTGTAAAAGTATTTGAAATTGAATAAATTCAGAAATTTGAGTAAATTGAGTAAGAATAGTGTTTTGGGTATTTCTACTAGAAGTCTATTGCTTTCTTCGTGCTTCATTGCAATGGGTAATTGTGTAATATAATAAACTACAGCAACAAAATGTTTTGCATTTTGCATTGAGTAAATTCCGTAAGAATCATCTTTTGTAGGCATGGCTCACACAAATACATGGGGCCATATGGCTTCATTTAGAATGTTGGATTAGTCATCAGACCACCAAACGAATGGTTGGGGTTGCAACTATAGAGAAGGCAAAAGTTAGAGGATTACCAAGTCTCAAAATTTTTACCATTTTATATCTATTTCTTTCTAACCTTATCTCATAAAATTTTTGAAAAAGTTTAGAGGATCCAAATCCGTATACCAGAGACTTAGTGTGTAAATGGAGTACTTGTGAATTTACAGTTTTTTAAATTTTTATTATAAGTTTTCCATTATAAAATTTTTACCATTTTATGTCTATCTCTTTCTAACTTTATCTCATAAAATTTTTGAAAAAGTGTAGAGGATCCAAATCCGTATACCAATGACTCTGTGTGTAAATGGAGTGCTTGTGAATATACAGTTTTTAAAATTTTTGGAAAAGGCAATCACACAATGTTATCTTATAAGAAATATATAATTATTTTTAAAAATTATACACTCATTTTTTGATTGTCGAAGCTGATAACAAAATATACAATTAAGAGAAAAAAGCCACATTTTTTTATGGTCATTTTGCCCCTTGTATGTGTACATTTTAAAGTGTTACCTCTACTTGTTTTGCTCAACGCATAAGGAGCAAAATGTTTTCTGTAATTTAACGAATCTTTTGTGAGATAAATGATGTGTCCTAATGGACTTTATTTGTTTTTCATATTCTATTTTTCTTCACTCATTATTTTTATTATTTGTACAACAAATAATGCCAGGATAAAATTTCATAAAAATATTAACCTTTGCTTGAACAATTCTTTTATCCTGAAATGTGTTAAATAGTGGATTTTGACCCTTTTTCTCTTCTATCCTGGTCCTTAGTTTTTGGATGATGTCTTGGGGTCACCTTTGGACTCTTTGAAGCTTGCAAAGTTACTTTTAAAGAGGTGAAATCATCTAAGAAGCTTGAGCAAATGTGAGGGAGCCTTACCTTTTGTGTCTTATTTGTTATGGTTCTGTTCTTAGAGTTCAATTATTATAACTATGTGAGAATTATAATGATATGTGGTATGTTAGAAGTCTACTTGTTTTTACTTAAGCAAAGTATCGCTTTGATTTGGGGACAATGAGTATAAGAAAGAATAGAAATCATGTGTGTTGCATAAGTAAAGTGAATGGCCTTATATGATGAACATGAGAAATGCACAATATAGCATAAAGGAACAAAAGTGTGCCCACATGGATAGTTAATGTGTTTGCTTCTTGACTATGCATAGTTGTAAGTTAATGTCTATGTATGCTGTCATATAGATCGAGATAAGATTTCAGGACCTATGCATGATCAATGTCAATAAATGTTTACGGAGGAGTATAAAATATGTTAACTCCCAAAACTAATATTAACACAAATGTAATTTGTCACTAGGGTAAAATATGTGATCAAGTATATGTGCTTAAATGAAGCATATAGATGTATTCACTTTTGCTTGGCTAGAATATGCTCGATTATGTAGAAAAGGACTAATTGGCCATTTTAAAGAAAACAGTAAATTATTCTTGTTAGAAGAATTCTCTGTAATCATTATCCTAATGTGCATGTAATAGATTTCTATGCTATGTGAGGATGAAGTACAAGTTTATAAAGAGTGATTCATATGATTAAGATCCACAAGTAATGATGTTGTGAATCGTGGCTACGCTTGCAATTTCATGTGAGGACATGTGTTGTGCATTATATGTATCGTTAAAATGTGATGGGAATATTTCCTTTGTGGTTGGTTTCGTTATCCTCGGTCTCACTTTGCTGCCAATACAAAAAGGAGAAGCGAGTAGTGGTATATTTCCATGCTTGTGGTCATGAGTTGTTAGGGACCTCGATTGGCCTTCACGCGGTTGCCTACGAAGCCTCGTGACTTCGTGGCATGGTGAGAGGAGGATAGAGGAGGGATATTTTCTCAATGCCACTATTGGTCATTAAGGGAAAGGGGAACCAATGTAAGAGAATCTTAAAATTTGCGTCATGTGTATGTGAATGCAGTTGAGCTTCGATGTCCCCGATCCTACATTGTCGCACTCATAATAGGGCTTGTGCATTGTAGCCGTGAGTTATTTGGGAATCGATTGGCTTCCGACCCTTGTGTAAAGATTAAATAGTCATGTATTAAATGTTAGAAAAATGGGTATCATTGTGAATAACTCATAAAGTCTTGCATCATGAGAAATGAATTAAATTAAGTGCATTCTCATTTGCATCTTCACTTGCCCAATAATTTGTATGTTAAGTAGAGATATAAGTTTAATGTTATGTCAATACTCATTTTATAATTGCAAAGCCTATTTGTCAAATGGAATTGTTGTAATAGTTAAATATGAACAAGTCTTGGGTGTATATTGTTAAAGTTGACTCAAAATGTGATTAAATGCTCTCCCTACACTTTACTGAGTAAGTATGAGACGTAATGCATGAAGTCTACCAAGAGATAATATATTTATGTAACATGAATAAATTTGCATAGAACTCAATTGTTCATCCTTGATATCGTAGTCTGCATGTCTTATACTTTGTGTATAGGTAGGTTTTATAGTAAGTCTCGTGATTAGATTCACCCCCTCATAGTTTCAAGTATGGCAAACCCCAAAATCCAAAGGTACGTGTACTCGAAGACCTTCCCCTTGTTCGGAGCACGAAATTATCTTAGATAGTTCCTTTTTATTATGTAAGTAGTTAGAAATCTCTAGAAAGACTTTATAATCGGATAGGTCACTCTATGTTGTGTAAATGAATACTTGAGAAATGTTTATGAATTGAATTTTATTTAAGAATAGTACAATAAACATGTAATTATGAATTTATGAAACATATTACTCAGTTAATAAAGAGATTTTGAGTTGTAGAAAGTTAGACTTGCAGCAATATAGTCAAGGCACTGTTTGCGCTAGTCATAAACCTGGTTTGAGGTTGTGACAAAGCTCTGAAGAGACTGACTTTAATACTTAATGGTTTTTCTCATTTTTGTTGCTACTTGCTGCAATCCTATTTCCAATGCTAGTGCCTGCCAACCTTGCGTATATCAGGAAGGGGAAGAGACCCTTTTTTCCATTTTCCAAAGCTATGTTGCATAATGAAATTTAATTTTGAAAAAAATATATTTTTTATTTTAAAAATCTATGTTTTGAATTTTTTATTATAAATATATATAATATTAAAAATAAAAATTAATTCTCATCATGATATTATCTTGATTGAATTTATAAATTTATATTTAAAGTAGACCGGTTCGATCATGATTCAAAAAAGTCTGACCATTGACTTTTAAAATAGTGTGTTCACTAGTACAATAATCGATCCGATTTTATGAACATTAATAATTTCTTTATTTGATTTCCTATAGTAACATGTTTTATTATATATTTATACTTATTTCACACATATGCAAGAAACCACCGGCAAGTATTTAACCAAAAAACAAAAAAAAAAAAGAACGGAGGGGCCTTGGCCTGCTTCTAAAATCTAAATACATGGCAGTTATTTGTAAAATGATCAAAATATTGAGAATATTTCTTCATTTTTTTCCAAATATTTTCTTTTGCATGTTAAAGAAGGGAGATTATAATACCATCTTTGTATTCTAATGATGATTACTTATATTTTTAAGCCAAAAAAAAAGACTAAAACTTTATTTTAATCCCTCACATATGTCTTTTTTTTAATTTGGTCCCTCACAAATTTTATTTCTTCATTTTTTCCAGATATTTTCTTTTGCATGTTAAAGAATGGAGATTACAATACCATCTTTGTATTCTAATGATGATTACTTATATTTTTAAGCCAAAAAAAAGACTAAAACTTTATTTTAGTCTCTCACATATGTCTTTTTTTTAATTTGGTCCCTCACAAATTTGGTCTCTCACAAATTCTAATATTCTCAATTTAGTCCCTAACAGATTTTTATTTTCAATTTACTCTCTTATAAATCAAAATTTTTTTGATTTGGTCCCTCACAAATCCAAACATTTTCAATGCAATCTCTCATAGAATTTCATTTTAAATTTTTCTTTTCATAGATCCAAATGTTCTCAATTTGATCCCTTACATGTTTTTATTCTCAATTTTCTCTCTCATAGATCTAATTTTTTTTTTAATTTGACCTCTTACAAATCCAAACATTCTCAATTCAAACTCTTACATATTTTCATTTCAATTTACTTCATCACAGATCCAAATGTTCACAATTTAATCATTCTATATGATTACATTAAATAATTCAACAAATGTTCTAATTGAGAAACTTAAATTTATAAAAGAACAAATTGAGAATGAAAATATGTAAAAAATTAAATTGAAAACATTTGATTTGAGGGGAACTAAAGACCAAACTCCAAAAATAAAAAAAAATAAAAAAAAGAGAGATACTTTAAAGTACCTCATTGAAACACATATATGCATATATATATATATATATATATATCCCAGAGAGTCAGAAACGAGAGCAAAGTACTAGGTCTCGAACCCAGAGCACTCCAGACGACTCACAGAGAAGACTGCCAGAGCGCTGCAGGGAAGACTAGTGACTTTGGAAGCAAAGAATAAGTACTTAATGCAAAGAAACGAACTCAGACAAATTTACCAAATTTATTTATTTGAATGAAAACCTTGAAAGTAACTTACACTCTCCTCTCTTTCATGTTTCTAAAATTAAATTTTGTTTTCATCTACTTTCAACGTATACACTCCTTTTTTACAATTGTGAAATTATTAACTTTTGTTTAATTTTATATTTTTTTTATTCATAGAGTTTGTTACATTTCCTTTTATATATACATATATATTTGGTAACTTAATGAAATATATTTTTTGGCTAAAATATTTTCTATCAACTTAAAAATGTTAACTTTTATATATTATGATGCTTTTTGTTTTGTTGTTAATGCAAAATAAAATGTCACAAATATTTTATTTTCTTGTAAAAAAATAAGAAACACCAAATATATATACTTAGATTAATAAATGACACTTTAATAAAAATATATGGTATTTGGTTACTAAATATTATAAAATTCTGTAACAAGTCTCTGAACAAAAGATCTAACATTGAATTAAAGTGTAATAATTTGACTGTTATAGGAGAAAAGAGCATTTATGTTGAAAATAAAAAAGAAAATAATATAATTTTAAACACTTATAATTAAAAAAAAGGAGGTATAATTAATTCAAACAATTATCTCCCTAGCTCAAGCATTGGTTGCCAAGGCTTAAGATTTAGTGGTATTTATCGGTTTAAAGTAGATTGAATTAATCACTTTGACCAGTTGATCCAATCTAACTAGATGTGAAAAAATCTCATTCAATTATTCTAATCATTTTATATAAATTCAAACTAACTCAATCCTGCTATAATCTGTTTAGATTGAATTAGATTGGATGGTCATTTCTTTTTTAAGTGTTCATACAACTTTAAGATTGAACATTAATTTTTTTTATTTGCAAATCTCAATAATAAAAATGGACATTTTTAACAATAAAAGGGTTCTTTCTACTTTTTAATGTTTTGTTAAAAATAAACTATATTAAATATATATTATCTATAAAATATAAAATGTATTATATAATATATAACATATTTAACAAATTAATATATTATGTAATCAGTTGTTGGTTTATACTAAATGACTATTATGATAATCGAATAACTAATCTGATTAAATTAGTTTTTTTTCTTTTTTTTTTAAATTTCATCTAATCAATATCATCACTTAATTAGTTTTAGTTGAATTGAATCTATTCAGTGATTAGAATTGAATCTAATTGAATTTGAACAACCCTAACAGAACAAAGGAGAGATTGCTCTATTCATTTTGATTTAGAAATGAGGGATGGGCATGGGTTTAAGAGTATATATGTTCCTATATGTACATGTTAATTCACTTTTAATTTAAAAATTGAACTTAATTATGACAACGAATAATAAAATGTTCTTAAATGTATATCATAGAACAAAAAGGCATGGATAAACATTCAGAATTGATTAGAGAAACGGTAGAGTGAAATTCAATTTTTTTTTTGGCTTTTATTAAGCATATTTTTTATCCAATAAGATAAAAGATTAATGCCTTTTAGATTTAGCATAAATGGTAGAGTACTCTTTCCTAAATTCGTGTCTCCATTAATTAAGCATTTATTATTTATGGGATTCAAATAATTACTATTACGATAATCAACCAATGTTGGGCAATTAAACACAATCTTTAAGCGATTGAGTTAAAATCTGTAATTGTGTGGTCTGACTGAACAAAATTCTAGTGCTCCAAAAGTAATGAATTTTTAGTGCTTCCTCTTAAATTTTGTCATTTGTCCCATTATTCCAAATCACCATTTAACAGATACTGCATCCAATTAACAGAAACGAAAATCCAAATAAGGAAAAAGTAATCAGTTGATATATTTTATTTCCTAATTTTCTCTCCTTTATTTTTTCCCCATTTTAGTTAGGACAGATTTTAGGTTTTCCTTATCTTTGAATTGAGGGTTAAAAAAAAAAAAAAGAAGTTCTGGTTACATTTTATATACCATCTCGTTACATCTTAAAAATGTGGACACAAGATGCTAAAATAAGGTTTGGTAGAGGTGAAAGTAGCAAACACACTCGTGAATCAATCTGAAGGAATTAGTTTAGTATGAGTCAAATCATGCACAAAGCTACTAAACAAGACTGGCGGAAGATCACCAAAGAGTAGTATAAAGAGCTTAGAAAGAATGGTAAAAGATGTCAAGTGATTGAACTCTACATTGTTGGGATATTTGAACAAAATCCCACATCGATTAAAATTAGGGAAGATAATGAGTATATAAGTATGGTTGATATCTCTATTAGTATGAGGCATTTTGAATAATATCTAAAAACAAATCTATAAGTACTTAGGTTCAAAGTGGATAATATCATATTAATGTAAAGACATATGTAAATTCCATACTTTCCTAACATCTACTTGTGAAAATATTGAAGTAGATATTGGGGTTATTAAGAAAGTGAATGAAACATGTTAGGGTGAATTAACTTCACAAAATATATTGGACCCACGGTGTGTTAGGATGAGGGGAGTCACAATTGCTAGACTTAAAAGTCAACTAAAAAATGATGGAAGAGAAGTACATTTCAACTGCCAGATTAAGCCTCAAGGTGCTAATTAATTAATCTAAGCTAAAGAGAGCGTAATTAGATTGAAAAAGGTTAGTGATCTAATTAGTAGGTCAACAGCATACTTTCTACTTTCTTTACATTATAATTTGTGATCATATAATTCTTGATTTTTATTTTTGCTACAATTTAGGTAAACCTTTAAGTACTAATGAAGTTAACACAACACCTCCAACCAATGTTTAGATTTCCATCTTTTCCTTATAGAAAGCATATCCTTCTTATACTTGAAAAGTATAAAAGACTCTTCCTCTAACGTGGACTATTTGATGCGTTACATCTTATGGTCTATATTTTTCTTATATTTTTTTTTTACTTTTTTTCTTTTAAATTTACTGATCATCTGATTTTGGTCAATGATTATCAAATTGATCAATGTCTAATATAATTTTAAAAATTTAAAAAAAAAAAAGGAAAACATGAATCATTATATACATATCCAATAGTTTACGTTAGTGTAGAAGTCTCCTATGCTTATCAAGAGAGATTTCGCTTCCTTTCTTGTGTCCCTGAACTTTTACAGACATGGGAAATGGATTGTTTAACGTAGAGGGAGGCAATATCATCGTGACGTTGAATTATGACCCTTTGATCAGCACCAATCCAACAATTTCGCATATGTCCATGTTGTCTCCTCATTTTGACTGAAAACAGTGCCTTATTTGTTCTATGTCATCCACACGCGTCCACACAAGCCTTCCTCGTCATGCTTTGTTTCACAAGTCTCTCTGTGTATGTGGGACTCTTGGTTACTCTCTCATTGTTTCTCTCTGCCTCGCACTTTCTCTCTCTTTTTGACTCTATCTCTTACTCTATGCTATTACCGTGTTTGCAGAGGCCCTTGTTTCAGGGCCGAAAAATAGGGGGATATGCTCTGTGATGATCCCTTCCATTCACTTATCGAAGTTGCTTCGCAAACTTGCACCTCTCTCTAGCTCTAATTCCATTGCCTTCATCACTTCACAGCCCATTTTCTCCATAACCATATGTATATATCTATATATTTATATGTGTGTGTGTATGTGTGTGTGTGTGTGTGTGTATGTGTGTGTGTGTTATTGTTTTGTTAAGATGGCAAGCAAAGGAGAAGGGCTTTGTCTCTATGCTACTAGATATATTTGAAGGAATTTATAAACAATTCCTATATACAAATATTACAGATAGCTCTATAACATATATGAATAACAATAAACATATGCTTACATAGGACAGCAGCAGAACTCATGATAATCGGGTATAAGTATGAGAGAAGAAAAGACAAATAAAACAACAAAGGAGAGCAAAAATGCCCTCTTGGCCTAATATACTTTCAAAGGGTGTTACTTCAATGGGACTGCTACACCACATATATAGGCAGAGAGTAGGGACCCTCATTGTGAAACCCTAGTGGGCTGATATTCTCATAATTAGTTAGCCCACACAAGGCTCAATTTCAATTAAATAAGGATTGTTTAATTTATAAAAGAATTTATAATTAACCTATTATTAAAACTGGATAATACATATAAATAAATAAATATATGTACAGATAAATATGATTTATAGTAGTCCATATGGAAAATCTAACAATCTCGCACTTGAACAACATAAATCATTAGTTTAAAAGATAAATAATTTCTAAATTTAATAATACAACAAAATTAATATGTCAATTATGAGTTGTCACTATAAGTTAACAATCCTCAAGTCAAATCAAGATGTAATAAGTATTTGACAATGCAAAAACCATGTCCAATAGGGGCACTGACATCTTACATGTCAAGATCCTCAACAAAAGATTTGACTAATATCTAAAACTAGTGTCAGAACATACATTACAAAGATGTGATCCTTGTGCATACCTAACCAATGGTCCAAGCATCTGAAAATGCTCTAAGAGATATGATAGTATAAGTGATGTCATCTCAAACGTCTCTCATAAGAATGACAATAAGTAAATATTAAATTTCAGACTCCTACTAACCTAAAACATCAAAAGACTTAACTAAATCTAAATAAGCTATATGATTCTGAAGAGCTCTAACAGTTAAGCCTTTAGTTAGTAGATCTGCTAACATGTTCTTTATAGCAAGATGCTCAATACGAGTCTGAAACTCTAAAATTTTCTCTCTAACAAACAAATATTTAATATCAAAGATCTTTGATTAATAATAGCTTTTATTGTTTTGACAGAAAAGCATAACAACAATATTGTCACAATATATTACAAGTGGCCTAGAAACTAGAGATTAAGATTTTCAGCCACATGGCTTGATAAGTAGCCTCATAATAAGCGATATACTCTGCCTACATGGTATAAGTAGCTGTAAAAGTCTGTTTAACACTCTTCCAAGAGATAGCTACTCATGTCATCATAAAAAAATAAAGTCTGAAGTAGACTTTCGATCATAAGGGCAACCATGCTAAATAAGAATCAGAATAATCAATGACTTGAAGTTGATTAGACTTCCTATAGGTCAACACATGATCCTTGATTCCCTGCAAATATCTCATGACTTTTTTACGGCCTTCAAATGACCCAAATCTGGGTTGTTCAAGTATATCCCTAAAGCATTAATAGCAAAAGCAATATTGAGACGAATACAAAATTGAGCATACATTAATCAACGGATGCATATGGGATCTTTTTGCTTTTTGGAATGATCTATCTAATTGACTTCTTCATTGTGTATTTCAACACCATGAGATACACTATGTTTGAGTGTTCTCATTTTTTACGAGAAACCTTTTCAGTAATAGTGGATGAGGTAGTAAGAGCACCAGGCTCTTCTTCTATCAAAGCCAAGTCCATATTAGTGATAGCTAAATAGAAATCTAGAGATTATTGCCAATCCTCAAAATTAGTCTCATTCAAAGTCTTAACAGAAGTCAAGCATAGGTAAAGAAGGTTGGCATGATAACAACAAAAGGAACATTTAATATGCACGATGTGATCATACAATAAGAGAATTAAATGATTCCTTATACACAACCAATCATGCCCTCTAGAAAAATTTTCTTACTTATCATGGTCTGGCCTAAGGATCTCGAACCATAATAAATAAGAAATGTAATAATTATAATACAAAAATCTTATATTACCAAAGTTTCTAATACCGATAAGGTAATTAAAAGATAATTGACATAAGTATAAAACTAACAATGCATTGTACAACAAATTATATTAATGATAACATACTGATAGGATATAATTATTATTAATGTAATAAAATAATGATTAAATAAATAATCATTCAACTCACAAAATTTGTATAATTGTACCCACGATAGATGAGTTTACAGTTATACAAAATATCAGCAATTATATTCAAAAAAATATAATAAATAATATCATGCCTGATGAAATTATTCAATTCGCATATAGACAAAAAATTAATCTCTTGATTATGACACATCAACAGGGAGAGTATGATATACCAATGTGCCACTAGCAGAGTTAAGAATACTTATTAAAATTCAGGCTCCAAAAACTGAGAGTACAATATTTAAAATCACAAACTTACTCCCACTAGACATCATGTAAAAACACTAATGAGAGACATATTCTCATTGAAGCTTGATCAAAGTGACAACATGGTGAAATTTTAGGTACTATTGCCTCAAAGCCAATTTCAAAACGTATATGAATCTCTTTAATTTACATACTAGATACTTTTGACTATATTTCTGAAAAAACAATCAGGTTGATCCATGTACACATCATTTAAAAAACCATTGTTTAAGAATGTTGTTTTAACATTCATTTGGTGAAGCTTTAGGTCAAAATGAGTCACCAAGAATTAGGAGAAATATAAACCAAATTATATTCAACCCATATACAAAAATGCAATACCGAAAAAGGAGAAATATTTACCACAAGAAACACACATTAATGTTACTCTGATAGGGTATGTACACTAATGGTATTTCAAAATAAATTATTTATTATCACCATAATTGCTATTTTCCCCTTTTTAAAGCCATAATTATTTTGAAAAAAATAAAGAAATATATATATATATATATATATATATATATATATATATATATATATAATTTGTAAAAATAGCACAAAAGATTAGACCCACTATAGGCGAGCTCACAACCTCACAAATTATTCAAATAACATCTTTGGATAACCAAAATAATTTGGCAAAACATTTAGAAACAATTCACAATAAAGGAATACAATTTAAGTAATCAAATAATTGTAAATTGTCTCTAAAATAATTAAAATATACAATAGTGCTACTAAGAGAGAATGTGAGGGATATTTAACAGACAAAAATATCCACAATTCCTATAAAGTTTTCAGGCCAAATTTCAAAAAATACAATATACCTCAATTGTGATCAGAAGTTTTGTGATCATATATATACCAATTCAATTTTCATTCTTGATCTCCTTATCTCAATCACGTCAATTTATATTAAAGAAAATCACCAATTTGAAAACTAATTCATATATATACATATATACAAATATAAATACCTGAAGGTTGTAATATGTATATACTAAATTTGATCACATAATCACTAATTTGGAATTCAATCATAAGTGATAAACAAACTCAGTTGATCAAAAAAAAAAAGATCAATTAAAATATCAGTACGTAATTGCCATACATCATCAATTGTCTCCAACGAGAATATTGAATACACTGGATCAATGATGTTGATGACAGATATGTACAATCCCATACATATGATGACTTAACATCACAAATTCTATCGATTATGTTATTATATTATATATTAGTGAAAATTCCAAATTCAATCCCAAAAAATTGGACATAATTAATAAACATGGTCAATCAATATATAATATATGAACATTACTAATATATAGAAGATTACGTCCAAGCAATTATCGGGATTGACTATGTTAATTTTCCATATGGTTGAATCATAAATTTGGGATTATCAAATTCAATCCTAAATATATACATAATTAACTACAAACTATAATTGTAAATATATGTAGTGATTATGTAATCACGTGATTGAATTCTAAATTCATGGTTAATGTGATAATAATTCACAATAATAACCAAATATTCATTATCTCTAAGTATTATCATGAAATAATTAATACCATGTATATTTGATTACACATATATCAACACATAAATATTCAATCTCTTCATGTAATTTATAATTGGAAAAAATATGTCAATCAACGTAATTGAAATAATCTCAAATATATAAATCACAAAATTTAATTAAATTAGCATTCATGTGAAATTTCAATCCGTTTGATTCAACTCATGTAATTGAATCCCAAGTTCAACCCAATTTTAAAATTGACGTGATCAATTCTAAACTCATGTCGATTTCACTTATGAACCCCAGTTTAATTGAATCACGTGTATTACATCAATTGATATTCAATTGAATCATATAGGTGGTTAAATCACAAATCATATATATATAAAATTTTGGAATTATAGATCTCCAAATTTATAATTGAATCCACGCTATACAAGGTATAATCACACAAGCATACGAAATAAGGGGAACAACAAGAAACTAGATAGATTGGGTATAACAACTCAAAAGGAAATCGTGTACCCATGATTATACACTATGCATTGAATAAAAAAAACATTCATGTATCCACAATCGTGTGCCCAATACATATAACTTCAATCAATTAAAGATTCATCACTCTGCATACAAGGTGATGATTCACAATGTGTTGATTATGTAATTCAATAAGTATAATTCAGTCATTATATATATATATATATAGATATATAGATATATATATATATATATATAGATATAGATATATATATATATATATATATATATATATATATATATCAATAATTCAATTTTTTAAATTCTCGTCGGAGTATAAGTCACAATATCACGTATCCAATGATTGAATGTATATAAGTGATTGAATCAATTATATATGTATATGTTAATTTTATCACCAAAGCATTTTTATCCTAATTTGAAAATTACATATACATGATCAATAGAAACATAATCACAGATTGAGAATTATAATAATCACAAATATTATATAAATTCTCAATAATCATAATTTGAGAAAATTCTCATTAATCATAAACAAAACACAAATTTAGGGTTCGATAGGAAAAATCCCTTATGAACCCTAATAAAAGGAATTTACCCAAATCACAATAATTTTCCCCAATCAATATGAACGAATATAATCATCATATAATTTTAATTTCATACAGCCATAGAATAATCTATAAATCAGGCCTTGATACTAATTAAAGGAATTTATAAACAATTCCTATATACAAATATTGCAGATAGCTCTATAGCATATACAAATAATAATAGGCATATGCGAACCTGGGGCAACAGTAGAATTCATAATGATCGGGTATAAGTATGAGAAAGGAAAAGGAAAATAAAACAACTAAGGAGAGTAAAACTGCCCTCTTGGCCTAATATGCTTTCAGAGGATGTTATTTCAATGAGACTGCTACACCATATATATAGATAGAGAGTAGGGACCCCTGCTTGTGAAACCCTAATGGGTTGACATTCTCATAATTAGTCAGCTCACACAAGGCCTAGTTTCAATTCAATAAGGATTATTTAATTTATAAAAGAATTTATAATTAACCCACTATTAAAACTGGATAATACATATAAATAAATGAATATATGTCTGGATAAATATGATTTATGGTAATCCATATGAAAAATCCAACAATATTGAGTTCTGTTTGGTAGTGATGGAGATGAGTTCAGAGAGAGAGAGCAAAAGGAAGATGTGAGGCTTTTTATTTTTGAAGAAAATACGAAGAAGATTCCATTTGAGCCATCTCCCATATCCACACTTGCTTATTCTTTGTTTATTTGTTTAATTATTATTATTATTACAGGTCTGCAAAGACGGAGGCTCATGAGTCGTGAGAAAATTCCACAAGAGGTTGATTTGTAATGGGTGATGAGCGATGTGGCACATGCAATACACGAAGGGTGAGGATTTGCCTAATCAAAGGGTCACAATTTAACGTCACCGCAACCTTGTTTCCCTCTATGTCAGACAATCCATTTTCTTCATAAGACTATTAATTGGAGTGGCCTCATTCGCAAGAACTTTGAATGTTTGAATGGTAAGACATCGAGCAGAGACTGCATTGACTGCTTTAATTTGTATAATGGGTATGAGAATCAGAGGTTTGGGAAGGCTATAAGTAAGAATGATTTTGTGATTGATGATGATTTAAGGTTGGGAATGGAAGGAATCAAAGTAGAGCTTGACATTTTAGGTGGGTTTGGTTCTTTTGCAGCAAGAATGGTCAAGAAAAATGTCACACTCTGAATATTGAAGTCCCATTCAATGAATTCATAGTTGCAGGAAGGCTTTTTTCCTTTGTTCTTAAGCTTAACTCATAGGTTTCCATTCTCTGACAATGTGTTTAATCTGGTTCTTACTAGAAAAGTTGGAGTTTTTAATGTTTGATGTTGATCAAGTTTTAAGAGCTGGAGGTTTGTTTTGGGTGGATAATTTCCATTGTACTAATGGTGACTAGAAAAAAAAAGTGTTGAGTTGTTTGATTGAACAGTTTGGATATAAGAAGTTGAAATGAGAAGGGTTATGGAAAAGAAGGTCAATGATGATCATAAGTCTCTAGTGGTTCTCAAGCTGTGTTATTTGCTCTTCTTCAGGAGCCTACACAACGCTTAGGCTTCAAAGCTTATGCAACAAACAAACAGCTAGAATTTGTGATTAGTGCATGAGTTGTTTCTTATATCTAGATCTGAGGTTGCATGTAATATATCTTGTTTTCCTAGTTATTTTATATCTCTTATGTATATGGATACTAGCTATTTTCACCTATAAATTGGTAGGAAATGAATTATAGTAACTATACAAATTGGCCTTGTATTGACCAAGTTAGTTCTTATAAGTTATAAATTCATTACAAATCAATAATTTTGTAGGATTAAATTAATATTTATTTATTTTTGATAAAGTGACTCAATAATAATACTTGACGATTTCATATCATAATATATTAAGATTGAATCATATAAAGTTAAACTTTTAAAAAAATCAACTCATATAAATATTAATATAATAAAATGAAATATTATAATTTCTATGGTTTCGTAGTTAAGGATTGATTTTAGTAGTTAAAATACTTAGCTGCAATAAATTGACTTTGAATATAGTAGTGTCAAAATGGGCCAAAGCTTGGGGGCTAGCACATGCCCACTTGTATTCGGGCCAAGAACTCCCAGGATGAGATTAACTGCTCATACCCAACATTTTCCCAAAATTTAAGAAAGTTTCATCATGCCAAACCATCCAAGGTCATGCCTACTCTTTAACATCCTTCATCACAAACCTAATAAGGCATTCACTTTATAAAAATGAGTTTCAATTGTAGAATACACTACTCAAACAAGAATTTATCCAACAATCTCATGCTAGGGTTTCAAAAGTGAAGCTAGAGAAGTGGAGGAGATGGTCACTTACATTGAACCTTAAAGACACTGGTGGTTGGAGGTTGTCGGAAGAAGATGGTTCAAGGGATTTTTTTTTTGGCACTTTTCCCTTATAACTACTATAAGTTGGCCTTGGGACAAAGGGAAGTACGAATTATATTTTCTTAGAAAATGTGCAGGCCGTTGAAATGTTATTTAAATTTTGATGGATAAATAATTACTATCTAAAATTAGATATCCTTTCTAATTATAAATTTTAAACTACCAACAATTTTTAATCAAAAAGTAAATTATATAACAATATAGTACAATTTGACATTATAAAAAAAGGCCAAAATAAATTTTATTTCCCTAAACTTTGGAGATAGAGCACTTTATCCCCTTAAACTTTTAAACTTATCAAAACACCTCTCTCAACTTTCATCTTGCAGCCAAAAAGCCTCTTCATCTAACTTTAAGTTAAGTCAACTAATGGTCAACATCCTAGTCAACGTCCCAGTGCCGCATCATCCTACATCACTACTAATTTTTTCCACCTAAGTGCGGCACATTCAACTTAATCCCTCCTTCTCTAATCAATATAAACTCTTCTTGATTGTGCCCTACAGAAGCGCTCGTGCTCCCCTGATTGCATTGTCGTCATTGAAGTTCCTATCTGTCACTGGAAACTGCTACCCATCACCCTCTGTTTTTCTTGCTTGTGCCGTGTGCAACTGTTAGTCGATTTGGCAAGCGCACCAATCGCACAAGTAATATAGTGATTTGAGAGTAAGAGTATCGTTCCCACGAGGACTAAGCGACTAAGTACCCAAGAAATTTAATTGAATTAGTTGGACGAAGCAATTGGATTGAGGACAACTCTAATGAAGAACTAACAATAAAAGTGAACTATGACAGTAAATTTTTATAGATTTTCTTTTAATGACAGTAAACAATGCAAAAACTGATGAAATAGTCTAATTAAAGCCTAGGGTCACTAATCCCTCTCCTCTATCTTAGGAATTACAAAACCCCTCTCATGCACTCGCAACTTATTCAACTATATAAGTTAATCCTAGGTTATTCTAATAACTTAAAAGAATCCTCCCGAATCTCAATTAAGTTGCTCAACTCCTACGCAATTCCTTGTGTGGGTTAAGCCTAACACAACCAACCTAGCTTTGATTAAACGAGATTAACTAACATTCCTATTAGCTAACAAACGAAAACACTTAGTAAGGTTCACGCACTCGTCCTTCCTATTCAGTGTTCTACTCTCACCTCCCTCTCCCGAGTTCGAAGACAGCAACAAGCATACATATAGATTGATCAAGTCCATATAACGCAACAATAAAATGGATAGAAAGACTTATATTAATTGAAATAAGGTTGCAAATACATGAGAGAATGTAAAATCTATTCAGGAGTCAAGTTCATAGTAACCCTAGATAGAAAATCTAGCTACTCATAGAAAATACACAGCAGAAAGCAGAAAAAGAGATGAAGTTGGCCATGAATCTGAGTTGGAATGATGGATTGAGCTCCCTAAGACTTGAAAATCAGGTTCCCCTTGCTCCTCTCAGCCAAAACGGCGCCCCCCTTCAGTCTCCAACTCCCAGAATACCCTAAAAATTTCATCTGAAGCCTTTTATATCAGTGCAGGATCGCGAACTACCGCTATAGCGGTAAGTACCCACCGCTATAGCGGTAGGAGGTAGAGAAGAAGGCTTAAAATTGAGTTTTTTTAGGTTTTACCGCTATAGCGGTAAAGATCCACCGCTATAGCGGTGGCTGGCAGAGAAGAAGGCACCAAAATCTTTTTCAGCAATCCACCGCTATAGCTGTAAATTTTACCGCTATAGCTGTGGGAGACAGCAATTAATTCAGCATTTTCAGAATTTCAGCTCTAGCATTCCATCTTCTAATATGAACTTTTTACCAACTCAACCTACACCAAAAATAGCAAATAAACCCATTAAATTACATAAAAGAATCATGAAATCACTCCATTTATTAAAAGATCAAAGAAAACTCTAAACTACTCAAAATATGAGCTAAGAATTACAAGACAACAAGAAAGAGATCAAAAGAGAGGGTATTTAACATCAAAATGACACTAAATTGAGAACTCAACAGCAACGAAGAAACACTTCTTTTCTAGTCTTCTTTTTCTTGTTCCTATTCTCATCACCACCCTCATGATTAATGAAATGACATTAGGTATGATCTTAGTAGGTGTGTTGGTTGAGGGATTAGTTATGATTTTTCATTAGTTTGGTGTTATAGATTTGTAAAATGTGTACGAGAATGTATGATGGAATGTGAAAATTAGGAGAAGTGTACTTATGTGTAGAAGGACCTGTTTCAGGGCCAAAAACAGGGAGAGAGTGAATGGAAGGGACTATTGAGCGAATGTGAGAGGATGAGTGCATTTAAGTGTATGTAGCCTGACTAAGGGTATCCTTCACAACAGGTTTAAGTAAAGCATGGAAGTGGGAGGAATGACCGGAGGTGGTGTGTGCTGCGTGCTATTACTATGTGTGAGTCGAGGAAGAAAGGGGAGCGAATGTGTGTTCTTCTATGTGTGAGGTGATATATTGTGTTGGCCGAGAGGTAAGGGTGAGGGTGACAGTGAAAGAGGATGCTCTTCCTCTGATTTCTAGGATTGAATTGTTTCTAACCATTTTCAGTGTTGTTGATGTTTATGTCTCAATTATAAGCTAGGATTCATGTGTAGCCACATGGCAGCTTCTGCTGAGTTGCTGAAACACCCACTTGTAAATGAAAATTTTGGTGGATTATTCTTTGAAGTTCTCTGCCTTTTATAACTCATGCTATTGTTGCTTCCTGCAACACAAAACAGAATGGCTCTATTCACAATTTTTTATGTACCTCTATTTGCTTCATGTCATTTTATGAGTGAATTACTATATTGGTTTCTTACCATCCATAACATCATATTTGTCCTAAAACTACATCAAACAAATTCCAGTGGTAATATATAGCTCAATTATATCATCTGTACTGTGGGAATGCTAGTTGTTTTCACTGCATATTTTATTATGATATGAATTATATGTAATTTGTTGGATTAGGTTAATGTTAGATTTGATTCTCCCAATATCCTACTTTTCTTTTTAAATTCTCAACGCATTGTTGTTTTTGGAAAAATATCATCTCACACAGAGAAAACACATATTCATTCCCCTTCCTTGATTCACACATAGTCATAGCACGCATGCACACACCACCTCCAATCATTCCTCCCACTTCCACGCTTCATATAGACTCACTGTGAAAGATATCCTTGGTCAGGCTACATACACTCAAATGCACTCATCCTCTCACCTTTGCTCAATAGTCCCTTCCATTTACTCTCCCCCAATCCCGAAATAGGGCCCTTTACACACACTACACATTTCCAAATTTTCACATTTTATCATACATTTTTGTACATGTTTTACAAATCTATAACACCAAACCAACAAAAAATCACAACTAATCCCTTAAGCAACACACTCATTATGATCATACCCAATTTTATTTCATTAATCATGGGAGTGGTGATGAGAAGAGGAACAAGAAAAAGAAGACTAAAGTGTCTCTTCATCGCACATGGCACACCCAATATAAAGGAGCAAGAAAAACAGTGGGTGATGGGTAGCAATTTTTTGCGACAGATGATAACTTCACCGATGGCAACACAACCAGGGGAGCACAAATGCTACTATAGGGCACGAATAAGAAGAGTTTATACTGATTAGAGAAGGAGGGATTAAGTTGAATGTGTTACATCAGTGCTTAGATGGAAAAAATTAGTAGTGATTTGGGATGATGTGGCACTAGGAGGCTGACTAAGACATTGACCGTTAGTTGACTTAACAAAAAGTTTGATAAAAGGAGTTTTTGGCTATAAGATGAAAGTTGATGGAGATGTTTTAACAAGTTTGAAAGTTCAAGGTGGTAAAGTGCTCTAACTTCGAAGTTAGGAATGTAAACTACATTTCAGCAAAAAAGAAGAAGAAGAAGAAGAATAACTCAAACCCAAGCATTGTAAAAATGTTTTCCCATGTACAATACCAAGTGTCTTCTGCCACCTTTTATTTAAAATGACTCTCTAGTGGCAAGTAAAAGCTTTAATATATATTTTTTTAAAAAAAATCTTACTATATCCCTTTGAAAAAAGGAAAAGAAAGAGGCAGTAATGAGTAAGGATGGCAATTTCGATCTACCTTGATCTAATTTGACTTGTCTTAGTATGTTTAGGTCAAGTTATTCAACGGTTGATTGGAGAGTAAGGCCAAGTCAAAGAATATATGTCCCACCCCATTCTCTGCTTGACATATGTCTCACTCACGCACACACATATATAATATGTATTATCTAACTCAATTTACATTACCTAATTTTTCATATAATTTAATTCATTCAATCTAATTAAAATTAAATGTTGTTAATGATTTAATAAATAAATACTTACTTATGTAAGACATGATTTTTTATAAAGCATACATGTTTTACAATAAATTTATATAACTTAGTTCACTTATGAATAACTTAGTTCACTTATGAATAAAAATTATCTTTTTGTTAATTTTGTTGTATGAATAAATATTTGAAATAAGCAAAGTACGAAGTAATATTTAGCCATGTACCCATTTTATTAACATGAAAGGACCCATATCACACTCAACAAAAACAAATACTGGCATCAATACAAAATATTGGAGCAGTACAAAAATATATAAATGCCTGTGTGCAATTTGAAATCTCGTTGTGTTTTGATTCAAGTGTCATAGAAATCAAATATTGAAACAATTCTCTTTTTGATGGCGGAAATGGTTAGAAAAGCTATTATTCTTTCCTTGTAAAGATGCAAATATGATCTCATACAACTCACATAAAGTATGTATATGGTCCAATAAATGACTCAAATTAACTTTAGAGCAAAATTAATTTACAAATTTTGATGCTCTAGCTACATTTTGTAAAGGCAAGGATGACTTTCTTCTTTCTATTCCCACAAAACAATCTATGATGCTAGGAAACCTATTTATAAGATATATGAGTATGAGAAACATGAAAAAAATTCAAGAGGAAGAGGAAGTATGTTGTGAGTTGTGGTGGTCAAGCCAAGAAATGATGTCATTGAAAACCTGAATGATTACATCATCAAGATCACCATAAAGAATAGAATAGTAAGCATTCTTGTACAGCTTGAGTGTCTTGTCGAAACTGCTTGCTTTCTCATACAAGACTTTGCTCGTAGAAGGATTTATCACTCTATGATCTATCAGCCTCCCCATGGAGGATTAACAATGGTAGAGAAATGACAACCAGTACATGTCAAAATCAATAAATTTAGGACACTATTCCTGTAAGACTGTACTTTTGGGTTCAAAATACATAAATTGGGGGTTGTTTATATCAAATAAATAAGATTAAGTTGCTAATATGGTTCATTGTTAAAAAAAGGGATGAAAATTCGTAAAATTAAGGTTCAAAATAGACAAATTGAAAGTTATTTATATCAAACAAATAAGATTTAGGTGCTAGTTTGCTTCTACTGTTCAAGAAAGGTCTTGAATTTTCAGAATTAGGGTTCAAAATAAGTAAATATAATTAATTTAAGACATGATACTATCTTATGTATCGTTAAGCATATGAACTTTTTATGCTCTTCTCTGGAAACATTATAAGGTACGAAAGATCTTTTAATCCACTATTATTATACTTTTAGGATTTTTGAAACTTTTTTTTTCTACCTTATGCTCCAATCCAAAAGGAAGAAGAGAAGGAACTTGATATGTAAAAGAGAAATTGAGAGACACCCATCATGTTAGATGAATTTCATAGGAAAGAATTAAGTAGAGCAGACTGAAAATGACAGAAAAAAGAGAGTATGCATATGATTGAGCAGACCCTGAACATAGTTTATTCCACCACTTCAGCATTATCAGATCCACACTTCTAACTACCTATAACACTGAATAGGTCCTAATTTAAACCACTAAATATTTATTCTTTTTCTGAGTAAAAATACAATTCAGTCCCTTAAAATAACTAAATGCATAAAGCTAGAAGATTAGCATACATACTTGATCCAATTCTAGCCCTGTTTCTTCAGTAGTTTTGAGCATTTCTACAGCTTCCATAGGCACAGTTTATCCTAATAAGCAATTACATTATAGGCAGTCTGCACCAAAACATTAGGAAAGTGTCAAGTACTTATTCTCAAATAATTTAAAAGAAAAGGCAAATGACTGTAATTAAAAAATAGGGACAAAATGTGTGAATGACTCTTTATATGGATTTGGATATCCTTCTCATGAACTAGCTTTTGGGGTGAGTTAGACCCAAGTACTATTCTTAACAAGATCAAAATCTGAGTGAGCAACCATGGTGGATACATGTCATCTGCAATCTACATGGAGCTTCTCGTCAAAAACAGATTAAAGGATAAGCGCAGCAGAACTCATAAGTTGAGTGAGAATTTTTAGGAAAATTACTCTGCACATAGGTGCAACAAGAATGGCACCATCCTATGCCTTAGGTTGCTTCAGGTGTATCTTTAAAGCAACAGCTCCACCCATAGACTGTTCAAAAAGGAAGCTTGGAAGTGGCTTGCAATATGAAAAACATAAACAGATGATTTGCTCACAATTTGTAAAGAATGAGGTTTAAATGATTATGGGAAAAATGTAAAAGTATCATTCTGAGGCTCTAACACACAACTTTCATGTTAAAGCCACGGTTCAAGTTTCCAGGCAAGGAAGCACATTAAAAAAATAACAAAATTATGGTCAATTTGTTTGAACTTATAATGACAGTAGTGAGAACAAAGCTTGACTATCTAATTTATCAGATACAATTCTAAAGATTTCAAAACAATCATCAAAATATTTCCTTGCTCATTCTTTCAAGTTCTATCAATTACAATAATACCATCATTCACCTATTGTCAGAAATATCCCAGTAAAAGTGACTAAGATTGCTATGAAACTAAACTACAAAGGTTTTAGACAAAGGTGAAGAACAGTGAGATGCAAACCTATTCATTTAGGCAAAAACAAAATGAATGTGACATCAACATATGAATAATATTTTTTTCATATTTCTGATGTTCAAATATCTTATAAATTGGTTTCCTTGTGCTTGGGAAATTAAAATTTCCAAGTACCAAACACCAGCCGAAGGAACTTTGTTGTGGTCCCTTTATTGTTCTGATTCTATTATGGCATATTAATTCATGTAGACTACTTTTAGAAGAAAGACAACATGAGTGGTAAAAGATGATACTCATCAACATAAATCCCTTGACTTTATATAATAAAATATTGCACCCTTCTTGTAGAGAAACTCAGTGCCAACTAAACAAATTTGTTGGCTTTTGGGCTTCAAGATAAACCTAATTCATACTATTGAGATCGGGGGATACATATTGAGTTTAATTACCTTTGACTTTGGACTAATGCTCGATGACATCATCAACAAGCCTTTTGTAGCCGGGAATATAGCAATGAAGACCTTCTAAAAGGCCAAATCCAAGATAATGCATAGCGAAGACTCCAAATCCAGAAAATGCCAGCTTTCTAGCAATTCTTGTAAATATTTCAGGATAAACTTAAGTTGTAATTTATAATGTAACCAAGTTAAGTTACTTATTGCTATCTATGAGTTCTTAATACCACCCACATGCCTTAATAGCCATGACAATAAATGTAGGATATTATTATAAAATATTAAATTAAAATATTATAATTAATTAATTATAAGCACCCGTTGGAATATCTTAATGGACTTAATACATATTAACATAGCTTTTTATTCTTTTGTACGTTTGGCATTCTACTTTAATTTACAATCAAAACATAACTCCTTTGTATGCTGCCAATGGAAAGAATATAGGAAGCCAACAAATCTCTCTCTCTCTCTCTCTCTATATATATATATCACTACAAAAAATAGTTATTTAGTGGCTAAATAAACACACAGAAACAGTTTATTTAATCGCTACTATATAGTAGCGATTTTGAGTTGGAATTATTCTTTAATTATATTCAAATCAATATTAATGATCGAACCTTGCTTAATATTTGGTAACATTACACATTTTTTAACTTTATTAACTTGATTAAAATATATTAAAAAAAGACGATTAACAATACAAAATATCACCAATTAAATAATTCAAAATAAGATGTTGAAGTATTTTCACATATGTCTGCTGCTGAGTAATGGAGGCTAGGGGTAGCTGCTGATTCCACTTTTGCTACGTATCTTGTACTGTTTTCATCTGTTTATAGGTCTCAGCATTTGGAATTTTTGCAGTTTTTATCTCAAATGCAGAGGTATTAGGTTGCTCTTTTAAGTTAATATACTTTCTTTTTTTACCTCTTCATCTTAAAATGCAGTTTTGCCTCTTTTTATGCTGACTGTCACCTAAAGTAGAGACAACATTGAAGTTGCATTGGATTCCTCATTAAAAATTTAATCATACAATAGTCCTGACATCTTGATCTCTTGAATCGTTTTAAATTATGAGCTCATGGCTATCAATTATTTGAGTGAGACGCACTTGATGGAATGAGAGATTTTCACTTTCTAGTGTAAAAGGATTGCAAGGAAAAACACAATAGTCTTTAAAAAAAATTTCTCATTTTTTTTGTTTATTCTGAATTTAATAATTAGGATTAGAAACCAAAAATATATGGTAAAATAAAAAATATATTTCAACATAAAAACATCAAAAAATGAGATGTGGTATAAGTGCTATTCATTTAATTACACACTTGTCACAATCCAAAACTTTGATTTCTCAAGAGGTAATTATAATTTTAAATTTCAGAATTGTGATCATCAATTGCATATATTGCTGCTTTAAGGATCCACTTATGATAGTTAGTTATTATTTAGGCATAACCTCTTGGACACATCAAAGCCTAAGGTAACTTGAAGCGAAGAAGATCTTGCATATTCAAGTCATGCATATCATGACACAAGTGAGCTACGGGGAAATGTTGATCAAAGGATTCCCATGGGAGAATCTTCTGTTAGTTGATATATTAGTATGAACTTGGCTTATAAAATTTTCTTTTTGGCATTTAGAATATCATATTTAAGAATTTGATGTTAAAAATTATGAGTATATAACTTTTAGACTTCTTCGAATGTAATATTGTGCTATTGAGTATTGGCTAGAGATATTGTATTATTGAAAAATAAATTGTATTGTTGAATTTGGGATTTAAGTGATTAGATGATTTATATTACAACTTTAAGTATTTATTAAATAATATTTGTAATCACAAATGAAGAATTTGCATTTTATATTTCTTTTTTGAAAAAAATTACACTTTTAGTGACGATTCTTATTTTCTACAACCAATTTTAGGTAACGAAAATTATGCTTTCAGTGACGACTTTTAGACTTTTGGTCACAACTTTTATCACCACTAAAAGTTAATTTTTTTGGAGTGAAATTTAAACTGCATAAAAGTGTCACTTTTAATGGCTGTTTTTTTTTTTTCAGAAAACTGCTACTAAAATTGACACTTTTAGTGGCAATTTTCTAATAAAATTGCCACAATTATTTAGTGGTAGTTATTCTCACTGTTTGTTGAAACGACAACTAAATTTCAGATTTCTTATAGTGTATATGTGTGGTTCTCTTTATATAGGAGGTAGTGGTAATATGGAAGGTGACATATATATATATATATATATATAGAAAGTGTGTGTTAACCTGAATATATATATTCATACACATACTTGTATGATATTTTGGGTAAAGAAAATGTGGGAGAAGGTGAGTCTAGTTTACTTCTTATGTGCAGATGCGGTAAACAAATAGGTGAGTTCTGGGCTGTTGTATCCTTGAGGTAACATGTCTGTGTACTCATGCATCTGGTAATATAGCAAAGTTAACCTATGAGATATGTGAAAATTACCTTAAAGAAAAACAAACTACTTAGACCTCATCTCAATACTACGCGATTTTATATTTTTACTCTAACTTTCAAATTTCTTCTATTTTATATTTATTCTTATTTTTCAGGTGATGCTCCAACAATTTTAAGGTAATTTTTTCATGTTGAATCCCATGAAAGTAGCAAATGAAAATTAAGAATAGTGAAAGAAGGTTTTGAAAAATCATTTTTATGGGATTTTTTTAATTGTGAAATTTATCGGAGAAGAAATTTTGTGATTCACAATTTGAGTAAATCAATGAAAATGTTTTTGGTTTGCTATATGGAGTTGTGAATTTATTTCACAAGAAATTGCATAAGTGTTTTTGGTGGACTATTTATCTTTTACTAACAACTCACAAATTTCTATGAGTTTTGAAATTTAAGTATTTGGTATTTTTGACACCTTATTGAAGGTGACAAATATTTGATTTCCATATATATTTTTCCCTTGGCATATGGGGGACTTTAGTAGTTTGCTTGTTAGAAACTCTTTTATTTTATTTTTCAAATGTTGTTTAATAAATAACCAATCATCTTATTAATCATTTTTTCATCTAATGGTTGTTTATGAGTAGTCATAAGATTTTCCAACAGATAGAAATATATCTTTTTATGAAATTTGCTCAATTATGAATTTTTTCTGTGGAGAAAATCTTTGTGATTCTCAACTTATTAAATTTTTAATTTTGTGGGCTTATAAATATTATTATTTTTATTTGGTTGTTGCTCACAAAAGAAGATTTTATTTATGAAAGAATTTTTCATTATATGAGATACTTATGATGAGGTACGTTGTTACAAAACTTTAGTTTTGGCTATATATTGTTTTGTATATCTATATTATTTTTGTAAATTCTTTTAACTTGGTTTGGGAAAATTCTTTTAAAGTAGATTGCGCATATATATATATATATATATATATAGGGGCAAATCTATATGACAAATAACATTTGTATTATATGGAACAAATGCATATTAATTTGATGCACAAACAAAATATCATTACATGGGTGAAATTATTATTTGGTATTTTTATGACCTTAACTCATTTTTTTTTTGAGTTCTAATTTTGAGTGATCATCAAGTGATCAATTTTTGCTCAAGAAGTAAATTTATGCAATGGTGATTTCTTCTTACTACATCATGAGGTATGTTTCACTATTTTAATCTTTCTCTTTTTTGGAAATTTTTATTAATAGTTGGGGCAAGAGGAAAAATATTTTTTAGGTATTATTTTTATAACAACAAGTAGGGGATCTAAGTATGTTGTTATAAAAATATACAAATTTTGGTAAAAATATTTTATGATCAATAATTAATGATATTGTGGTTTAAAATAAATTTTGTGGGTTTAATATAATTGAGTATTGAATATATTGTATAAATTTCTATTGACATAACTATTGATAATATGACAATACTTTCTTAAAGCTTATATGTGAACAAGTATTCAACATTTTAAATATTGAAAATTGTGTTTCTGGAATTTTTGAAATTCTACAATCAAGTTTTATGGTTATATTATTGTGAGCTTTTTACAACTATGTGGAATATAATTTTTATGACCATATATTGTGAGCTTACAAAAGCTATGTGAAATATGAATTTTCACTTTGAGAATTTGTTTTTAATTCTACATTCCATTTTTTGGCCAATGGTCAAAAGAATTAAAAACAAAATGTGTTAGAATTTTGTTTTAATTCTATTATTATGGGCTATATAAAGCTATGTGAAAAATAAAGTATACTTTGTGAAATTTTTTAATTCTACTATTGTGGCCTGTGAACTTTATAAAGCAATGTGAAAAATTATACTCTGTGAAAAGTACTTTATTTTGTGAAAAATGCCTATATCTAGTTTAGATATTTGATGACATGTAAGCATACAAAAGAAACAGTAAATTTTGAGAAAATTCACTTTTATATCAATTGTGATTGTGAATTTTGAGAAAATTCATATATAAAAAATTTTGATTTCACATATATATGATTTTTTCAACAGTGTCATAAAAATATTATATTTTTGAGTGGACAAAAAAAGAGTTTGTGAAATTCTTGTGAAAAGGCACAATACTCATCAATAGTGGGGGTACATACTTTTGTAGATATCCAAAAAAGATTCACTAATGTGACCATATATTTTGTGATTTTTGGCATATATATTTTTAATTAAGGATACCATCTCATTGAAAATTTGAGATGATGATATATGCCATATATAAATATTGAGGAAGCAAATTTTTATGCTATTATATGATAACACTCTTATTATACAATAATGTACAATGGTGTTGTGAATTTTGGTCACAAAATTAAGTTTAAGAAAGTTTCTTAAATAATTATGTGCTCATGGATAAAATTATTATATGATGGAAGAATAAATATTTGAATATATATTATGTGATTATATACCCACCTATAATAATTTGTGATCACTTATTGTGATGAATACCGTCTTATCTAGATTCTTTGAATTTTGAGTCTTTTCTAAAACTATAACTATGGTCAAAGAATCTAGAGACATCGAGGGGATAAATATCTAGCTCATAGGATTAAAAGTAGCATATGAGGATACCCTACATTGTGACTAAAGATCCTAAGAACTTGGTTCAAAAGGAAAAATGAATCATAGGTTGCTTGATGAATGCACATTTTTATAAGAATTCAAACTCTTAAATTCATCCTTATGGTGTTAATGTATTTTCTTGCGATGAACATGTGAGGTTGATTTTTCAAAAACTCTTAATGAAATATGTAGCTCCATAAGAGTGGTGTGTCTAAACTGTAGGAACACTCTTAACAAAATTCACTTGTTTGAAAGTGGCGAAGTGGGGCCACTCCTATATGAGAATATACATGACGTATTTTTAGAACATATTTAAGAAATAGGATACTGCACAAGGCTGTATAACCGTGCCAGTTGCACCTGAGTTGTTATGTGCATGATATATATCTTATCTCTTCTAAGTAATCTATAGTTCAAGGAGAATACCACTATAATGGATCAACAAATATATTTTTGCTAAGTATACGATCAAGATAAATTTAGCTACCTATATATTGTGTGCTATTTTATAATAATAAATGGGAAATTATAGGATATTATTATAAAACATTAAATTAAGATATTATAATTAATTAATTATAAGCATCCGTTGGAATATCTTAATAGACTTAATACATATTAACATAGCTTTTTATTCTTTTGTACATTTGGCATTCTGCTTTAATTCACAATCAAAGCATTGTAACTCCTTTGTATGCTACCAACAGGAAGAATATGGGAAGCCAACAAATTTCTATATATATGTGTGTGTGTGTTTGGGGGGGGGGGGGGGGGGGTTTCTCTTTATATAGGAGGTAGTGGTAATATGGAAGGTGACATATATATATACATACTTATTTGATATTTTAGGTAGAGAAAGTGTAAGAGAAAACAAGTCTGGTATACTTCTTACGTGTAGAAGTAGTAAACAAGTATGCAAGTTCTAGATTGTTGTATTTTAGAAGTAACACGTCTGTATACCTTTACATTTGATAATATAACAATGTTAATTCATATGAGACGTGAAAATTATCTAAATGAAAGACGAGCTATTCAAACCTTAGCCTGCTTAATGCTATGTGATTTTTATATTTTTACTCTAACCTTCAAATTTTTTTTTTATGTTTATTCTTATTTTTGAGATGATACTCCAACAATAGAACACTGCTGCTTTGGGCCGAGATGTCTTGGGAAGCCAACTTTTAGCAAAAAGAATCCTCGTATACCTTGGGATATAGATTATTACGATTTGTACTCGGAATTCAAATATTCATCTCAAAGAAAACTTGTCTAAAACTACCCTTCAGAAGTAGGAGTCATCGAGTTATTGATGTGAGATGAATCTAGAAAAGGGATGGTTCAATTTCAATCTAGAAAGGATTGACATATATATTTGGGAGGAACATGAATTAAAGTAGGTGATAAAGTGGTGGAAGACATGCAAATCAAGGTAATGATAGAGCCCAAGACACCAAAATGTTGAAATATTTTGAATAAAACTATTGTTTATAGAGACCTAATTATAAAGAGACCTAAACTATAATTCCTAAAACAGTGACAAAAAACTTCAAGACGACACTACGCACATAATAACATAATGCTAAATGTAGAAAACATAAAGAAAACACTGACAAAGCTAGACATTTGAAGGCTAGCACTCTCCGTGACCATTCTCCATCACTCTGAATCCTCCTGTTTATGCCCAAACGCAATAACCAAATTCCACTAACTTTTCCTCTCTACTCTCCACGTGTCCCGTGCTAGCTATCTTTAGTGGTTACACAACATGAAATATGAACATCCTCACAACATATCATTCCCTTAGTCCTCTTGAATATATTGAGATTCAGGTAGTTTTCCAAAATTCTATCTAGAAAAGATACGCCTTGTTTGCAAGATGCAAGACCCCTTTAAAACCAAGCTTAGTAGAAACAACTCAATTTTTATGAAATTTTTTTAGTCCAGAGTTCTTACCTCCTTCATTTTTAGTCCATTGCGTGGAGTCTGCAAACATAAGCATAAAAAAATCAAGATCAACATTTTAAGAGAGTAAAACGTTACTAAATCTAAGTGCTATAGCCACAATGGATAAAATGACAGTTGCCCCGAAGTGTTAATTGAGACCATTGGATTTTGAAAATGTCAGTAAACTATTGAATTTCTGTGTGTGATGCAGAGGGCAAGTAGGCTACAAGTCAATAAAGTCAACAGGATATAGGATATTTAAAAAAAAAAAAAAAGGAACTCAATCAACTCAAGTAATAAAACTGTCTCAGGAACTTACTCATTTGTAAAGACTGTGTCACCAAACAAGAGCCACAAAGACTATAGAACAGGATGGTTGCCTATATATATATATATCCCCATCCATTTTATTTGTTTTTCATATTATATTTGTTTTTCATTCATTATTTTTATTGTTTGTACAACAAATAATGCCATTTATTGATTACGATAAAATTTCATAAAAATATTGACCTTTTTGAAATATCTTGAACAATTCTTGTATTGCAAGTTAAGTGCCTTTTTCAAGAAAATATAAAAAGACATGAATATTTATAGGAATTGGGAGTGTCCTTGGTAAATGTTTATAGGGTTCGGAGGAAGGTTTTGTTGTACTAATCTTATTTTTAAACTTTTTGTTTTTGTTTTTCGTAATTCTAGTTTCTATTTTTTTTGTAACCTTCTCTCGTTTTAAATAATATTTCTTTTTTCAAAAAAAATTGATTTTTTTTTAAATTTTATATTGGATCATAACAACTTACCCTCCCAAGATCTCTCTCCTTCTTTGTACCTCAATTGCAACAATTAAAAAAATGATTAATTGAAATTAATATAAATATACAATGCATCTCCTAAAAATGTAAAAGATTTTTAGCAATAGGAATTAGATTAAAAATTTATAAAATGATAAAAACTTAATTTATAAAATTAAAAATTAAAAATTAAATGAAACTATGATGAAATAATTCAACTGAATAAATTTAAAAAGCTGAAATTTAAAAAGATATATTTTTTCTAATGATCAAATTATATGTTTGTTAAATTTTTCAAGAGAAATTATATATTATATATTCCATGAAGAAATTATATAAATAATTTTTTAAGAAGTACGGTAATTTAGTGTGACTCAGCTGAACATTACATTTATCGCGCAAAATGAACGTGATCCCATAATCCCCCTCTCAAATGCATTTACGACCAATTCACTGTCAGTTTCGACCTCCACCGCCCACCGCAACGCCAGAGACTCTGCCACATCTGCCTTGTAAAAACCTCGTCGCTCCGTCGCAGCAATACCAAGTCGCTTTTCAATCACTTCCTGTGTTGCGATTTGGTTATGAGTCGCTCGCTCAATCGTGCGCAACTATGCCTGTTCACGTCGTGGGTCGAGAATCGCTGCCGTTCCAGTTCCTCCACAACCACATTCCTCTATTTCCCTTTCACACGATTCAGGCACTCGTCAAACCGACACTCCAAAACCCCAAAAATCCCCTTAGCGTCGAATCACGTAAACTTTGAGAAGAAAATAAATAAGGACAGGGCTAAGATTCACGAAATGGTGCGGAAGAACTGGAAAGACGTAGAGATTCTGACTTGCCGGTCTTCTGCTGGGCCTGGTGGCGTCTGCGACGTCTATTTGGTCGGCACGGTTCACATTTCTCAGGTCATTGTTTGATTCCACCTATTCATTTTTTTTTGGAATAAATATATGCTGAATGATACACTTTTTGATTGCTTAGTGACCGAAATTTAAGCGTCAAACAAAAGGACTGTGCATAAACAAAAAGACTCTGAGTATTCACTTTTTCCCTGATCTAGTGGAACTCATTTTTTGAAGAATATTTGCTACTTAAAATTTCTTTGATTTCCTTTCTAACAAAAAGAAAATCTTTAATTTCCTGAACTTCTCTTTATTAGGATGAAATACGCAGTTTGGAACTTTAGCTTTGCAATTTAGATGGTAACTGGAGTGCACTGAAGTGAAAGCTCAACTTGTATGCTGAACTATTCCTGTTCCTGTTTGGTTGCAGGATTCATGCGAAAAAGTTAAAGAAATAATCAAAATTTTAAGACCAGAGGTATTTCCCTTATTAAGTTGCTAATAGTTGAGTGAATAAAGCTTCAAACAGCAGATTAGGTACTTGCTTTTAATTTCATGCCACCCCTCATTCTTGTAAAATTACGAACATGAAACAATATGCCTATGTCTGCTGCAGGTTGTCTTTTTGGAATTGTGCTCTAGTCGTAAAGTTGCCCTTACTCGTAAAAGTCTGAAGGTCTATATTCTTTAACCCGGTCCCTCTATAATTATAGACCTCAGGATGAAGGTCTCTGATCCTTTGTTCCCATTTGTAATTAAGAGAATTTTGCTTAAAAAAAAAAGGGGACAGATATTTATTGATATCTGCATACTTAGTATCTTATCAGAGTGGAGAGGATAAATTATGGCTATCAATGATACAGCCCCAATACCACTTATGACTTATTGCAGAAATAGGTGGAAGAAACGTGACCTTGACCAAGTCCAATTCAATCAAATTCTGCTGATTAACTAGTCTGACTCGGTCAAAGCACAACTCTGAACAAACCCCACTGTTCATTATCATGATCTCCTAATTTCTAGCTTGTTATTAGTATGGTTTCCTATTTCCTAGATCTGTTAGTTTGTTAATGTCATGTTATCATGTTCTCCTATTTTTCAGGATAGTTGGTTCCAGTCTGTTAGTTCTTAGATTATAAGTATCATTAGGATTAGCTTCAAATGTCACCTTTGAATATTGCAGATTGTGATTTAGTGAAAATTTGTCTTCTTGAAAGGACTAATTTATTGATGGTATTAGTGATTTAATATCTTTCCACTCTTACTTCCAGTAAAGCATCTTCTACTCTTTTCTTTTCTCTGTTATTATTTACAGCTCCTACCTATCAACTTGCTAAAGACAAATATGACTAAAGGGTTTTCTGCTATATATTTGTGCAATATAAAATAAAACAGAGAACAGAATGATGATGATCTTTCTTCTTTAGTCATATTTTAAAATGTATTTTCTGACTTGTTCCTCTTTTAATCAGGTCATTACTCACTGTAGGCTACTCAAGTTTGCCTCGGCAAAGTGCCCATTTACTTAGTTCCTTTTTTTTTTTTTAAACTGTTTAATTGTTAATTAATTTTCCTTGTTTCAGCCACCTACCATGGGAGAAATGATTGCAAAATTAATGAAACAGCCTAACATTTTTGCAGCACTTGTGGGCTGGTTTTATGCCAAGGCATGCTTCTATGTTCTACATCATATTTAATGTTTATAGCTTCTACAGGAATTGCATTCTATAAACTTTGATCCATTCTTATGCTGGGATCCAATTATTCTTATATATTTGCTTCTCCCGCCTTAAATTTCTGACAGCATGCTAGAGAGCTGAAGGTCATTCCTGATTCTGAGTTTCGTGTGGCATATGAAGAAGCAATCAAGTATGGTGGTAAGGTGGTACTTGGTGATCGCTCTGTGCAGGTTGGACTATTTTTTGTTTGAAAGTTTGTTGAATGTTGGGAAAAAAGTCTTGTCACCCTGGTTGAGAATATATTCTATACAATGAAGACTGAACTTACTTTAATAATTGATCTCTAGGATATTCTTTAGTGCCATCCGATTTCAATGAAGATACAATACTATCCAAAAATGTGTTTATTGAAACGTAATAACTGACATTGTGTATTTATCATTTTGTTTATCCATTCGCTAGCATGTCAAGCTTTCTTTGATGGAGGCAAATTAATTGTTGCCATGTGTGCTGCGAATAGAAGTTAATTCTATAATCTTTGATGTGTAAAAATTACAATTTAGGTCTTAGCAAAAAAGAAGACATAAGTTGGCGTCAAAAGAGCAGAATTAAGTGGGCTCGTGAGGACGTGAATTCAAGTTTCTTCCATAAGGTGGTCAATGGGAAGAGAGAATGAGTTTCATCAAAAAGCAAGAGGTGGATGATGGCACTATTTTTAAGGATAATGAGGGGATTTCTGATAGGGTGACCAATTTTTTCAAGAAGCTATATATAGAGGAGTTGCACGAGAAGTCGACGCTCGAGGGCTTGGACTAGTCTCCCATTGACAGTGTTTAGGGGAATTGGATTGGAAGACCTTTTGAGGAGGAATAAGTTAGAAATGCCATTTGGAAGATGGACAAGGATAAGGCCCCTGGGCCTGACGGGTTCAACTTGGCTTTTTCCCAAGCTTGTTGGACAATTGTGAAGGAAGATCTGATGAAAGTATTTGGAGAATTTTTTCATACTGGCTGTATACCGACCAACATGAACTCTACTTTCATTGTCCTCATTCCCAAAAATGATAAATCCATTAAGGTGAGGGATTTCAGGCCTATTAGTTTGGGTACTAGCGTTTACAAGATCATCGCCAAGATGCTCTCTGAGAAGTTGAGTGTGGCTGCCAGAAACTCGACATCGGAGAACCAAAGCGCTTTCATTGCTGAGCGACAAATTCTCGATGCTAGTTTAATGGTTAACAAGATAGTTGAGGATGCCAGACGTAGAAAGAACCAGGGACTCGTGTTCAAACTGAACTTTGAGAAGGCTTATGATACGGTTAATTGGGACTTTTTGGACTGAATTTTCCGTCACAAGGGTTTCGATGATAGATGAAGGTGTTGGATGAATAGTTTTCTTTCTTCGGTGGCCTTCTCAGTTATTATTAACAGGCAGTCCAGAGCCTGGTTCAATGGTCAATGTGGGGTTAGACAAGGAGACCCGTTATCCCCCTTTCTTTTTACTCTGGCAGCCGATGTCCTCAGTTGCATGTTGAGCGGGGTTCTGATAAAGGGATTCTCAGAGGTCTTCCGGTAAGTGGTAATGATTGCGAAGTCACTCATTTACAGTTCGTTTATGACACTATCCTTTTCTTGCCTAAGGATAGGGAAAATCTCTTTCGTGTGCTTTCACTGATTCAGATCTTTGAGCTCGTGTCGGGCCTCCGGGTTAATTTGGGTAAGAGTAGCTTAGCTGGCATTAATATTCAAGAAGGTTCTCTAGGGCAGTTGGTTGAGATTGTGGGCTGCAAGGTACTCAATTAGCCTCTTAACTATCTAGGTGTTCCTCTTGGAGGCAATCCTCGAGTAGTTTCTTTCTGGGATCCTGTCATCCAAAGAATTACCCGTAAGCTTGATAGTTGGAAAGGCTCCTACTTTTCCTTAGGGGCGAGATTGACCTTAATTCATGCGTCTTTATTTAGTATGCCTTTGTACCTTTTGTCCTGTTCAAGATTCTGGTTGGAGTAGCTCGAAAAATTGAGAGGATTATGAGAGATTTTCTTTGGTCTAATGGAGGGGAGAAAAAGAGGGATCATTTGGTTAGTTGGTAAGTATGCTGCAGATCTAACGAAGACGGGGGATTGGGTCTTGGTAATCTGGTGTCTAAAAACATATCCCTCTTGGCTAAGTGGTTATGGAGATTCCCACTACTTATGGCACAAAGTGATTAAAGCCAAATATGGGCTTCATCGGAATGGATGGGATGCTGGCATGGGAGGTTTTTTTATGCATGCAAGTCCTTGGAAAGCGATTTTCTAGGTATACCACATTTTCTTTCCCTCGTTGTCTTTGATTGTTGGCGATGGCTCTCGCATTCATTTTTGGGAGGATTATTGGATTGGTCCTATCCCCTTCAAAGAAAGATTCCCACGTCTTTTTTCTTTGTCTTCTTTACATGATGCCTCCATTGCCGATTTCTTTTGCTTGCAAGGAAACCAATCTGGTTGGAATTTCCATTTTGCCAGAAATGTTAATGATAGACTTTTGACTGACCTTTTGTTCTCAAGCTATTGTTGCACTTTCCCTGTTGAAAGCCGCAATTGAGACACCTTTTGTTCCTCCATTTGCCGATGTGCCTCTAGAATCCTCTCCCAACACTAATTCGTGAAGTAATTTTTGCACCATAGGATGTTTTCCTTTGTTCTGGATTGATAGTGCTTCCAACTTGTCTTGTGTCCTCACCATCTACCTTCTTAAATCCTCACCCAACACTGACTCGTGACGTAATTCTTGGACTATAGGATGTTTTCCTTTGTTCTGGGTTCATAGTGCTTCCAACTTGTCCTGCATCCTTGCCCTTCTTGGTCCCTCCTCTCATAAAACTTAGTGATAGGACGCCTATAAGGTGTTTGCTATTGGGTCTTCCAATAAAAACATTTAGTGTTGAACTATAAAAAATATCTACTTATCATGTTTTGATTGAAGATATTAGTGGCAAAGTCCTAAATACTATAGCTAAGTTGTTCATTAATTTACTTAACTTGCTGTGAATTTTTAATTTCCAGCATTTTATTACTTTAGCTTTATATTAAAGATGCATTGTCCAGCAATGTGGCTATGCTTTATTATGTTCTTGTTAGGGCTGTATTAATGTATTTAATGCTGGTCATGAGACAGATTACAATGATGAGAGTATGGAGAAAGATGTCGCTCTGGGAGAAGACAAAACTTTTGTTTCCCTTTGCCTTTCCACTAGTGGTTCCTGAATTTTTTGAGGTTCTAAGATCTTGGGTTTTTCTTTCCTTTTTTAGGTCAAATTCTAGTCTATATCCTTATTTGGGTTTTGCTTTCCTTTTTCAGTTAAAGAAAATGGAATCTGACACTGATGTGCTAGCTCTTCAATCTGAAATGAGTAAGAATTTCCCGTCTTTAGTGAAGACCCTTGTACATGAACGAGATCAGTAAGTCTTCTTATACCTTGATTTTGTTAGATTTATTTTAGTAGTTTCATTTCAAAAGATAACACTACAGCTTTGTTTGATTCTATTGCTTGTCACTTGTCAGCTGTCTGATTCTTTGCCCTACTCTTTGAAGAATATGGTTCTGGGTGTCGATATGGCAATTACTAGAAGTGTTCATAGGTTCAGTTAGGTTTTGAGTCAAAACCAAACCAAATTGAGCCAATTGGTTTTGAAAAAACATGGACTTATTCGGTTTTATTTTTGGACTGTTTGATTCGATTTTGGGCGATTTGGATTGTTTTTAGTTGGGTGGTTTAATTCGGTTTTAGAGGAAAAAAATACCATAAAGTTCTTGTATAATATTTTAGGCTTTTCATTATTATGATTGGAAGCATTATTTTGTGACATATTATTTTATGAACACAATAAACACTTACTTTTAATTTTTTCATAATTTTATATTTCTCTTCTTAGACTACCTATTAATAATTCAAATATAATTTAATGCATTAGTGTTAGTATATAAATTTGTGATAATATATTTTAATTGACATCCAGTGATGATAAGAAATGAAATTGGTGCATTAGTGTTTAGGATTTTGTTAATATATTATGTATAGTATATATATATATATATATATATATATAAGGTTCGGTTTTAACGAACTAAATCAAAGCAAACGGATAACCGAACTAAACCGTTCATTTTTCATGTTTTAAAAACCGTTTTAGACCCTTTTTTTTGTGGGGTTTTAGCTGGGTTTTGGTTGGCTTAGTTTGGTTTAGTTTGGTTTGGTTTAGTTGGTTTGATTCGGTTTTGAACACTAGCAGCCATCCCCAGGATCTGAATCTAAATACCCCAAGCCTACTGAAGACTGCACCTTTTGTCTTTGAGTTAGGATATTGTAAGAACTCAAAATGACAGTAATATGGATAGTGTTGTTTGTTTCATTTATTCTGTTGTTTTTTTAAGTAGAAAAAGAAAAGTTTATTAGAGAAAAGAAGAGATTAGCTTTGGAAAAGAAAAAACAGGGAAAAGAGGAGAATAAGGGATCCTCCTAGAAACCAAAAATGCAGGAGAATCGAAAGATACTAAACTAAACATAGAACCTAATGTATTAGAGCCTTCCAGTCGCTTTGGATATCTGAGAGAGTAAACCCCTCAAAGAAACCATTGGCAGAGACCTAGAGGGATGAAACAAAACAAATCATATTCCAGAGTAGGTGAGAAGGAAGAAGCTGGTTTCTAAAAACTCTCACACTTTTTTCTCTCTGCAAAAGCCACAACACTTCTAACATTGCCACTTTCCACATGGCCCTTTATACCTTTCTTCTACCAAAACCCCTAAAGTTAATGGAAATGAAAGCATCAAGATCAAGACCAACTAGGCTCACCCAACTCTCCTAAAAATGGCCAAATGATCTATTTCGAATATTCCAAGCCATTTTGTAACCTAGAAAAAGGTGATTGTTTGTCTTTGAATTCTTAAAACACGTCACACAAACATTGGGGAAAAAGGCGTTATGAGTATGCCTAATCTAAAGTAGATCATTACTATTAACTCTGTTAAGTACCATTGTTCAAACGAAAGCCTTCACCTGATGGAATTTTTACCTTCTAGAAAGACTTTTTGGATAGGGTTATATGTTGTAAGGGTTTTGGAGAAAGATGGAGGCTTTTGATTAGAGGTTGTCTTTCCTAAGTGGCTTTTTCAGTTGTTGTTAATGGGTAGCCTAAAGATTGGTTTAAGGGCCAACGTGGGGTTAGGCAAGGTGACCGCCCTTGTTTCCTTTTCTGTTCACTCTGGCAGTTGATGTCTTAAGTCGTATGTTGAGAAGGGCTTTTGACAGAGGGGTTCTTCAAGGCTTGTTGGTTGTGATGTGTCTCATTTGCAGTTTACAGATGACACTATTCTTTTCTTACCTGATGATAGGGAGAATTGTCCTAGTGTGCTTTCCCTGCTACAGGTTTTTGGGTTGGTGTTAGGGCTTCATGTTAATTTGGGTAAGAGTGGTTTAGCTGGTCTTAACATTCAGGAAGGCTCTCTGTGTGAGTTAGTTGAGCTAGCAGGTTGTGTGGTGTTGAGTTGGCCTCTTACTTATCTAGGTGTTCCTTTAGGTAGTAACCCTTGTGCGGAGTCTTTTTGGGATCCTATGATTCTAAAAATTTCTCGAAAGCTTGATAGTTGAAAAGGGGGTTGTTTTTTCCTCGAGGGGAGAGTAACCTTAGCCAGGCGTCTTTATCTAGTATGCCTCTGTATTTTTTGTCCCTATTCAAGATTCATGTTGGGAACTGGGAAGGCCCATAGGATTGAGAAGACTATGAGGGATTTTTTATGGTCTGATGGAGGGGAGAGTAAGAGGGATCATTTGGTTAGTTGGGAGGTGTGTTGTAGATCTAAGGATGATGGGGGGTTGGGTCTTGGTAATTTGGTGCCCAAAAAATCTCTCTTTTGGCTAAGTTGTTGTGGAGGTTTCCTCTATAGCCTAATTCCCTTTGGCATAAGGTGATTAAGGCCAAGTTTTGGTTACGTCGAAACGGCTGGGATGCAAACTCAGAGGGTGTCATTATGCATGGAATTCCATGAAAAGCGATTTCTTAGGTATACCTTTCTTTTTTTCCTATGTTGTCTTTGCGTGTTGGAGATGGCTCAAGTTTTTGTTTTTGAGAGGATTGTTGGATTGGTCATATCCCTTTTAAAGAAAGGTTTTCTTGTCTTTTTTATTTGTCTTTTTTACATGATATCCCCATTGTTGATTTTTTATGTTTTCAAAGGGACGAATTTTGTTGGGACTTCCACTTTTCCAGAAATGTAAATGATAGACTAGTGGCCGACCTTACTTTGATGCTGGACATTTTGGTTTCGTTTAGCATATCCTCTTTACTTGATAAGAGGTTTCAGAAGTTGGATTCCTCTGACTCATACGCTTGTGCTTAATTTACAATTTTTTGATTCGTAATCCACATGTTTCTTCGTCTTTTAAAAGGTCTTTTTAGAAATTGAAGGTGCCTTCAAAGGTGAAGGCTTTTGTTTGGACAACAATTTTCAATAGAAATAATACTAATGATTTGCTTCAAATTAGATGACCTTTTAAGGCTTTATCTCCTAATTTTTGTATGATGTGTCTAAGGAATTCTGAGACAAATAGCTATTTGTTCTTACATTGTGAGGTGGCTTGGGATATTTGGAGCAAGTTATTTTGTTTCTTTGATAAGAGTTGGGTTTGCTCAGTTGACTTTGGTGCTTTCTTTGTGACTAATTTTACCAGCTATAGTACTAGGAAGGACAACAAGATTTTGTGGAAAGCAGCTATATTCACAATTGTGTGGTGTGTTTAGATGGAAAGAAATGTCAAGAGTTTTTAATCAACGGTCTCTGCCTCCTCATTTGTTGTTGGATAGAATTTGCCATGTTGCCACTCTTTGGGTTTTGGCCAATGGGTTGTTTAGGGGGGTTCCTTTTGTAGATATTTATAAGGATTAGAGGGCCTTGTTGTATTGGCCCCATTTGGGGGCTTTGTGGGTGGGTTTTGTTTCAGTTTTCTATTTTTTTAGGAGGGATCTCTTGTCCTCCTTTTCTCTTTTTGGTTTTCTCTTTCTTTTATATCTTTCTTTCTTCTGTAATAATATTTCTTTTTCTATTAAAAAAAAAAAGAATTGCATCTGACTTAGTAATAAACCAGAATCATACCAACCACATTGTAATTCCAACTGACCCAGTCAGCCTATTTAGGTTTTTTTAATTATTTATAAATATATAAAAACTTGCCCCAATTCGTCAATTAAATTGACTAAATGTGTCAATTTATTATTAAAAAATAAATTTCTTCCTAGGTTAGGCTGAGTGATTTCACAAAGTCATGATTCAGCCAACAAATTTGAAAAGCCACGCATATTTATAAATGAAGTCTGAGCAACTTTTGGTGCAGTCTAGCCAATGTGGAACTTCAAACATGCACCACTTATTTTCTTTTCTTCACACAATATTGTCATACACTGAGAACGCCATTTTTTTTTTTTTAACTGAAGAAAGAAATTGAAGGGAGTGAGATATACACTTTTGTCCAATATTCATGTGAAAAAATGACAGGTTACTACAGAAAAATTAATGATAACAATTCTAAAGATCATCTCCAGTCTTAACATCCTTCTCAAATACAAAAGCCAATGCTTCATGCCTTTATTATAACCTCTATTATAATTAACAATATAATAAAAGAGAAATAAAAAGAGGGAGGTGGAGTCTATATATTAAAAATATATTATAGTATTTGTTGAATAAAATGCGTGTGGGTACGCAATATATATGAACTCTTAATTAGAAACAACAGGTCCAATTAGTGAACGAGTGATTGAATTAGTGACTCGAACACTCGTTCAACTTTTGGTCCATTTTCAATAACTATGATCTAAATTGTAAGATCTTTGGACCACGTCATCCTGGAAAACTTTTTTTCCAGTGGCAGCCAGAATTCTGGCTTCCCCAGTGCAAAATCAAGAAATGAGAGTCCCCCCTTGTTGAATAATGCAGTTGCATATATAAGTCCCTAAAATGTTCCAGTTGGTGTATGCTTTGTCGGCTACTCTCTCTAGTGGGTCTATCTGCTTTTAAGAAATGAATCGTCTTAAACAGTTCAAAGTTTGGTATGTCATAATGTGGGATGGTCTCTTTAAGTTACCAGACTGGATTAGTGGCCAATTTGCTTGTCTGATCAGCTAGTGTAGTCTAGTTCCAATAACTCTATTAAAGTCTCATCTTGAGTATATGAAAGATGCTATTTTAACCCATAGAAAAATACAGAGTCCAAATAAATTTTGAAGTGTCACATAGTGTAAAACGTGAGTGTTATATACATGGTGCATGCGGATGTAACCCTTTCTTTTCTATAAGTGTCTGCTTTGGGGACCTTTATTATGGTAGCAATTTCTTGTTCTAAAATGGTTCCTAATATCTGGAGAGTTTGCCTCTAAATTATCATTGGTGTGCCCTCTTCCTTTTCATACTTGGATTTCCTCGTTGAAATGAAACCTTTCCTTAACTTTGAGTTAGAGAGTGTGAGTCCTAGTTTAGCAAAATTGGATAAAGCTTGACTTATTATCTATGGAATTTAAATCTGAACTATTTATGATTCAGTTGTTCACTTGTCCTATTTCATTGTCCCTTATTTCTGTGTGTATTTATAACTAACATTTATATTTTTTCTTAAACCTATTTTCTTTGTTTTTGGGGGTGAATTATGTATATTTTCACATCTAAGATTTACATTTACAACATATGTCACTGTCAAGAGTGAATTTCTTATTATTTACAACTGTTGATTAAAAATGGGATACAACCTAAGATCAGTTGTTCCATACATATGGAAGAAAATACAATAATGATGAGCTCTGTAATATTAACGATTTCCACAGAAGGTCATAAAATGATGACCTGAGCAATTACATGTTCTGGACTCTTCATGCAAATTGGTGCTGGGTGAAATGAACCAACACCTCATTGAAATTTGATTTTTCTATAAAAGGGAGCTCTTCAAATAAAAAATATTTTATGATATATTGGCTCTGGAAGTAGGCCAATATTTCTATTGGCACATGGCCAAGTACTAACCATTTTAATCCCCTATTGGATCAGGGGCAAGCTCCTAAGAAGAGATGACTTGGATTTATGAGTAGCTTAGATTTTTCCATGTTAAGGTGACACTTTACCTAAGTCTTTATTTTACTTCTTTTTTTGGCTTGCCCCCATTGAGAAACAGAACCAGTTAGTCCTAAGGCAACGGGTCGAGAAACTTAATGTCACTGTTCTTGAACTTGAGAAACTTGTTTGGGTCTTTTCTTTTTGTGGGAAGGAAGAAGCCCCAATGATATCTCTCCATTTGCAAAAGGATTATTAAAGGTTGAACATTGAGACAAAACGGCTGCTCTTTGAATGGGAAAGAGCGGAACTGCAGGGTGCCAAATGAATTGGCTTATTTGGAAAATGCCTTGTTCTCTGGTAGATATATATCGTGTCTAGTATAAAGTATTGCATGGTTCTACTCATCATCATAAATGATACACTTTCCCAGAATACCAGTTTTTTGAGTCATTATGTATAGATACTTTTGCTTTATCTAATATTTGCTTTAAGAATAAATAATTCATTGTTTACTTATAGTTCTTTTCATTCTAATTCTTTTCTCCCCTTTCAAAAATTCAGATACATGTCTTTTGCTTTGTTTAAATGGGCCTGTAAGAGTAGGTCAGTTGTTGCTATTGTTGGAAAGGGGCATCTACGAGGAATAAAGAAGCACTGGAAGCAACCTATCGTGGTAGGTATACATTTTGTAGATTCCACTGTACAACTAATGCATGCCAGATTTTATGTCCTGTGCACTTCTGGCTAGACATATTAGGATCTAGAAGTTTCAATCATTAATCATCAATAATTTTGAAATCAGTACAAAAATCAATGTTTATCTGATCTCTTCGGCAAATTCTGAGTAAAGATGTAGCTTTTTTGGCTTCATTTTTCAATTTTCAAAATCACTGTTTACATAAATGTTATTACCATTATTTATGAGACTTTCTCACTCAATTCTCAATTATTGTTTCTCAGTTGAAGGATCTTTTGACAATTCCACCTCGGAAAGCTGTAAGCCTTACTTCTGTTGTGCTGGCTGGGGTAGCTGTAGTATCAGGCATCTACCTTTCATCAAAAATATGACATCTTTGGTGTACGTATTGTCATTTAGACAAGGTTGGCTCGGTTAGTAACTGCAAAATGAATGAAAGAAAAAGTAGAGGCTGAAAGAGCTATTTGGTTGTAGGGCTTGTAATTTGCTTTTCTAGGCTGCCACAGAACTATTTGTCCTCCCCTCAAGGTTACTGTTTTACATTGTTAAATTAGTAATAAACCTACAAAGTTTGCGAATACATAACAGCATAATAAATCCAGTTCTGTCCAGTGGTAGCTTTGAATGGCCACGGCAATCATATTGCAAGTTATCTGAACTGAAAACCATTCCAGATTATCAAGGAATGGCCTGTTAAACCAGTGCACAGGTATGAGGCTGGTCAGAGATATAAATTCCTGTGCTTTTGCAATTAATTGCATGATGCTCACTAAAGGCACTCCCTGTTTCATCTTGTGAAAACCTTTCATCTTGTGAAAACCACCAAGTTTCACTTTGATGTCCTTCTAGTTTTGGAAGAGATTTTTGGTTGTAGAAGGCATTGTCAAACATGAAGGATGTTCTAATTGTGCTAGGTAGGGAATTTTTTGAAGGAGCATGAAAGTTATTCTACCATAAAGTGTTTTTCAATTTGTAATTAAACTGATTAATTTTATCCCCTTTTTTTAGAGTAACAATTTCATGCTCTAAATTTCTTTAATTAGTTTATTTTCATCCTGCTTTTAATATTCTTGGTAAATTTTGTTTAGAGTGTTCGTAGATTTATATAATGGAAGAGTAGCATAATCACTGCATCAAGCTAAGTCATTGTTATTCAAGAGAGTGAAATATATAATAAATTTAATGATATATTTTTGTGTACTAACTGTATCAACTTTGAATGAAATTCTTGCCCACAGTAACAGTTGCCCCTCTATGAGTGATGCTCATATTTTTCTGTTACTTTTGGTCATTTGTTTGGCGATTAAATGAGCAAGAAGCCCAATGCGGCAAAATAACAAGTAAAGAGAAATTGAATGCCGAGTCTTAATTTCATTTTTTAGTCCATCATGAAAAATCTGTCTGGATTTATACCCAAAAATATGAACATCATCAAAAGAAATAGAAGAAATACACAGTTTAAACCTTGATATATATATATATATATATATATTTCTTAACGCTTTTCTTTTTTAATTATTTTTTTGTACAAATCAGTCCTTCAAAGTTTGTAAGTGGTTACATATCAGTCCTGTTGAATTTTAAAGGTCATTTTTATTTTGTTTTGAGGGATTAATTTGTATAAAAGAATAAATTTAAAGATTAAAGTGCAATAAGGTATACTGTTTAGGGATTAAATTACATAAAGCATTACCAGAGAGAGAGTATAGCAAGATACATGGGACGGAAAGGAAAGAGAGTGAGGGTTCTTGCAGCAAAAAGATCTACAACCAGTAAGTTAATTTAGGCAGAGGCCAAAGTCATCTCTTTGGAAAACATTTTTCCTATGCTACTCAGCTGCACCAACTATGCATACAACAATAATATAGTAAGATAGAATTCATACAAATAAAGAATATTCAGGAAGGAAAAGTTAATATTGAATAACTTTCTTAGAGTATCTCTAGTGATGGTTTTTAAAGAATTTTTAAATTTAAGAATCGATTCTTATTTTAGTTCACCGTTAGAGTTCGTCACACTGGCTGTTACGTATAATAATTAATGGTTGTTGCACAAAAAATAATAATAAAATAATTAAAAAGAAATCTTTAAATTAAATAAAATAAATATGAGACGTTGGGAGAGAGAAGAACTTTGGGATGACAAAGGGAATTTAGAAGCAGTGTGGAGTTAATTGAAAGTTTCCGTTAGACTGAATAATTGTTTAAAGTAGTGAGAAGTTGTTTTAACTGATGTGATATTATAAAACCTATAATAAAAATTCAAGTAAAGTTTACTACTGGAGATATTTTTAATTTCTATGATTTTTAAAATTTAGTAATTGGGTCTTATGGAGCTTCAAAGGGTTCTAATGTGGCTTTAATCATTTAACTTTTATCAGTGTCTTGTTAAATTATTTATTTATTTATTTATTTATTACAAGGGAGCTTGAATCTTAATTCTTAAATTCACAATATCCAATTTCAAATCACTTGAATTACAAGTTCAACAGTAATGTGTCGTTAGATTCTATCAATATAGTAATTATGTGACATGTTGGCATCCAAAATATGCATAATTTGTGTTAAGAAATGTGGAAAACAATAAATGATTAAAGGAAACGGACTCATATGTGACATATGATACTATTTACATTGAGTGGCTTTTATTAATTGCCATGAATAATGATTATTTTGGTTTTTATCAAGGATATCTCTCCTTCGATAGAGCAAAAGACTAGTTTTTTTTTAAAAAAAAAATTATGTAAAAGGTGGATGAAGTAACTGGATTGATGAATACTCACCTTAGGGAGCAAGTATTTACTTGCAAAAAATCAGATGGATAGTCTCAGGGGTCCAAGAAAGGTACAATAGATATGCATATACAATGCCAAGCAAAACATATGGTATGCTACTTTCCATTGACTTTGCATTTTGGAAGATGAATTAGGTGCTGCAACTATGGAATGAAAACCCAATTATTTGCATATGGTATGCTCAACTATTTTTCCGACAGAGAATAAATCTCCCAGCTTCTGGTTTCACAATAACTCTTGATCCTCCTATGAAACTCCAACCTCTAAAACTGGCTCTTTTTCTCAAAATGCCTTGTTTATATAACTCAGAACTTACAGAAAAAGTAAACTTGGGCCCAAAGTGATTAATTTGTAAGAAATATAACCTTAATTGCAAGTAAATTGAGTCCAAAAAATAGTCAAAACACTAACTTAAAAGGTACATATATGGTTGATCTCTATCCTCAATAATAACTTGACTATGAGTGTATAATAACCAACTTTTGCAGATTGCTCTGAACGAAAGATGAATTCAGTTCAATATGGAAGTATATACTCCTTTTAAAATCACTATACATACAAAGTATGCCCCTAATATAGTAGACTTTTTTAAAAAAGAAAAAACAAACTTGTATCAAGATCAATCAAATGTGAAAGCAAACAAACATGCAAAATCGCCCATTTCATTAAAAGTATCTCATTGATTCATATCTAAACCCAAATACACATTCTCAATCAGAAATTGCAAAACAAAAAAACTGAACCACAACGCACAAAGCAAAAGGCAAAAACTAGACCTTGAATGATAATGGAGGACGGCACAAGGAAGAAGAAAAGGCCATGATTGATGCAATGACAACAATGCAAAGATGCAGGAGTGAATGGAGGGAATATATAAGAAGAAACAGTGATACTTGAATGCCCACTTACACAAATAGTTGGATCTGTGTGGATGGCAGACTGGGAAAAGCACCCAAAGCAAATTTATCTAAATTTGGCAAAGCATTGCTCGTGTCCCCCACTTGCACTTCTTTCAAAGTAATTGAACTATAATTGACTTAGTTTGAGACACGTTATTTATAAAGATGTAAATTTCTCTTAATGTTGATTGAATTCTTTATTAAAAATAAAATATATGTATCAAGTTTTTTGGAAATCAATTATGTAATATTAAGTTGTAAAAAATATATAACTGTGTTTTTAAAAGATTATACACCTATTATTTTGATTGAATAACTATATATTTGTCACATTTTAATTGAAAGATTGATTGTAAAGATATGAAGAATTGTAGATAATTTTTTTTCAATTTTTAAACTCATTTAGTCTTATAAAATTAAAAGTTTTATTCAATATTAAAATAATTTATTTAACTAAAGTTCAACATAAAACCCAACAGCTCACCAAACAAAAAATTAATAGTTGGGAGCTTGAGCTTTCTGTAACATCCCCTTTACAAAAATTCGCAAGTACAAGATAGACTTGATTCTAACTAAGTCATCCTTTCGTGTTTTAGACGATGTGTTTTGAAGATTCAATTTATTCTTTTAATAATTGAACCAAATTTGTCCCGAGAACCATATGATGCTTCCTGTAATGGGAGGGAGTTCTCTCCAATATGAGACTCCATGGCTGCTCACAATTTACTGGACAAGTGAAACCACAGCCATCTAATAACTGTGAACAACCATATAGAGAAAATTATTCAAGAGTATTGGAAAGAACCACAATCCGTATGCAATTGAATCTTATCTGATCGCTTACCTCTTTATTTCGAATATTACATTAAACTCTTTAATACATATTACAAATTTTCAAAAACATTTTCACTTTCTTTTTTGTCAAAATAGTTAATATACTATACAACATAAGATTATAAAATTAATTTTTTTAACATAACATAAAAGATAATTAAATTAATATTCAGCTTTAAAATAAAAATATGATTTTATTTTTGATAAAAAAAATTAAAAACTAGATAATTTCCTCACCCGAAGAAATATATTATACAAAACTTTAATTTCAGTATCAAAAAATAAATTAGAGGGTCAACTTAAATATTCGAAATAAGAAAAGTACTAAGTAATATTTAGCCATGTACCCATTTTATTAACATGAAAGGACCCACGTCACACGCAGCAGAAACAAGTGCTGGCATGAATACAAAACATTAGAACAGGACAAAATATATAAATACCTGTGAGCAATTTGAAATCTCGCTGTGTGTTTTGATTCAAGTGTCATACAAATCGAATATGAAACAATTCTCTAACAGTGAGAACAGATATTATACTTTCTATGTAAAGATGCAAATATGATCTCACACAACTCACATAAATTATGTATATGGTCCAATAAATGACGAAAATAAACTTTAAGGAGCAAAATTAATTTTGTAAAAGCAATGACGACTTTCTTCTTTCTGTTCTGACAAAACAATCTTTCAAGATCTTGGAAACCTATTTATAAGATATATAAGAAATATGAAAAAATTTAAGAGGAAGAGGAAGCAAGTTGTGAGCTGTGTTCGTCAAGCCAAGAAATGATGTCACTGAAAACTTGAATGATTACGTCGTCAGGCTCACCATCAAGAAGAGAATGGTAAGCATCCTTGTACAGCTTGAGCGTCTTGTCAGAATTGCTTGCTTTCTCATACAAGGCTCTGCTCACAGAAGGATCTGTCACTCTATCAGCCTCCCCATGAAGGATTAACAATGGCAGAGAAACCTGTGATCACAACCAGTACAAGTTAAAATAAATAAATTTAAGACACTTCCTATAAGACTATACTCTTGGGTTCAAAACACACAAATTGGGGTTGTTCAAAAATAGAGGAAATTCGTAAAATTAAGGTTCAAAATAGACAAATTGAGTTATTTATATCAAACAAATAAGATTTAGGTGCTAGTTTGCTCTACTGTTCAAGAAAGTTCTTGGAATTTCAGAATTAGGTTCAAAATGAGTAATACAACTAATTTAAGACGTGACACCGTCATATGTATCGTTAAGCATATGAACTTGCTCTTCTCTGAAAACATTATAAGGGACGGGAGATCATTAATCCACTATTATTATGCTTTAGGTTTTTTGAAACTTTTTTCCTACTGCTCCAATCCAAAAGGAAGAAGAGAAGGAACTTGATATATAAAAGAGAAAATTGAGAGACACCCATCATGTTAGATAAATTTCACAGGAGAGAATCAGGTAGAGCAGACTGAAAATGACAGAAAAAAGAGAGTATGCATGTGATTGACCAAACCCTAAACACAGTTTTTTAAACCACTTCATCATTATCAGATCCACACTTCTAACTATCTATAAAAGCTGACTAGGTCCTAATTTAAACCACTAGATATTAATTCTTTTTGTGAGTAAATATACAATTTGGTCCCTCAAACATATACCCCCAGTCCTAGGATTTATTCCTCCACACACGAGTTAGTAACATTGAGGGACTATTTTGTATGAAGAAATAAAGTCTGAGTAGTCTAATTTTCAGGGTTGATCAAATTGAGTATTTACTCATATGTTTTTACTGGTAAGAACTCTCCTAGTTAAGCCACTACTTCTGCAACTGCAATCTCCATCAAGGAAAGAGTATGAACATTGGTCTTTCATGTTCACCAAGCATGAAAATTCTCCCAAAATGGTGTGCATAGAGTTGCAATTTATTTGAATATTAAATAACTAAAAGCATAAAACTAGAAGATTAGCACACATACTTGATCCAATTTCTGCCCTATTTCTTCAGTAGTTTTAAGCATTTCCACAGCAGTCCATAAGCGCGGTTTATCCTTGTAAGCAATTACATTATAGGCTGTCTGCACCAAGACATTAGGACAGTGGCAAGTACTTATTTTCAAATAATTTAAAAGGAAAAGATAGATAACTGTAATTTAAAAATAGGGACAGAATGTGTGAATGGCTCTTTATGTAGATTTCGGCATCCTTATCATGAACTAGCTTTTAGAGTGAGTTATGCCCAAGTACTATTCTTAACAAGTTCAAATCCTCATCAAAGCCGTATTAACCAAAAAAAGGATTGATATGTGAAAAAGCCCAAGTATCTTCAAGCTAATACATGGAAAAAAGTGTGAATATGTTTGATCACTATATAATCTTTAGTTAATTTGTCAGATTGTTCAAGTGAAAACCTGTTCTCTCTTCTTCAAGTCTCTGAATGCTGCCTCAGCTAAATCCTTTTGAGGAACTAACTTCTTCTTTGGAAGGACATGAGCCACCAAGATCAGAATCTGAGTGAGCAACCATGGTGGATACATGTCATCTGCAATCTATATAGAGCTTCTTGTCAAAAAGAGATTAAAGGAAAAGCGCAGCAGAACTCGTAAGTTGAATGAGAATTTTTAGGAAAATTACTTTGCACATAGGTGCAACAAGAATGGCACCATCCCATGCCTTAGGTTGTTTCAGGTGTATCTTTAAAGCAACAGCTCCACCCAGAGACTGTCCAAAAAGGAAGCTTGGAAGAGAATGGAACTCTGGGTTTTCTGTCCAAAAGAAAAAAAAACAAAAAACAAAACTTTTGCATTAATACAGAAATCTCCAAAATCCTTTATGTTTCAGCGAATTGCAATATGAAATACATAAACAGATTATTTGCTTACAGTTTGTAAAGAATGAGGTTCAAATGATTATGGGAAAAATATAAAAGTCATGATTCTAAGGTTCAGCATACAACTTCCATGTTAAAGCCACAGTTCAAGTTTCCAGACACGGAAGCACATTAAAAAAATAACAAAATTATGGTCAATTTGTTTGAACTTATAATGACAGTAATTAGGACAAAGCTTGACTGTCTAGTTTATCAGATACGATTCTAAAGATTTCAAAACAACCATAAAAATATTTCCTTGCTCATTCTTTCAAGTCCTAGCAATTACGATAATACCATCATTCATCCATTGTCAGAAATATCTCAGTAAAAGTGACTAAGATCCCTATGGAACTAAGCTACAATGGTTTTAGACGAAGGTGAAGAACAAAATGAATATGACATCAACATATGAATAATAATTTTTTCATATTTCCGATGTTCAAATATCTTATAAATTGGTTTCCATGTACTTGGGAAATTAAAATTTCCGAGTACCAAACACCAGCAGAAGGAACTTTGTTTTGGTCCCTTTATTGTCCTGATTCTATCATGGCACAGTTAATTCATGTAGACTACTTTTAGAAGAAAAACAGCATAAAAGTTGTAAAAGAAGATGATACTCATCAGCATAAATCCCTTGACTTTATATAATACCATATTGCACCCTTCCTGTAGAGAAACTCAATGCCAACTAATGGTTTTTGAGCTTCAAGATAAACCTAATTCATACTATTAAGATCGGGGGATACATATGGAGTTAAATTACCTTTGACTTTGGAGTAATGCTCGATGACATCATCAACAAGCCTGTTGAAACTTGGAATATAGCAATGAAGACCTTCTGAAAGGCCAAAGCCTGGATAATCCATAGCGAAAACTCCAAATCCAGATAATGCCAGCTTTCTAGCAATTCCTGTAAATATTTGATGATAAACACAAGTTGTAATTTATAATGTAACCAAATCAAATCGCTTATTGCTATCTATGAGTTCTTAATACCACCCACATGCCTTCAAAGAAAAAGGTGCAAGTGTCTCCATAGCCATGACAATAGAACACTGCTGCTTTGGGCCGAGATGTCTTGGGAAGCCAACTTTTAGCAAAAATTTCTATACCCCTTGAGTTCACCTCATATGACTACAGCCAAGCACATCAGGTGATCATCACATACATTAAGAGAAGGAGGAAAACATAAGCAAACCAAAACAGGACAGTGCAGGTTGCATTGATGAAGATTTATATTTACTCTGAAATTTAGATAAAAATGGACGACAATTCATGGGTAGAGATTGGCAATATTTTAGTGGATCAACTAATGCCTAAAATGGCAAAAGAATCCTCATATGCCCTAGAAGATAGATCGTTATGATCAATACTCAGAATTCAAATATCCATCTCAAAGGAAACTTGTCTAAAACTACCCCTCAGTGGTAGAGGTCATCAAGTTACCAATGTGAGATGGATCCAGAAAAGGAGTGGTTCAATTTCAATCCAGAATCGATTGGCATATATGTTTCAGAGAAACATGAATTAAAGTAGGTGATAAAGTGGCTGGTAGACATGGAAATAAAGGTAGTGATAGAGCCCAAGACACCAAAATGTTGAAATATTCCAAATAACACTAATGCTTAACCACAAAGAGTCGTAATAATGGGGCTCATAAGCTATAAACACCTAACACAGTGACAGAAAACATCAAGACAGCACTACACACACAATAACAGAATGCTAAATGCAAAAAGCATAAAGAAAACACTGACAAAGCTAGATATTTGAGAGGCCACTCTCAATCCTCCTACTTATCCAAAGCCACTAACCAAATTCCACTAGCTTTCCCTCATTACCCTCCACGTGTCCTATACTAGCTGTCCTTGGTTACACAACATGAAGCGTGAACATCCTCACAACATATCATTTCCTTAGTCCACTTGAATATACTGGGATCCAGGTACTTTTTCCAAAATTTTGTCTAGACAAGATATGCCTTGTTTGCAAGATGGAAGACCCCTTTAAAACCAAGCTTAGTAGAAACAACTCAATTTTTATGAAACTGCTTTAGTCCAGAGTTCTTACCTCCTTCATTTTTAGTCCATCGCATGGAGTCTGCAATACAGTTAAGCATAAAGAAATCAAGATTAACATTTTATGAAAGTAAAACATTAACATAAGTGCTACAGCCACAATAGATAAAACAACAGTTGCCTCAAATTGTTAAGACCATTGGATTTTCGAAATGTTATTAAACTATTGAATTTCTGTGTGTTATGCAGAGCAAGCAGGCTACAGGTCAATAAAGTCAACAGGAAAATAGGAGATTTAAAAAGGAAAAAAAAAAGAACTCAATCAGCTCAAGTAATAAAAATATCTCAGGAATTTACTCATTTGTAAAAACAGTATCACCAAACAAGAGCTACAAAGACTATAGAACTGGATGGCTAACTACTTGTAAATTTTTCATTTGGAGAGATTGAGTAGATTATAACTACTACAAATAAATAGATTATGCCAATCATAATTAGACTAGTAAACATATATCTTACTAAAAAGTTTATTTGACATACTCACAATTGACTTGAACTACTTAGATTTGGTAAACCAGGTTTACCTAAGGATTAGTTTGGCTTCCAAGACCTAGGATCCTTTAGCCCTAGGACACAACTCTTTTTTTTTTTCTTCTTCCCTTTCGGTTTGAAGCACTAGTATCTAAAAATCCACGGGACCCCGACAGTCTGATCCATGTCAAATTGAACCACAAAGGTGTAAAGTTGTCTCTATTGTTTTTCTTTATTAACAAAACTCGAACTTGAGACTTTGCTTAAGTAAAACAAGTGTCGAAACACTTAATCAACCAACATTATAATCCAGTCATTACTCTAGATATCAAAATTTTCTATACGTTTGGAAGTTGTATGGCATTTATTATTGGAGTCAACTATTTATTTGGTCCTTACAATATTGCAATGGTCTTAAATTAGTTTTTGAAAGATCAAATGTCTCAATTTCATCGTTAAAAAATTATATTTATTTCCATTTGGCCCTTTTTGCTGATAAATCTCAAATTATTTGTTGCCAAAAATCACTTGACATATGAAGAAATAAAATTGAGACAAACACTATCTTCCAAACATTTAATTGAGATACTTATCTTGCAAGTCAGGACCAAATCAATAATTTACTCTTTATTCTTGACGGGACGCCTCTCACTATCCGTTCACCTATCAACCTATATATACATCAATCACTACTGAGGTCCAAATCCAATTGATACTTGGCTCAAAGTTACGTCTCAACTCTCAAGTACTACTACTAATAAATAATCATCAACGTTGAACCAAAACCAACAAGGGTTAAACTACCACGTAATAAAACAACTAACATCCTAACAAGAAAAGGTAAAAAAGAATTTACCACTATGACAGTGAGACAATGTTCCCCAGAACAAAGAGAATCAATAGTCATATACAGCAGGACGAAAGGCATTCAATAGAGATATCAAAAAATGGAAAAGACGACATATCAATTTACAAACAAAAACAAACTAAAAACACAAGAATCTAAGATCTGAGTTCGAATCACAATCAGAGCCAAAATAGCCAAAACAAAATCCAGAAACGTACCTTAAACAATATATGGTCGATGCCAAGCTGAATATCCTTGAAGGCCTCACGAGCTCTTCTTCTAGCCGGAGCTTCATCCATATTAGCATCCAGAATCTTCTGCAACTCATCGTCCACTCCTGGTAGCTTCTTGGTCGGTGCCATTTTCTTGCCTTGAACTCTACAACATTATTAGTACGCCCAGAAACAGTATCGAAGGAAGCTCACATCAATACATCATAAAGACAAGGGAAAAAAAAAAAGTACAAGAATTTTTTCCCTGAATGCAAGCAATGGGAGCTCAGCATCTAAAAGCAAAAGCATTTTTCTTTTTTCTGTTTGCTTCATTTGAAAGCAATACAAAACGATGGCGCCCGGAAAACCTTGTGGGTCCCATATCTATGTAGATTTAAGGTTGGGGTTCTCCCCTTAGCCTATTCCACCCTTGGACTGGGTTGCAAAGCTAGCTAAGGAGGCTCCAAATCCAATCCTTCCTTGACACAAAAGGAAGAAAAATAAAGCGTATAAGATAAGAACTCTTTTTTTTCCTTTTTCCTCTTGGGGTTTTGAATTTTGATGGGTTTTTGAAACTGAAATCCGTTTTTCTTGTGTAAGGCTGGCCACATCACTTGGCTTGAGCTGGTAGAAAGTTCGAGTGAGGAAGAAGACGAAGCGCGCGAGAGATACTGCGGGTCACGGAAGGCGCTGACTTCGACATAAAGTGGGAAGCGTCTGATGACTGATGCGTCGCTTTGAACCGGGTGCCTATTCAAAGATTAGTCATAAATCATAATTTACTCTCAATAATTTCTATTGGACGATACAGTATATTGTATATTAATCACATAGAATGACGTAAGATGCTATATTATATTATATATATATATATATATATATATATAGTACTTACTTTTGTTTGGTGTAATAATCGATTAGTATTCTACAATCTAATATTTAGAAAATAGAATCTCTCTTGTTTTCCTATTAAATTAAGATCTTATGAAAATGGGCGGTTTTACCTTTTTTTTTAACAAAATTTATTTTTTAAAATAATTAAAATTTAATAATTAACCATTGATAATATTTAGTTAGGTATGATTCATCTAATATTTAGTTACATATGATAATGACTTTATTTTATTTTCAATTATATATCTTTAAATTAAAATAAATACTTAAAATTTTTAAAGAATATTATAAGTAACGGGCAGCTTTAAAATAGTTCAAGCCCTATCTTCTTTTGGGCTTTTTTATTCATTTCTAAACTTCTTGTTTTATTAGATTGAGCATATTGGGCTAGAAAGGCGTTAACATCGTTTTGCCTAGGATATGATATGATATTGTGTCATTGCATAAGTTCATACGAAATATTATTACATACCGACATGCAAAAAAAAAAATGACATGATTGACGTTATAAGGGATGTTCAGAAAAGTTTATTTTGAACTTATTTAATTTATCTTATAGTATTAGTATTTATGCATATGTTTGAGAGTTTATAAAAATAACTTATGATATTTCCATAAGTTACTTTCACCTTATTTTCATAAGATTTTCAATCCATAAGAGCCTGAAAACAGTTTATGTAAAGTTTACCATCATAAACTCTTCAATTATAAAAATAACTTAATATATAATCTCTTATATAATAAATATTTATTCTATAATCGCTTAAATAAGCTGTTTATCAAAGGTTATAGTATAATACACCGCTTCCTCCTAGATTATGCAAATTTTTTAGTTTGGTTTAATTATACTTAAATATTTTTTTTATTCAAAGGTATTGTTCAACTCCCTTAGCGTAGAAATTCTTAGGTATCATATATGATATCACATCGTTTATACAATATCCAATAAAATCAAGCCATTTGTCTTGATTTTTATAATTCACCTAAATCCCGCACAATGTAAGAAAAAAGAGAGTTGGAATCAATGCTTGGCACCTAGGACACCAAACCCACCCTTTAGATGGCTTCTCAACCACCTTGGTGCCTTGGGTGCCAGCCTTCTTGAGAGTATTACTTTCGGTATTAGTTGGCACCAAGGGCACTTTAAATGCTTTCACCACCCAAAGAAATCAACAATAAACCCCATTTAAGCACCAAATTCAAGTTGCTAGCCTCAATTGCTCATCTAACTCAAATTCCCCAATTCCATCAAATTAGGGTTCACTATCTTTCCTTTGAATTTGGCTATCAAACATCATTTATTCAATACAATCAACGCCAAGAATACCTAAGAGACCTTTCCCAACCCACTCACCAAGCAACACTCAAGAATCTGAATCCCTCACTTCTAGCACTAGGGATGAAGAGGTG